>ML786786.1:422066-462118 GCA_009831015.1 Picea engelmannii | reverse complement strand
AATATTCCACCTGGAGAATATTCTCTTTCAGTTGACACTTCAGTTTGACTAGTTGAGTTGAGTTTAGATGTTGCATTGGGATCATCACCATGCAACATTGGGATCATCACCATGATAATTAGACCTTGCCTTGGTATCATCACCAAGTGGTGCATTAGCCTTGATTCCCTGAGTTAACTCCTCACTACTCTTTGTTCAGTCAGTTAACTAAATACTAGTTGACTAGTTAACTCAACTAGGTGGCAGTTCACTCCCGTAACTACCTGAGAGACTAGAATAGATGACAGTTCACTCCCATAACTGTTGGTGTGTGTCCAGATCACTATAGACCACCACTATGGTGCATTGGTTTATCTCAAGTCGAACTCATTGAGTTATACAAAGTATATCATGTGTAAATTATTCATTATTCACAATGGTTAACGAGAATTCTTCCATTCTTTCTCTCCTTCTTCTTATTTCTCCAATTCTCTCTGCAAATGTGTGTATTATTGTTTAGCTAAATCTATTATGTGCAGGTTCAACACATTTACATGGTATCAGAGCCGACAAACTGCTAAGCAAAATCTACACCAAAATGTTTTGCAGGTACAAAAGATTGAAGACAACGGAAAGATGGAATTCCAAAAAGAATTCATTCTTACACCTTACAACTATTTTGCATGGAAGGAGAAAATATCCATACATCTCCTATCTAGAGGGTTGTACAAGTTAACCATGAATACAGATCCAGAGCCGACATCAACCATAGAAAAATCCAAGTACTTAAATCGCATGGATGAGGCACTCAGAACAATTTGCAATCTTATTTCTCTCGATCTCCTTTTTCATATATCTTCCTGAAAGACTCCCAATGAAGCCTGGACCATCTTGGAAGGGCTCTTTGGCAAACATGATGAGATGAGGGGACACATGCTGGAGGTGGATCTTCTCACATTGGATCCAAAAAGCTTCGAGAATATCCAAGATTTCTTTACAAAATTCAAGGATTTACTGTCGCAACTCAAAGCTTGCGGGGTTGATAAATCGAAGGAGGAGAAACAAATGGTTCTCACCATTCTCTCCAAGATTGGTCCTGAATTCTCTATATCAGTATCTACATTCCATACTGTTAGATTCGCTTCTGGAGCCACCTGGAAGATGCCTTCTCTTGAGGACTTTATCGAATCCCTGACACAAGAGTAAACCAAGCTCATCAACATGGGTGCAATCAAAGGCCCAAGGGTGCATGCACTCACTGTGCATGAAAAACCACAAATATTAGAAATCGAAAGATAAATATAAGCGAAAAGGTCATGCACATATGAAGAAGGAAGGGTACACAAAACCCTTCACCGATGCCTCCGGATCCAAAGGAGAAAAGGGAAGAAAATGAGAGAAATGCACATATAGTCACAAATGATTCCACTCAGAATCCGCATGCATGCAAAAACAAATAGATATGATGTCTCAAATACTTAAGCAAAAGAACCTTGGAGATTGCATCCCTGAGGGTGCAAAGAAGAAGAAGCCAGAAGATCCGAATTCCAAGAAAGACAATTCTAGCCATGCCTTGATTGCCATCAACTCCTCTCCCAATGCTTGGATCATAGATTCAAAAGCATCACATCACATGGCTACCTCAGAAGTAGTCTATTCTTCATTGGATGCATGCAAAGGTCCTCCTATTCTGATGGGGGACAACTCTTCTGTCGAAGTCACCGACAAAGGAAGGATTGAACTCAACAATGGAATCTTTGAGAATGTGTTGCATGTTCCCAAACTTTCTGTCAACCTTCTCTCCATATATCAGATGACAAATTTTGGCACCGGAAAGAAATTCGTACTCACACCAAATGCCGTGGACATCTACAATATGCAAACAAACTCCAAGGTTGCTACCGGTGAGGTAAATCATCAGTCTAGATTGTATACATTTTCTGAATTCATTGAACCTGATTCTACTTTACTACTTACTCATGCCGATGAAAGTAGCAGGATATGGCACAAAAGGTTTGGACATTTGAATTTCTGATACATGCAATAGCTTAGTAAGCACAGATTAGTTAATGGTCTACCAGACATCCATTTGTCCAAGGGAGTATGTGAGGGATGTGTTCTCGGGAAACACCCTCAAGAGAAATTCGACAAAGGAAAGTCTCAGCGAGGTTCCGCACCTTTAGATCTGATCCACAGTGACCTTATGGGTCCTTTTCTGCATCCATCCATCAACAAAGCAAGGTTTGTTCTCATTTTTGTTGATGATTTCTCACGTTTTACTTGGATCTACTTTCTCAGGCAAAAATCTGAGGTCTTTCAACACCTCAAAGATTTCAAAGCCTTGGTTGAGACACAGTCCAGAAAGGAGATCAAAGTCCTCCGAACTGATAACGGGGGAGAGTATGTGAATCATGAGATCCATAATCTTTTCCATGAGGCAGGGATTCAGTTGCAGGATACAGTTCCCTATACTCTGCAGCAAAATGGAGTTGCTGAGTAGAAAAACTGATCTCTAAAGGAGATGACATCTTGCATGTTGCATGCAAAGTCACTAGCACAGAGACTATGGGCCGAAGCACTTAACTATGAAACATACATCCAAAATAACTCTTCCCATCCAAGACCCCCTATGAGGCTTGGAGCAGCCTCAAACCGGAAGTGACCCAATTTCGCATTTTTGGTTCTCGTGCATGGGCCAAAATTCCCTCTGAAAAGAGGAAGGCACTTGATCCACAGAGCACTGAGTGCATTTTCGTTGGATACCCCGATGGTGTGAAGGGATATCATCTTATTGATCTTTCCTCGAACCATCTCATCATTGAGCGTAGTGTCCAATTCGAGGAAAGTGTCTCGCATGTACCTCAGCAGCCGCATGCATACACCTTCACTCTTCCACATGTCTGAGATGATGAGCATGCACATGTTGACTCTTCTTTAGATGAGAGTTTTGATTCAGATTCAGATTCAGAGTCAGTACAGTCAGATGCAAAGTCAGAGCATCCAGATGCAGTTGCAGAGCCAGAGCAGAGGCCTAAGTGGGCACAAACTACTCTTCACGATGCAAGGGATCTTGTCAGTGATCTAACCGATACTAGGAGGACTCGATCTGATTTTAAGGAGCCTCCTGTTGCACTCATTGCCACTGAACCATTGCCTTCGAGGCATCTTTTCTTGGTTCAGTCTTCAGATCCACAGTCTTATGGTGAGGCTGCTAGAAATACCTTTTGGGAATCTGCCATGCAGGAGGAGTACAACTCCCTCCTCGAGAACCAGACTTGGGATTTGGTTCCCCTTCCTTCTGGGAGGAAACTTGTCAGATGCAGATGGGTCTAGAGGACCAAGAGCATAGCGGATGGACAAATCAACAAATACAAAGCCAGGCTTGTCGCCAAAGGCTTTCAACAGGTTCATGGTATTGACTATGATGAGACCTTCACTCCAGTAGCGAAGATGGATTCCATATGATTGGCACTTGCCATTGCGACAACCAAGGGATGGGAAGTCCATCAGATGGATGTGAAGAATGCATTTCTTCATGGTGATCTCTCCGAGGAGATCTACATGGAGTAGCCCAAGGGATTTATGCAAGACTCGTCTTTAGTCTGTCAACTGAAGAAGTCACTTTATGGCCTCAAGCAGGCTCTGAGGGCACGGTATTCCAAGATGGACTCCTACTTGTTGTCACAGAACTTTGTACATTGTAAGTCAGACCCAAATGTATATATACTCAGGATCACTGATTCACTTCTACTTTTAGTTTTGTATGTTGATGATTTGCTGATCACCGATTGCTTGACTTCAACAATTGCTGCAGTGAAGAGGATTCTTCATGACAAGTTTTTGATGACAGACATGGGTGCACTACACTTCTTCCTTGGACTTGAGATCAGTTAGGATGCATCAGACATCAAATTGTCTCAAGCCAAGTATGCACAAGATTTCCTTGAGAGATTTCACATAACAGACTGCAAGTCTGTTTCGACTCCTTTCCTATCAGGAATCAAACTTAAGGATGGCAGGGAGACTCCACTAGTTGACAACATACTATACAGACAGCTAGCGGGGAGCTTGTTACACACACTCCAGACCAGACCTCTCATATGCAGTTGGCGCAGTTTCCAGGTTCATGCAGGAGCCACATGAGCTACATTGGAAAGCTGCAAAGCGTATCCTTCGATACGTACAGGGCACCATCACCTTTGGGATTCATTATGCAGCGGACTCTACATTAGGTCTCATTGGGTTTACTGATTTCGACTGGGGTGGCGATAACATTGATCGCAAGTCCATATCTAGTTACTCACTCAGTCTTGGTTCTGGGCCCATCTGTTGGTCGAGCAAGAAGCAAACTACCATTGCTCTATCTTCAGCCGAGGCAGAGTACAAAGGTGTAGTTAACATAACCATTCAGGCTATGTGGCTACAACATTTTCTCACTAAGTTGGGCATTCAATTTCATCGACCGATCGTCATCTGGTGTGACAACCATAGCACTCTGAAGCTCTGCAGAGATCCAGTTCAGAGGCAGCAGACGAAGCACATCGATATCCACATGCACTACATCTGAGACTTAGTACACAAGGGGATCATCAACTTACAATTCTGTCCTTTAGTAGAACAAACGACAGACATTTTCACCAAGACCTTCACTGAGCATAAATTCCATTCTCTTCGAGGTCGTCTTGGAGTGAAGGACACAGTTGCCTAGCAACTTTAGTTCTTCTTTTTACATACATTGTACCTTGAGGGGGGGTTTTTCCCATGAGGTTTTCCCTCTTTCCTCACTTTATTTTCAGTGTATCTTTTGTACTTGGGTACCTAACATGGCCTCGTTGCCGGGACCCAATCTTTATTTTCACCATAGTGATGTTCAAGGGGGGTGTTGGAGTTACTTCACACACACACCTAGGATTTCTTTTTCCTAAGGCTATTTATTAGTCATAATTAGTCATTATCCAATCTCCTACATTTTAGGGGAGAATATTCCACTTGGAGAATATTCTCTTTCAGTTGACACTTCAGTTTGACTAGTTGAGTTGAGTTTAGATGTTGCATTGGGATCATCACCATGCTAATTCGACCTTGCCTTGGTATCATCACCAAAGTGGAACATTAGCCTTGATTCCCTGAGTTAACTCCTCACTACTCTTTGTTCAGTCAGTTCACTGAAGACTAGTTGACTAGTTAACTCAACTAGGTGGCAGTTCACTCCCGTAACTACCTGAGAGACTAGAATAGGTGGCAGTTCACTCCCGTAACCGCTGGTGTGTGTCCATATCACTATAGACCACCACTATGGCACATTGGTTCACCTCAATTCGAACTCATTGAGTTATACAAAGTATATAATGTGTAAATTATTCATTATTCACAACGGTTAATAAGAATTCTTCCATTCTTTCTCTCCTTCTCCTTCTTTCTCCAATTCTCTATGCAAATATGTGTATTATTGTTTAGCTAGATCTATTCTGTGCAGGTTCAACACATTTACATCCTTGGTCAGACACATAGGTTTAGTTTAATAGCCTTGGAGAAGTTTACTCACAAAATCCTAGTCCAAGACCCTGTATCCTATGCTTGTTTGTGTACTCTGAAAAATAAAATCGTTTCTAATCAATTTTAGTTAATCAACGTTACTTTTAATGCTTTTGTTTACTCAAGATATGTGGTGATGAAACTGATGATGTTATTACTCAACATATCAAATAAATGAATATGAACATAAAGCTAAGTCCTAGTCTTCAATTCTCAAAATATGGTAAGCTTTCAAAATGAAACTTTCAATTCAACTCTACAATTTCAATAAGATGCAATCTTTCTATATGTATCAAGATCAATACTAAACAACCAAAAGAGCAAATGCCAAAATGCAAAATGAGCCAAAAATGTATTTTTTTTGTATTTTCGATATAAAGAAACGAAAAATTCAAGGACTCAAAAGAAGCTTGATATACAGACCCTACTGCAAGTGAAAAAAACAAGCCAAGTAGGATACCAAGAAGCAAACATTCAGACCAAGATGCATGGAAAACCAATGAAAAAGATGATAAGAAAGAAAATCGCCTGAAAATTCAACAATAATAGGGTTTCCTATCACTCTAGAAGCACTCAACAGTTAGGAGAAAGACCCAAGAAGACTCAACAACCATCCAAACTCACCCAACAAACACCAAACTCAACCAGTAAGCCTAAATATTTGATGTACGCGACTGTTTAAGAAAAAACTATGTATTTACACATCTCTCAAGGGAAAACCCACGTATATGTATTAAAACACTTTCCAGGGCAAGGAAAAGGCCAAGAAACTCAGATGCAAAGTAAAAATAGGTTGTCAAGCAATTAGGTGACAAGGAAACCCAGGCTAACAGAGAGCAAGTCAAGGAGAAAAACACTCCAAACCCCGAAATAGAAGATTCATTCCCCAGTATGGTCGCCAATTATGTTACGAGGAAAATCACTCTATGGCATGGGGTAAGCCACAACAGATAGAATGACAATAGAAATATACTCTAATCCCAAGTATGCTATATAAATGAAAATGCTAACGAGACAAGATAAAGAGCCTACCTCGTTTGGACGTTCGATGAAGACCACCATTGAGCACGCAACTCAAAGCTTTATACTTGCAACTTGTCCTCAACAACCAATATACGCAAGCATATGGTGATAATATATAATGTTAACATACAAAATAGCATAATCCATTGACATACATGACAAATATGCCCATGGAATAACAATTCAAATATTTGCAAGATATCAATTGGATGAGAAAAGAGTATTTATATTAAAAAATGATCAACGGAAGTGTATAAGTGACAAACTTTTGTGTCGACATGTCTCAGAACCAAGAAACTAAGTCCCTTCCAGCTGGGCCTCCACCACTTCAATCCTACACCAAAGGCAAGCTCATATATGGGAGACAATGAGGTTCTCCATCAAAGAGGGAAGAGCTTGGGGGATGAACAATGTGCTTAGACTTTAAAGGACAAAGGGATGCAGACTCAATGTGAAGTGAAAATTTCTCCAGAGTATCTTTGCTCTCAAAATTTGAATTCTCTCCCCTTCCACGGCTTGGATATGGCTCAATTTATAGCCTTCAAATGGAACCGAAGGGCCGATTCAGAACATTTCTAGTACATGGAAGGTCAAGGATCATGAATATTGTGACGTGACATGGAAACCCGACACAATTTTTAATTTTGGGCACTAAAATTGATGTACACGAGCTGTAGTGGTGCAACCTATGTATACACATGCTATCTAACTAGTAGGGCATGCATATGTGGAAAAATATGATTTTTTGGCTCTGGGAAGTAGAAAAGGGGACTTCAAGTCTGCATGGGGAAATGGAAAGGCCATCCAATAAAGCTACATTTGGTGAGGCAAAACTTGCTATAACATAAATGGAGCTCAATCCTTTCATGGGATAAGTAACAACATCACCCAACTCCATACTCAATCCTCCCTCTTTCTCTTTCTAATGTGCACAAATGCTTTGTACAAAGGGTTTCCAAGATGAAGCAAAACCATTCAAGGCAACAAGTACCAACACATCATCCTCCACTTTTTTACCTATGGAAACCAAATAAACTTTCAACTTGGTGATCTTATCTAGGTAGCTAACCACTCTATCTGTGTCACTCATGTAGATGGATGAAAGTTTGTTTCTCAAGAGAATCTTCCTAGAGACACACACTCTAGTATAATGCAAACAAAACATCATACATCTCCTTGTCAATCTTCTTCACTACAATGTGCATGATCAAGTGATCCCTGACAAAGTCTATAATAGTTCTTTTTGCCTTAGTCTCCTTCTTATTATGCTCAACCAATAGTTTTAGATATATATGTCCAACGATATTTGTTCAACATTCTTCCAATGCCATTTGAAACCTACACTTCCAAGATGTAAAATTGGAAGCTTCTTCCACCTTGTAACGTTGTCTAAGACCAAAAGTAGTCATCCCTACAAATCTGAAGCAACTTCAAAGAAAAATTAGCAACAAATCAAGTAGATTACCCTTCTATAGTACAAACACATCTTCCCAAGTGCACTAGGGTTCACACCCAACAATAATAGATCAAGTACCTCTCTTAGGTATGGAACAATTGAAATACCAACTCTCTCTTCACCCAGAGAGTAGTTTCAATTAAAAATGTTGGCTTGATTTTAGTCTAGGTTCTTCGTAGTTGTCCAACATGGGGGCCAACTATAGTCTAAGCATTAACTTATTCAACCCTCTAGAGGGGGAATGTCTCATCTTAAGTGTTGTGCTAGGACTAAAGGTTGTATGGGGCTCATGCAACATGACTGTCGTGATTGAGCTTCATTGTATTAGACTGAATCTTCCTTGTTATAAGGTAGTCCATTACTTAACAAGACACAACTCATTCCAACATATTGGTAAACAATAATCGTTACTAACAAATGCATCTAGATTAAATACAATTCATCAGTCAACATAGATACATAGAAGAAATATGACACATCATCACCATTAAAAAATAATGCAATGAGAACTTTAAATGAGGTTATCAACTAATTGACAATACAAAGTGGCATCAACTTTAGGAGTAATACAAGTGGAAACAAGTTTTAGTCCAGGTTGGAAGGGAGAAGGGGTTGGTTTAGAATATTCCATGTGAGGCAATGAAGAAGGTCACATGCATACTTATACTAGGAAAGGGAAATATATTCCTTGGATTTAAATACTTGGAGGCTAAAGAAATAATGCAAGTAGCCTAAGTCTATCATTTCAAAGTTCTTCTTGAGCTTGGATTTCACATGAGTTAAGAGTTTAGGGTCACTACTAGTGAGGATAAGGTCATCAACATAAATGACAAGTATTATGAGATGGTTGTCTACTTTCTTGGTATAGACATTAGGTTTAGAATGACATCTAGAAAATCCAGTGCCAAGAAGAAAGCTATCCATTTTAGCATAGAAAGATTGAGGAGCTTGCTTAAGATAATAGAGATATTTATTAAGGTAGAAAACAAGACTAGTGTCATTCTAAACATATCTAGGAGGTTGTTCCATGTAGATTTCTTCTTGCAAATCCCCATGCAAGAAGATAGATTTAACATCTATCTGATGAACCTCCCATTTATGTGAGGCAACGAGGGCTAGAACAAGGTAGACATAATTCATTTTGGCAATGGGGTAAAGGTTTCATTGTGTCAATGATATTGAAGCTTTGGGAGGTATTCCGACAAGAGGCCAAGGTGTCAGGCATGTGGGAATCTTTGTTGGCACCAGATTATCCTTTCATTTCAGTGAAATCATCCTAGAAATGAGGCTAGGGCCTCATGGGCAAGTTGATGGGCTTTGTGGGCTTGTGATGGGGTGTCACACCCATAAAGAGGAATAAAATATTATAATTAAATGTTGAGTTTAGAAGGGGTGCCTAAACTCATTCGTTGGACTTGTATATAAAGGAGAGGGGTTATTGTGACATTTGATCATTGTGAAAGGATAGAGTTAGCACGAGTGGAGAAAATCATACAAAAGTGTTTGTATAGGTCTTCATGCATGTACACAGGTTGTAGTGGGAGAATTCATGTATGTATGTGGGTTGCAGTGGGCATAATCGTATATGTACGTGGGATGCAGTGGGCACAGTCACATATGTATGTGGGTCACAATAAGGTGAATCATGTACATTCGTACAAAGGTTTATGTGTAGGAGAAAGTTCGTATAGGCTGATGTCAATAACAATACATGTGACAACAATAGGATGTACAGGTGGTCTGCAACAGATTTGTGGGCAAAGGAAATTTCCAAGGATTTGTTGAGGTTTGGTGTTTCTGATTTTTCTGGTTATTAGAGAACAAGGTTATCCTCAACTTTTGGTGAAATTGTATTGTTGGGAGGGATGTTTTTCCCCTCAGGAATTTTGAATTTGACAAGGTTACAAAACATTTTTTTTTTATGTCTCTTATGTATTGGTGATTCATCTATGATATTTTGTTTCTGCTGCATACAATTTCAGTCAATAAATTTTAGTGTAAAATTGTTCAGTGATAAAAACCAGGGTTTTACTGTTTGCTCACTAGGAAGCAATTTTCAAATCTGAAAATTATTCACATAGAGTTGCATGTGAAAGTTGACATGGTATCAGAGCTTGGGATCTGAAGAGAAGGGGATCATCTTGAGACACATTTTTGGCTACAACAATGGAGAAGTGTTGTTCTTGTTTTTGTTCTAGGTAGGTCACCATGGTGAACACATTGAAAATTGAGGACAAGTTGGAAGGAGAAACTAACTTCTGGGCATGGAAGGCTAGGGTTATCCTTCTATTGGAAGAAAATGACCTCAAGGAGTATGTTGAGGGTGTAGTTGCAACTCCTACCAATCCTCAAGAATTCAAAACACGCATGAAGAAGGAAGTGAAGGCCAAACATGTGTTGTTAGAATCCATAAGGGATCACTTGATTCCTCACATTGCTGAGAAGACATTTTTCAGGGACATGTATGTTTCTTTGGTAGGTCTATACCAAAACGAGAATACATGTAGGAAGTTGTATATGAAACACTAGCTTCAAATTTTCAGGATGTCCAGTGAGGACACAATCATGAGTTGTCTTATGAAGATCACTCAGATCTAAGATCATATTGCAACGATCAATGAGACAGTTGAGGATGTTGAGTTAGTGAATGTAGCATTGAGAGGTATTCTTAGGTCTTGGGAACCATTTGTGTAGGGGATATGTGCACGAGATAAGTTACCAACCTTTGATAGACTATGGACAGATTGTATCTAGGAGGAGACTTGGTTAGTGTCCAAGGATGATATGAATGGTATGGTGAAGAGTAGCAATGATGAGAACCAGACCCTTGCAGTCCGCACTAGGAAGGGAAAAAGAGGTTCTCCGAGTAGAAGAAATTCTCCAGTGAGAAGGGCTTCTCTTGAGAGAGAAGCATCTCCATAACCAAGAGAGAAGAAGGATGTTAGTAAGATTAGATGTTTTGAATGTCATGACTATGGTAACTATTCTTCACACTGTCCACGTCAGAGAGGAAGGGGAAGAAGACAAAACACATCAACAAAAAAGGTTGATGAGGTTGCAAACAAGTTGTAGAGGGAAATCTTGTTGGTCTCTACCCTTTTAGGTACAATCTCCAGTAGGGGGAACTGATTAGTGGATAAAACAACATCTTTCCACATGATAAGTGCTAGAGAGTTATTTGATGGCTTAACTAAGACAAGCTTAGACTTTTGTGTGGATTTTGGTATGGGAACCAAGCATGTAGTATGGGGATTTGGTACAATATCATTCAGGTTGGATTCAGGAGAAGTGTTAAGGGTGTTGAATGTGTTATGGGTGCCATAATGCAGGAGGAGTGTTCTCTCAGTATCGAATATTGAGAATAAGGGGTACCATATATTGCTTCGGTATGGACAAGTGTTGTTTGTGCCCAGATGATCTAGCTTCATATCAACAATGGTTCTTGGAGTTTGGGAGGGAAACCTATATAGGTTGAGGGGACAACTTATGATAGTTGTGGCCAACAATAGCGTAGAGACAGATGAGAAGGAGTAGGTGGCTTCATGAGTGGTGAGGTAGGTGGCCCCACTAGTAGCACAGTTTTAGAGGGAGCAAGTAGCTCCACTTGTGATGAGACAGATAGCCCCACCAGTAGTGCCGGCTTAGAGGGAGCTATAGTTTAGAAGGAGTCATCCCTCATGATCCAGTAGGGAGGAGTATCCTCCCAGGATAGTTCAAAGGAAGTTCGACTTCAGAGGGAGTCAACATGCTCAAAGGGAGCATCACTGTTGGCACCAGGGCGAAGGAGAAAGAAGAATGATCGTGGGAAAGAAAGCGTGCAGAAAACTGAAGTAACAAATGGCAAAATAACTTCATGCGCGCATGCAAGAAAGCGTGCACAAAGGAAAGCGACAGTTGGAGGAAGAACAACACACGCATGGTAGAAAGACCTAACGTAAGAAGGGTTAGGGTTTTGGTAATATTCTGTAAAAGGCTGAAGAGCCCAAAATGTATAGATATAGATACAAAAGTATCATATGTTGTTGTTGGTTGTTTTTATGGTTGTTGTTATTATTGTTGTTGTTGAGGGTTAGGCTTTGGAGTTAAGTTTTGGAGACTATAACCACGCAGGAGCGTAGGCGATATGTAATGATTTTAACTGTATGAACTGATTTTGTAAGTTGTTGAGCAAAGAAGATATGAGGGAAGGTAGATCTAAGGATTAGACCATAGGCTGTAGAGCCCGGTGTGATCTAGTTCGCCTCACATAGATCTTACCCAGTTTTGTGGAGAATTGTAAGCACGTGGAGCCAGAAATGTAGAACTACCATAATAAAAGAGCCAAGAGCCAAATATTTGTGGATGTAGCCTAGGAGGGGTGAACCACGGTAATACTCGTGTAATATGTTGAATGTATGCATGTCTCTTCTTTCTTTCAGCTATTAATGGTTAAGCTTGATGAATGAGTTAATACATTGTTATGAATCTGTTTATACTTTGCTGGAATTAAACTGTGGGATATACGTATGCGACTACAAGGAATAAGTAGTTTACCTTATAGCTCATGGTGCCTGGATTTAATCAAGAAACCCCTATCCCCTACTCTGTCCTAGGCTATAAACACATGAGTCTTACAGTCACCCATTTAAAGCTATCTCGGATGAGACTGCGTAGTACCTTCTGGGTGTTGTGTTGCTTTCTGGTTTACCAGGAGGGCCGATAGTTTTAGAGGCTTTGTTGGAACCCCGAATGACATGAACTCTGGGTCAATAACTCAGACAACCCGAGAAGGGAAATAGTAACGAATAAATGGTTTTGTTGCTGTGTTAAGAGGAACAAGAAAGGATAGAGTAGACAAGATAGAATGAATAAGAACCGAAGGAGCGAAACAAAAGAGCAATGAGCCATTAGAAGGGAATGTTGAGACCTTGGAACCCCACGAGAGAAGAAATTGAGGGCTGGTTGAGAACTAAAGAGCTAGAGTTTTCACAGAAAGACAATAGAAACCCCAGGATCACACCGCGTAGATACCTGGATAAATACGTATTTATGGATTTACACGAAGTCTTTTTCTGTGATTTTCCGCATCTACTACAGGAGTGGATCTTAAGGTTAAAGGATAACCACGCGACGAACCAGATTTGACAACTAGATTGGACTCCAATACAGATCCAGTAGCTGTAGCAGGTGAACAACAAATTCACCTGCGTAGTCGACTTTTGGCTTGACAGTATTGTGGCAGGATTTATCACAGAATTCGCTGTAGACACAACAAAGTCATACAGTGCAACCGAGCAAGAGTTCCTATGAGGACCTAGAGGAAGGTACATTCGATCACTGTATACTTCTATCAAGATATTGCTATATAACAAAGGTGTAATGAAAATGGAATTAGACAGCTAAACTTCCCTGCGTGCATGGGGGAACGGGGGAAGCAATGATAGAGAGAGGAGGAATGGAAGGAGGGAAGGATAAAGAGAAGAAGGAGGAGGAGCCCTTGGACCCAATCTTGATGGATGACGACCAACTTAAGTGGATCTTGGTGTCATCAGGAACGACCTGTAGCAGAGCACCTTACCAATATAAGGAGAATACCAAGAAGAGATATGTAGCCGAGAGGGAGGACTTGACAAGCGATGATGAAGAGGTAGAGGATCTCCGGGTTGTGGAGCAGATTGAGGAAATCCTGCGCGCCACGTATGAGAGGAAAACAAGAGGCCCAAGAACAGGAGGAGAAGGAAAACATCCCTTTCATATTAATGTCAGTGTGGAACCCATAAACCCATGTGCGACCAATACACCAAAGAGAGCACCACCGTTTAGACAACCAAAGTTCAGAGGAAGTTCGACAGTAGGAAGTACATCTACACAAGGAGCAACAACTGGAGGAGCTAGTTCAGGAAACCTTAGTCAAGTATCTACACCGCGCAGAGGAGGGAGTAGCTCAGTATTTGGAATGGCAGGACACGATCCTACTATCAGATTACTGGAGTTTCGAGGAGAAGCAACAAAAGACCCTGAGAAGCATATGTTCATTTGCGCAAAGATATGGGAAGCAAAGTAGATCACTAATGAAGACACCAAACTTGTGCAGCTAGTGATCACGCTAAGAGACCGAGCACTAGACTGGTACATGAGTCTAGACATGAAAAGTGTTTCCAGAATGACAAGGACACTGGACGACATTAAGAAACTATTGATAAATGAATTCCAGAAGCCAAGCTCGAAGGATCAACACATGAATGAGATGAATGAAATAAGATAGAAACCAGGAGAATCGGTATGGGAGATTGATCAAAGATTCAAGCGATTAAAAGGAAAGTTAAAATACCTTATGACTGATATGCAACATCGGCACCTATTTGTCAACTCACTACTCCCACACTTAAAATATCCATTACGACAACAAAAGTTTCAGACACAGGCAGAGGTTCTATAGGCAGCCTTGCAATTGGAAGAGAATCAGTACCAACAGACGGACCTGGCTATCGAAGAACTGAAGGTGGATTTGAAGAACTTAACATTTTAGCTGAACCAGAATAAGAACAAGGACAAATGAGAAGTCGTTTGGTGCACTACCTGCAGGATGAAAGGACACCATAAGAATGAATGCCCAACATTCACATAGTATATGGCGACGGGGATGCCAAACCCACTACCACAGGGAGGATTATGGTGTGAAATATGCAAGAAACCGGGTCACGACCCTTACCACTGCACGATGATGCAGAAATACCAAATAGTCCCAAAGAACTCATATTGCACCTTTTGCAAGTAAGTCGGCCATGATGACAAAGATTGCAGAACTATGGAGCTGATGCGGGAAAGAACATCAGACGCATATAGGGTACAGAATGAAATGATTACTGGCAAGCAACATCACACTTCAATCAAGCCCCAGCTCCATATAACACCATGTAGCAGCAATATAATACTGCGCTGCAACTGTACAATAACGCACAACCACAGTACAACCAGGCACAACCCCAGTACAATATCGTGCAGTATAATCGGGGACCACAATATAACATGTCGCGAGTTGATCATGCAGCTTATAAAGGAGCAGGACAAGCCAGAGGATGTTTCAGACGCAGTAGAGGACCAATCACATGTCACAATTGCCAGCAGCCAGGACATTATGCACGGGAGTGCTCACTGCCACCGACGACTTGTATGTATTGTCGCACATCGGACCATGATACGGAGGAATGCCCGACATTACTTGTAAATATCCAGGAAAAAAGGAATCAAAATAACCGGAATGTTCAGTGGATTTCAGTCGAAGCAAGGGATGACGGACGAAACATGAACATAGTCACTCGAGAAGGAACGAAAATAGGAAATGACGTAGTTCAATAGGAACCAACGCAGAACCAATGGGTAAAGAAGAACACTGACCCCAAGAAGCAGTTCGACGCGCATAAGAAGAAGGAGATCTTTACAGAAGCCCAACAAGAATTCTAGAAGGAGAATATTGCGTCGACTGCACAACAGAGCAAGGAAGCTCCGGAATATAAAATGCTGCCATCACTGGACCATACCAACAGAATACAACCCAAGGAACAAGTAAGTACTATCAAAGACTTTTTGCAATCATGCATCAAAATGTTAAGTGATCCTTCATCTGTCAAAATATTGCAAAACATCCTAGAAAAATGTAGTAGCGGGACGGAACATAAGCCAGAATTGAAAACTGTCAACCACCTACATACAAGAAGAAGAACAAGTAGGGAATTTAGACTAAATTCTAACATTGGGCATTTCAATATGGGAGATGTTATACTAGATCTAGGATCTGAAGTGAATGTACTACCAAAAGCTACATGGCAATGCATGTGAGAACCTACACTGGGATACTCAATTGTTCAATTAAAGATAGCAAATCAACATAGAGTCCTACCAATAGGTAGACTGAAAGGAGTGATGGTAGATCTTGATGGTGTGCGCACTAAGTCAGACTTTGAATTCATCAAAATAGTAGATGACACAACACCTTACCTGACGCTACTTGGTTTGGATTGGGCGTTCGACAACCAGGCCATAATTAACTTAAAAACTAGAAAAATGACATTTGAGTTGGGGGACTACAGGGTCATAGCCCCACTCGACCCATCAGAAAGCGAGAGGTTCGTAGAACCCACTTGTCTGGATTTAGAAGAGATCGACCAATTGTACAGAACAACTATGCGCGATGCAGACTATATAAACCCAATTGCAGGCGGGGTACTCAGTTGGCAGAGCATTACTTCATGCACAATAGACTCAGACACCGGGTTAGAAAAATGGCAGCAAAGACTACACGAAGTATCCACGAGAAGGTGTGCCAGAATAGACCGCGTAGTAAGGTGGATTGGCATAGAAATAAGAGAACCACCCAGTTTTCATGGGCTAAATGATTTGGAAACATTCTTGACACAATATGAAGACGAAGTATTAGAAAACCAGAGATTGCTAGCATTGTATTTAGAACTAAAGGCTACACCCGCAAGATGGTTGGGTGCACACAAAGAGACTATCATATATTGGTACCAATGTAAGCGATTACTGCGCATAAGGTTCAGCGCAGAACAAACATGTAACAAACAACATAAATACGACAGACTAGGCACACCAACAGAACACTTGAAGGTGTGTAAAACGCTGTGGAAAATGACGCAACCTGAGGAATGGTATCACCACTTCATTCATACTTTAGAGGGAATACCAGCGAATTGGTATACGAACCAAGAGATGCGTAAAGGAACCAAGACATGGGCGACACTCCAACAGAACTTTACAGTCACTTTCTCATTTGAGCATGAGAACCCCAACATAGACGCGGCCCTGAAATGGATAAGAAACGTCATATTCATTGAAGAACCGAAAGTAGAAGCTATCACAGAGGTACAACAGTGGAATAAGCAGACAGTCAAGGATCTACTGTCATGCTACCACGTACAGGAGGAATCCCCTGATAAAGATGATCCGCGCGATATTCAGATCGAAGAAGTCGAAGGCGAGAGAGATGTGGAAAGACCATCCTTAAAGAAGTGGAAGGACCACCCAATATTGGTATTTTCAGATTGGGAGAAGACATTCCATGTACATGTAGATGCATCAACGATAGCACTTGGAGCTACCTCAGCGCAACCAGGAGCAGGAGACTTGGATCACCTGATAGCGTTCGCAAGCAGAAAATTATCAGACTCAGAACATAATTATAACACGACAGAAAGAGAAGGCCTAGCTATGGTTTATGCACTACAAAAATACAGACATTACCTATTGGGAAAACACTTTAAGATGTTTACAGATCACTCAGCCCTGAAATACCTAGTCAACAAGCCAGTGTTGGGGGGAGAATCTGTCGATGGTTATTTCTATTTCAAGAATTCGACTTTGAGGTAATAGTTAAACTAGGAAAACTGAATGCAGGACCTGACCACCTATTGAGGGTCACAAATGGAGAGGAACCAACGAATTTAGAAGACAACTTTCCAGATGCACAACTATTCTCGGTACAGATTGTTGACAATTACTTCGCAGAGATCATCCAGTACTTGAGCATAGGTACTGCACCGCAAGATTATACCATTGCATAGAAGAAGAACCTGGTAGTCCACACAACCGACTATCAATTGATCGTGGGACATCTATATAATATGGGCACAGATAACATCTTACGAAGATATGTACTAGACCACGAATGACCAATAATTTTAGCAGAATCCCACGAGGGAATAACAGGAGGGCATTATGCAGGAAAAGCTACCGCGTAGAAGGTACTACGCGCAGGATTATGGTGGCCAACGATCCACAGAGACTCGAAAGAATACTGTCAGCAATGTGATGTCTGTCAAAGGGTAGGCAAACCCAACATAAGGGACAAGATGCCACTACGACCACAAGTGACACTTCAGGCATTCGACAAATGGGCGATAGACTTTGTGGGACCCATTAACCCACCATCCAAAAGAATAGGGGTGAGATATATTATCACCGTGATGGAATACCTAACAATATGGGCGGAAGCCACACCAGTAAAAGATTGCAATGCAGAGACAACTGCACACTTTTTGTTTGAACATGTAATTACTAGATTTGGGTGCCCAAGAATTTTGATGAGCGACCAAGGAATACACTTCATAAACAACACCATCTGAGTGATGCTCGAAGAGTTTAAAGTTTATCACCAAAAAAGCACACCGTATCATCCACAGGAAAATGGCACAGTAGAAGCCTTCAACAAAATTCTAGAGAACGCCTTGACAAAGATATGTAACATCAATAGGGACCAACTTCAAAGATATGTAGCTGGGATTGATGAGCAAGGAAGTGGCAGCTCAGACAGTCGACACCATCAAGGAGAAATCTGTGCAGGCACTAACAAAAGCAACAGAGTTGCAGGAACAGTTCCAGATGATCACCAAGGAGATCGAGGAAGCACAGAGAAATTAGGTGACTTGGGATGAGTCACATGTCAGTGTTGGGGGACTATTGGCACTAGGCCGAAGGGGAAAGAAGAATGATCATGGGAAAGAAAGCGTGTAGAAAACTGAAGTAACAACTGGAAAAAGAATAGCACGCACACATGCAAGAAAGCGTGCACAAAGGAAAGCGACAGCTGGAGGAAGAACAACATGCGCATGGGAGAAAGACCTAACGTAAGAAGGGTTAGGGTTTTGGTAATATTCTGTAAAAGGCTGAAGAGCCCGAAATGTATAGATATAGATGCGAAAGTATCATATGTTGTTGTTGGTTGTTTTTATGGTTGTTGTTGTTGAGGGTTAGGCTTTGGAGTTAAGTTTTGGAGACTATAACCACGCGGAGCGTAGGTGATATTTAATGATTTTAGTTGTATGAACTGATTTTGTAAGCTATTGAGCAAAGAAGATACGAGGGAAGGTAGATCTGAGGATTAGACCATAGGCTGTAGAGCCTGGTGTGATCTAGTTCTCCTCACATAGATCTTACCTAGTTTTGTGGAGAATTGTAAGCGTGTGACGCCGAAAATGCAGAACTGCCATAATAAAAGAGCCAAGAGCCAAGAGCCAAATCTTTGTGGACGTAGCCCAGGAGGGGTGAAACACAGTAATACTCGTGTACTATGTTGAATGTATGCATGTCTCTTCTTTCTTTCAGCTATTAATGGTTAATCTTGATGAATGAGTTAATACGTTGTTATGAATTTGTTTATACTTTGCTAGAATTAAACTGTGGGATATACATATGCGACTGCAAGGAATAAATAGTTTACCTTACAGCTCACGGTACCTGGATTTAATCAAGAAACCCTTATCCCCTACTCTGTCCTAGGTTGTAAAAACATGAGTCTTACAGTCACCCATTTAGATCTATCTCGGGTGAGACTGCGTGGTACCTTCTGGGTGCTGTGTTGCCTTCTGGTTTACGAGGAGGGCCGATAGTTTTAGAGGCTTTGTTGGAACCCTGAATGACATGAACCCTGGGTCAATAACTCAGACAACCCGAGAAGAGAAATATTAACCAACAATCACTCATCCAGAGGGAGTCTACCCTCAGGTGCAGGTGGAAGAGAAGAGTCTTCCAAGCATATTTCATGGGTTGAGGAGGCCAGGAAGGAGGCCTCTAGGGAATGTGAGACCTCCATGGAGGATCCATTTGTTTCAACAGGTTTTGCTACAGTGATAGAGGAAGCAAGCAGTTAGGAAGACTGGGGAGTAAGATTTGCTTCAGTCATAGAGGGAGTATCCAGTGAGGTAGATTGGACAACATGATTTTCTTCAATGACAGAGGGAGCAACCAGTCAGAAGGATTGGAGTGCAACTATGTTATATCCAGTGCATGAGACAAAACTACTTCTAGTATGTGAGACAAAGGTACATCCAAATGATGGTGGATGGGATACCTCCTTCGCTAAGAGGGAGTGTTGATGATATTGTAGCTTCGAGAGGTATTCCCACAAGAGGCCAAGGTTTCAAACATATGAGAATATTCATTGGCACTAGATTAGCCTTTGGTTTCAGTGAAATCAACCCAGAAATGAGGCTAGGGCCTCATGGGCAAGTTGATGGGCTTTGTGAGCTTGTGATGGGTTTTCACTCCCATAAAGAGGCATAAAATGTTCTAATTAAATGTCGAGTTTATAAGGGGTGCCTAAAATCACTCATTAGACTTGTATATAAAGGAGAGCGGTCATTGTGACATTTGATCATTGTGAAAGGATGGAGTTAGCATAAGTGAGTGACCACTTGTGCTAGGAGGCTTGGCGATTTTAGTATGGGAATGCCTGTAACTTTGGAAAATATGGACTAAGAGAGAGTCAGCTGCAAAAGGAAGAAACTGTACAAGTGGACTGAATCATACATAAGTGTCTGTACAGGTCTTTGTGCATATACGCAGGTTGCAGTGGGAATAACCACGTATGTACGCAAGTTGCAGTGGACACATACACGTATGTACACGGGTTGCAGTAAGGTGAATCACGTACATCCGTACAAATTTTTATGGGAAGGAGTAGGTCCGTACAAGTGGTTTGCAGTATATTTGTGGGTAGAGGAAATTTCCATGGATTTACTAAGGCTTAGTGTTTCTGATTTTTCTGGTTATGTGAGGACAAGGTTGTCATCAACTTTTGGTGAAATTGTATTGATTAGGAGGGCTGGTTTTTCCCTTAGAATTTATGAATTTGATAAGGTTACAAAACAAAAAAATTGTGTCTCTTGTGTATTGGTGATTCATCTCTAATCTTGTTGTTTCCGTTGCATATAATTTCATCCAATAATTTTCAGTGTAAAATTTTTCAGTGATAACTGCTAGGGTTTTACAGTTTGCTCAGTAGGAAACAATTTTCAGATTTAAAAATTAGCCACATAGAGTTGCATGTGAAAATTAACACATTGTAGTCAGTTCCTTCAACTTGCGAGAATCCTTTGGCAACTAACCGAGACTTATGTCTTTCAACATTTCCATGATATGCATTCTTAGTTCTATACACCCATTTACATATGACAAGTTTTTTTCCTTTCAGAAGAGGTACAGGATCCGAAGTATCATTCTCCATTAAAGAACAATATTCTTGATGTATTGTTGTGTCCCAATTTGGATGGCCATAAGCTTTTGAAAATGTGTTTAATCATGATTCTTTGAAACTTGAGACAAAAGAGAGGATGCTCACTGGAATTGTGAATGTGTATGACATTGATCTATAGGATCACTGACAAGAACACTAGTTGCTTCTCATGTTGTATGGAACCATCTGGGAAGCGATGGTGTTGGTGCAGGTTTATGTTCAATGGACTCATCTGAAGGAAGGTGAGTAGGTAGATGTGGGTTTTCATCCTCACTGTAATCATCTAAAGAAGAAACCAGAATATGAATAAAATAAGGCACAAATGCCAAAGATGGCTAGTAGGTTGAGGATGGAACAAACACCAAATTAGGGTTGCAGNAAGGAAGGTGAGTAGGTAGATGTGGGTTTTCATCCTCACTGTAATCATCTAAAGAAGAAACCAGAATATGAATAAAATAAGGCACAAATGCCAAAGATGGCTAGTAGGTTGAGGATGGAACAAACACCAAATTAGGGTTGCAGGCTAAGAGATTTTCATCAAATTTAACATCTCTTCTAATAATTATTTCATTGGAATGCAGTTGAAGAAGTACATAACCTTTGGCATCTTCAGAATATCCAACAAAAATGCACTTCTCACTTTTAGGTTGGAAGGATTTCCTTCTCTCATCAGGAATGTGAGCCCATGCTTAACTATCAAATACACATAAGTGGCTTACATCTGGCTTATTCTTAGTCCATGATTCTTTTTGTGTTATGTTTTTTTAATCCTTTGTGGGAGAGCGATTTACTATGTAATCGACACAATTGATGGCTTTTGCCCAATAATGAAGACTTACTCCTTTAGATTGGATCATACAATTATCCATTTACTTTAATGAGCTATTATTTCTCTTAGCAACACCATTTTGTTGTGGTGTACATGGAACAATATGTTTCATTTTAATGCCCTATGTAGTGCAATAGGTTCTAAATTTGGTGTTCACATATTCACCACCATTATCTATTCTTAACCTTTGTAGTTGATGTCCAAATTATTTTTCTACAAGGACCTTGTAGGCCAAAAACATGTCCAAAACTTCACTCTTAAGTTTTAAGAAGTAAATCCGAGTGCATTTGGAGAAGTCATCAATGAAGGTTAAGAAGTACTTGCACCCAAAGAAAGAAGAAGAAGAAAGTGGACCACACAAATCACTATGAACAAGCTATAAAGGGGCCAAGGCGTGCCAAGAGGTGTGTTTGTCCAAACCGTCCCGACGATGTTTGTCGAGAACACAACTAACACAAAAACCATCTTTGCAAGAAGCAAGAGGAGAATTAGTCACCATATTTTGATTGCATAGTTGCTACAATGAGCAATAGTTTATATGACCAAACTGCTCATGCCAAAGTTCACTCAAGTGATCACTATGAGAAACAAAAATTAATGGAAAATATGATGACCCAAAGTTGTCAAATTTGTACAACCTAGTAATTCCATCAACAATTCCAGTTGATAGGACATGTTTATGATCTTTTAAATCCTTGGTTACAACTTGGTGAGGTGAAAACTCTACGATTTTACCTTCACCCGAATGGGTGATTTAATTTACTAATAGAAGGTTGCAGGAAAGGATTGGAACACACAATACATGATTGAAATGACCATTATCTACATGTACCATTCCAGACCCTACACCACTAAGAGATCTATCACCACCAACAAATATTTGTTTGGTGTTACATTCATTAAGAGCAGAAAAATGGATTTATCATTAGCCATATGATAAGATGCTTTAGAATCACTAAGCCACTCATCATAAGAAGAAGTAGATGTTGCATTGAAGGAAAAATAGAAGTAGAAAGTGCATGTCTACGAAAATAGGAATTAAAAGAAGAAGAATCAAGATTGATGTTATGCTTCTTCATTACTACTTTTAAGGCTTCCATCTTTTAAGAACATTTAGACTCTAGATGACCATTTCTCCCACAAAAATTGTAATGCATGTTAGTCTTCTTACTTTTTGATTTTGGTCCTTTGTCACCATTGGGAGTAGAAGCTAGTTGAGAGGGTTTGGGACCCTTGTTTTACTTGTTCTTGCGAGGATTTTGCTTCTTTGTATGCTTGGTTTTGTCTTTCTATTGGGCCACTAAGGCTTTGTTGGATGTACCTGTAGTTTTGATCACTCCAAGTTGCAAGAGCTTATCTTGCTCTTTAACCATATAATCACAAAAAGACTCAAGAGTTGGAGCTTGGTAAGCACCCCATATATCTTCTCTAGTGGCATGAAAGGTAGATACAAAGAAAAAACATGCGCTACCAATCTTAGCAAGAATATTATATATGCATCAGTCATCCTTCATATCTATTTTACAATCTTTATGTAAAAATATAAATGTTTTAAACTTAGATTAATAATATTCAATGCAAGGGAAATCATTGGGACTTAAAGTCATTACCTAATAATCCAGTGAGCTTGAATCACATTGTGTTTACCAAATACAAATTCTAGCTTAGCCCAAGTTTCATCAGGGTCATTAATTCCTTGAAGGTGAAATCATAAATCAAGAGACATGGACATTCTGATTAATCCATGTGATTCATCATTTTTGTTATCCCATTTGGCTTTCTTTTTGGCATTAGTGTGGTTTTTTTCTTTTCCCAAGGTAATATGGTACAATCCTTTACTTCTTAGTACATCCTCCATATGGGATTTCCATGTGAAGTAGTTGGTATTGGTAAGAAAAAAAATCACTTGGAGTATCTGTATTAAAATATGCAAGTAATATGGATTCTAATGTTGAAATTGACCGTCTAGATGGAAATATCTTGAAAAACAGGCTATTTAAAAAAATCGACACTGAAAAATGGCTTCTGATGTGACAATTATGCCATTTTTAAAAATGATTAAATGGTAAACAAAGTGCCACAGGGCAGGTAGAAGTTGGTCTATGTGGTGATTGATGCACAATGAGGTGGCTGAGTAAAAAAAAATTCCATTCTTTATCTAACTTTTCCTATAAGCTCACTTTTACAAATAAGTTACTTATGAAGTGACCCACTTTTAAAGAATATGTGAGAATCACTTTTACAATGAAATTATTTTATAAATTAAAGTTGCATGCAAAAAGTAACTAAGTAAAAAGAATATTAAAGTTACTTTATGATAATTCACTTTTGTAATTTAAGTGAAATGCACTTTACAATAAAATTATGAAATAACTCAAGGTTGCATGAACTTTTTCAAAAAATAACTTTAAAAAAGAAAGACTTGAACTCAATAAATCTTAGTAAATATAACAACTTTCAACCAAGTGATCAGATGCAAAATATATATCAAATTTGATAAAGGAGGATGGAGGTTTTTTGGTTTTTGTTTTGAAGTGTGTGATTGCCCCCAAAACCCTTGTTTTTTTCTGCAAAATACTTCAACATGACTGCACACTGAAACAAGTGAAATTTTGAAAAAAAAAATATGAATCTCAACAATAATGGAGTTAGATATCGGTTAGTTTACATGAGAAATGCAAGTTTTTTATTTGTTTATGATTTGTTAAGCTCACATAAGGTGCAAAACAAAGAGCATTCGCAGAAAATAAAACACTTTCTACTCCTTTTCTGATTTGTTGAGATCGTATAGAGTGCACGAAAAAGAGCATACATAAACCAAAAAGAGTAGCAAACTAGAAATAAAACAGAAACCCAAAATATTAACTCCATAAAACAAAATTAAAAAGGGTGTATTCAAACTCTCTATTGATATCCAGATCTAACAAAAAAGGTTGTATCTTGGGCAAATGAAAACCTTTACGAGTGAAATGAAAATCATTTCCAACTAAAATTAGTGTTATGGATTCAATGGAATAGTTCATTTAGCCTAAAAATGTACAGAAATAACAACACCCGAAAATGTAGCAACACAGTTTCAAAATATTGATCTACAATGGGAATGGGTATTCAAATAGGCTTTTATACCATGTTCGACAAAATAGGGTATTCCCACATAGGAAAAACACCTTCAATAATCACTCACAAAACCATATCAAAGATCATAAAACCATTTTTTTACATGGTTAAAACCCTCTAGGAGGGAAAAAATCCATGACCCCAACCAATGTGTCCACTTGAGGTAATATATCGATGAAAAAGAAAAATGTTTTACGAGAGATTTTCTCACAATCAATCATCAACAAATGACTTTCCATGCTCTTTAAATAGAGATCATGGACCAATCGGGTGCTAAGCCATAGATCAATATAGTTGTTAAGATCAAGGAGAATATGAGTTGTTGAATCACTCTATGTATAGAACATATCAATACTGTAGGAATACATAACTACAAATGGATACTAATTCATACTAAAGAAACACACTAAGAAATACACTTTTACTTAAAGACATGTTAGGCCAAGTTGATCTTAACCGACACCTAAGTGTTTGAATATCCTAATAGCTGAGTGGGCCACACATAATGTAACTCATTAGAGGCATCAAATAGAGAAGGTCGTTGTAGCATTGAAGAAGCAAACATAGGAGAATATTGTCCCGATGGAAAGAATAAAGAAGAAATTTGTAGATGGAAGAACATTTGAGGTAGTGGTACATGAAGTAGCTACCAAGGTAGGAGACACACTATCTACATGTTTTGAGGAAATACTTCCCCACTCACTTGAAGCCTTCAAGTTCACACATCAAGAAAGAAACACAGTCACTAAGGTTGCAACAACCTTATGCTAGATCATAGATAATATGAAGGGGTTACTAGAATCAATAGAAGAGGTAGACAAAAGAAAATAAGAGGAGAAGAAGAGAGAAGTAGCACAAATGGAAGCCACTAAGAGTGAAGTGCATATGAAAATTTAATCCCTAGTCATTGATTGTATGATTGCTGAGGTTTGTGCACATATGGGGAAATTAGAGTGACTACATATAAAGTGATAGATCTTATGGTATAAATTCTAGAG
The DNA here is from genome assembly GCA_009831015.1 of Picea engelmannii. NCBI lineage: Eukaryota > Viridiplantae > Streptophyta > Pinopsida > Pinales > Pinaceae > Picea > Picea engelmannii. The sequence goes on along the minus strand of ML786786.1, from coordinate 436,172 downwards.
GCATGGGGACATTCTTGCAGAATCTAAGTAGAAGACCCAACAAGAGATCACACAATTGAAGAATCAATACATGAAGGTGTATGCTAAATCCATTGCATCAAATACCACTACTGACAAGATGGAGGAAGCATAGAAGCTAGCACTAAGATAGGAACTATTGAGGATGACAAGAAGAAGCTAAGGAATCTGGCAAGGGAACTACCAGGAAGGCACAATCCTATTTTGAAACAACAAAATAAAATGAAGAAAAAAGTATATGCTAAGATAAAACCTTTGAGTAGCACTAATTGTTGAAGACAAGATTGACATATCTACAGTAAAGTGCACCCAAAAAATATAGGAGACTATCACCACTAGGAATACCATTTTTAAGAATTAAGTAGGTTCAAGGATGCAAACTTTAGAGGGATCCCTGAGATGGATCTCATTTTTTACTCAAGGATGAGTTGTAAGGTGTGGTTAGGGAGTTGTTGTGGACAAGTTTTGGCCAAGTTCTAGTGCAAAGTAGCATTCGATAGAAGACAATCCACAAAAGACATAAAGAAATAAGAGTCTAAGTATGTGGGATCACATAATTATGACTATGTAGAGTCAAATGAGTCAGCTCATAAGTCCTCTATGCCGAGTCTCTTCAACCTTACACATTTTCCTAAAGGAAAAGAGATTTTGTATAAGTGTGATACATTTTGAAGATTCTATGATATACCAAATAATCTCTTGTAACTGCCTCCACGTCCTACATATATGAGAGGGTTTCTTTGTAAATTTAGTGATGATTTTAGAGAGATCTTAGTTGTTCTAAGAGATCCTCGAGGGTTAGTTTTTCATTTGTTAGTTGGAGAATCCCAAGTTCAAGCTATTATGAGATGTGACGCTTAATTTGTGAACACAATAGAAGATTATTTTTATAATGTCTATGTGTTTGTGAGTTATTTGGATGATGAACACACTATTATATTTAATGTGAATGCTTCATGTTCTATAAGATTTAATAAATGTTTTTAAAGGATAACTAATGGATTACACCGACTACTAAATCTTTAATACTCTACACATGATTAGCGGGGAAAATATCATACACACCTCGGGTAAAACCTCATTCCTTTGGAAGGTTGAATATGTTAGCATACTAAACTACATTGAGCTTGAGTTGGACATCTTCTATAAACCCTAGGTATGCCATAGAGTCAACACTATATCCAAATATAGTTTGATGAATCAATGTTGTGTTTTTCCTTAACATTGTCCCTATTAAAGTCTTCCATGTGCTTATTGTGAACAAATTATCCCTCATCAGGTGGGACTCGGTGTGCCATTATTCCATGTCCTTATTGTAAACAAATGTTCCCTTGTAAGATGAGATTGGGTGTGTCAAGCCTTTAATAAAGTAGAACTAAAACCAATTAGCGCAATCTCTCTTTCCCTAGTCTTTGGACCTAAGTCTACTAAGTCCTAGTTTTTTTTTGTCCTTGACCAATATTTAGTGTACAAAATACTTCTTCTTAATCCTTGGCTAGATACCATACAAGTAATTCCACACACCTTCATAGGAGAGTTACTCTTCCTACACTACATAAATAATAATTATATTATGTGTGATCTTTCCCCTTTTTCATACACTTCCAAGACTAATTCTAGAAATCCCCCCCTAGTCTCTTTTTTTAATCTACATATTTACTAGCCTAACATTTTTTTGTTGGGTTCCCTCTTAAGAAAGATATAGACAATTCTGAATTTGACCTCCCCTACATCCATTTTGGTCTAGGTTAATACCAAGATGCACCTTTCCCCAACATCCAACTTCCTATCAATTTTAAGTGAGCTCAAGCACTTCATATATTGATACACTTGATATCTACTATCTGTATTGATACTCTCTAGGAAAATAATCCGACTATTCTTAAGTTCCTATCTATAAGACACGAATAAATCCTTCTAATCCACCATAAGTTGGGTTCCACTTTCCCTACAAATGTGTTACCCTTTTCCTTCTCCCTATTGATGTGTATCACATCCAATAAGGTGAGTACCTTCCTCCTACACCCCCTTGTTTTGAAGAAGGAAAATGTCATGCTCATTAATGACATTATTGTCTTCAATGTTGACACTGCTAAATTCCCCAAGTTCCTTAAGGTTAGAATCTCTCTCTCTGATTTTGAGATCGTTAAATTCACATCCCATCTATGTGAGTACATGAACATATTTAGTTGTGGTTATGAGGACATGGAAGGGATGGATCCATTAGTTTTCCTCCACAACATTGTCATTGACCCTAGTGGGAAGCATATTTTCCAATATTGACACCCCATGGTTCCCGATACTACCCAACTAATGAATGTGAACATTCTAAATCTCCTAAATATTAGGCTTATTCATGTCATTGATTATTAGAGTGGCTATCCCTAAGGGCTAGCTCAATTAGTTGAACCATTTCCCCAAGGCATGTTGTCGATAGGAAGACCATAGGTCATAGGTTCAAATCTAGTCAAGTTCCTTGGGGTTACTCTTATAAGAAAAATTCATCCGTTGAGATGGATCCTACTTATCTAATGGTGATGTTGGTTAAAACCTCTTTGGTAGCTTGGCACAATATAGAGGCTACCCATACCTTGGATGGTCTTGTGTTCGAGGTGGTGAAAGGGGGAAGAACAAGAGGTGAGGGACTTGTGTGCAAGCCCTCTTAGCACCACCCAACTTGGGTATTGTTGTCCCTCAGCTCCTTGGGGGGAAGAAAAGGTAGAGAATTGTAGTGGATGTGAAAATAAGCTCACATATTTTTGGACCAACAAACTAATAAGAGTAAACAACAAGCTATTTACTCCCTTATAATCTTGGAAAATTGAACTAGATTGGCTCCCAGGGTCCATTAGAGTCTAGGACAACTTAACTAGTGATTTTCTTATGCAATTGTGCATTGAAATTGAGTCAAATTATTTAAAAATTTAGACTACAAATAATAGATGCAAAAAATAAGTTGTCCACACCTAATTTCTCCTGAAAGTGAGTTAGAAACAACCTAGAAAGTGCACCAAACAAGGAAAAAGTCAAGTTGGGTTATATTTATTAAATATGGAAGATTGATAATAAGCTTCCACAACTCTAACAAACTGAGTAAGAGAGCTTGAAAATAATTTAGAAATGAAAATTTTAATTTCCTAAAGATTTTAACATAGTTTTCAGAGCAAATTGATGGTTGGAAATTAAATTTATGAAGGTGAAAAGTCCATAACAACCCTTTGTTTGGTTGTTTCAATGATTTTGGTAAGTTTTGGGTGGAATGACATAATGTTGACACATTAACCACAATTTTTTTATAAAAAATGATCTTAGTTAATCATGCAATCAAGGATACCATACCATTTTGAAGGTCCTCCCATTTAGGCTCACACCTTTTATCTCATAGTATGAGATCGCCACTTGGTATAAAGAGAGTGAGTTGGAATATATCACATGGTTAGAACAATGAGTGCCCCATGAAATTTAAAGGAGGGGTTGGGCCCTTCTCATCACTAATTTTTTCGAGCTCTTAAAGCCACATAGATGGAATAAGGATACATGTGCAAAGGAAGAGACCCAAGACTCCCTTGAGGAAGTTTAGTTGGGATTACCCAAGCATAGTAGTATTCATATCTAGGCTAAGATAATCAATGTTCAAAATCATCAAATAATAAATCAACTCGACATATGCTCACTCAATTGATAAAAATGAGATCAAGCCTATGAGGCGCCCTTGGGGGGATTCCCAACTGTTGACTCTTAAGATTCTACAAATTCACAATGCAAATCTGGAATAAAGACGAAGCCATCCACATGGCGAGACCATGTCTTACTTTCACAAGCATGTGTCTTGGTCAACAAAAAATGAAACTACCTGTCATAAACTTACACACACACATGTGTGTGTGTGTGTGTGAGTAGTACACACACACACACAAAGGTTTTCTTGCTAAAAATGGGATTTTAAAATGTGGTGAGATAGATCCCTACTTTGTTTTTTTATTTTTTGATGTGTTTTTGTGCCATGCTTTATGGTTTTATGCATGAGCCCCTTTAGAAAAGAAATCTGAAATTGAAAAATTAACACAAAATATGTAACTTAATAATAGTACCGGTTCACCCTCCCTGCTAAACTTGACATTAACCATAGTAGGTATAATGACATGGAAATTCAAACATCACCCAATCACAAGGTTACTCGCCTTTAGCCTTCGACTTGGGTGTCATGACAATTATGAAGTTTAATAAAGAAAATAAAATAATTCAAACAATATGATGCAACCCAAAGGAACATGGTTGAAGTTCTTTGCGAGCTACATAGTCAATATGTGCAAAGAGGATCTCAACTAGTTCCTTGGTTAATGGGAAGAAAGTGTGGATATACAAGTTAATATTGATTTGAAAGTGAAAGAAAATATAATCATGATGCATGCAACATTTAATCATAACCAAAGAAAATGTAAAGAATAAGATAAATATGGATAAAGGATGGATTTTACTTGGTTGTTCTAAATTTTTTAATTGTTTTTGTATCAAATCCTAAGAAAGAAGCAAGGAAAATTCAACCAATAAATCAAGGGATGTCCTAAAGGACTCCTAGACCTCTTAATTGCTAACTAGTGTGGGTATTAACTCTAACCTTCAAGATATATGTACAATAACACATAAAAAACAAGCCACAACTATTAGTAGATAAAATAAACAGATTAAACCCAGGGAAATAGTACAAGTAACCTAGCTAACCAATCTCTCAATCGAGATAGACAATATAGTCATCAACTATTACTATCCCTCAACCCTTAACAAACAGTTATATAGTTCCAACAACTAATAAAGAATAAGTGAGTACAAACACTAAGAACCCTTGAGAAAAACCAATAGAGGTTAGTTGCAAGAGAAAAGGAGGCCAGGGTTAGGTCACAAGACATTTGTCACTTTCGTAAAAGTGACAAGTGGACCATTTGAAATTTCTTTTGTCCTTTTTGAAAAAGGAAATCAAATCAAGCCTTATCTTATCCTTAAAAATATATTACCATATAATTAACTCGAAAAGAAATTACACATTCGAGAGAAAGATAGCTATTGATAAAAAAAATTTGGGAGAAGTGTCCAAAAGGTGATACATCATCAATCTTTTCTTTTTCAGATTCATGCCTCCAAGTGGAATTGTTGTTCACTTCTCACATTTTTTCTATTGGAACTTGAGGTAAATCTTGGTGTCTAAGTAGCCATCAATGGATTCTAGAATGACTATGGAGGCATGCCCATATGTGGGTAGATGCTGATTTTGGTTTCCAAGGCAAGGGGATCATGGCATTGGTCACCAAAAGTAAGAAAATTCCATTGTTTGAGAAAATTTCAAATATTAAAATTTCACCCCCATCACCGCCTATAATAAATCAATGCCGTAATACCTTTTGTTTGGCTCAAGTCAGGATTAAATTGAGAGAGATTTTGTAACACCCTTGTTTCCCCCAACTTGTATTTAATCATTAATCATGATTGCCATGTTGTGACATGGGAACAATGTAAATGTATTATGGTTTAAACTGCCAATGACTAACTATGGGGGTGAAGCCTTGAAGTATTGGCCATGATATCACTAGAGGAAAGAATGGGAAAAACTATGGAGAGGGTGCATTATGTCAAATGACCCCAAATTTTCGTTTGTTGGGGGATAATAAACCTCCTCTAGTTCCCAAGGAGGAATCTGTTAATGAAGAAAGGACCGGTGGTTGAACCATCAACCACCCCCATGAATGGAAGCATGGTCTGGCCGAAGAATGTCAACCTGAAGTACGACAGGGTCTAGCAGGTCCAGGTTGACCCGAGTTTTCTTATGATAGAAGGAACAATACAGAAAGGAGAACCTTCCCAAGGAGGGATGTGTGCAAGGGGAGAAGGGGCATGCAGATGGATCGGGGGAAGAGGAGGGTGCGCGAGGCTCTCCAATGGAGAAATGGTAGAGAAAAAAATCTGAGCATAAGGCCGTGAGCTTGATGTTGAGGAATCATCTGATAAACCTCACAGAGGTTGTGATAGAGAAAGGATCTCTGAGAATTTGGAATAAATTCCCTAGTGGTATCATGGCTTGGCACGGGGGTGGCTAGAGTGCTAAGAGTGAATGCCTCTGAGCTTATGGTTGGGTGGAAAGGTGAACACCCACAGTCAGTTAGTTGGCTATGACCTGTAATAGATAATTATTCTTATACCCTTTGTAATTGAGTTGTAATTGTAAAATAAAGTTGGATATCCTATGAATGATTTAGGGATGTGCATGTGTGCTTGATGGATATGTTGTGTTCCTTTATTTTTTCTTGATTGTGTACTTAGGAAAGTAAGGAACTATATGGTTTGGACATGGTTTGTACATGCAAATGCTCGAGCCCTATAGTGGCTCAAGTTAGCGCAATTGAACTGTGAGTGTGTCAACCTTGGGCACAATTTCACGTGTGCATGTTTACACTTCCAGTTATTCTGGGCCTCCTGGATAAGGGAGCTCATTAAGCTCAAGAGAGGTAGCGTGAAGGGGCACAAAGCCTACACAAGATACGTAGGAGTGGAGAACTCTCTAAGTTATAAACTCTGGAAGAAAAACAAGGAGCGACCCCTCAATTCATTTGGGGTACAAGTAAGCTCAAGAGGTATAATGCTCTTAGATTGCAGACAAGGGGGTGCATCTTCCAGAACTTTCATTTGTGTGACTGAGGGTTCAGGCTCACAAACTTAGCAAATTCCCAGCCAAGAACTAAGTGAATAGACCACGAGAAATTTGGGAGGATCCATATGACCAAGACCCATGAACTCTGGGACAAGTTCAGAAGGAACTCCAGGATGTTACAAATTTACCAATCGCAAAGTATTGCAAGCTATAGATCTTAAGGTATTCAGGAGTCTCCCTGACCATTGGATCTACGTCATGGTTAGTCCGATGTTGACCACTTCAGGAGGATAGAGGGGTTATAATGCTAGAAACCCTGAATGTCAGAATCGTGAAGCTCTGAAGGCCGGAGTAAATCCTGGCCGTTGCTGCTAGTGACACGTGGTGCTAAATCCTGTAGTCCAGAGACTTGGTACTCTGGGGGACTTGAGGTGTGGCATGTCGATAAGCTCCGAAGCCTGAAGTAACATTAGCCGTGGATCTTTGGATCCACGTGGACAAAGTCCCGAAGCCATGAGAGTCGTAGATCTGTGATCTACGTGGATAGACCCTAGCCGTTAGATCTAGGTTGTGGTCAACCCGACACTGACCAACTTCGGGGGTAAGGAGGAAGTCACATCACGGATCCCCTGAACGTTGAAATTATGAAGTAATGGAGGTTGTCGATCCAGGGTTTACATGGACACACCTGGACCATAAGATTGAAGGGCTTGGAAGGCTATCGGTCCAGAGTGACGTGGCACAATGACGTCATCTAGGGTGACGTGGACCCACAGTCAATGTGACACTTGTCATATGGATTTATGCATTTTGCAGACCCTATAGGCCTAGTAAAATGTGAAACATGTCACCCACTGAAAGGGGCCATGTGTCATCTCTCCCTTGTCGTGTATCACACCTGGCACTTACCGTTTGGTCCATTTGGTTGGAGAAGTAGGCGAGACCCACCTGTATTTTCCTTCAAATCTAGTACGTCACCCCATGCGAGGGTGGACCCTTTGGGAGTCTAGGACTCCAGAGGTTTGGAGTGTAGTGTCTAGGATAATCCAAAAGGTCTGAAGGCTAGAGCCACATGGAAATCTCATGAGGCTTCGGAAGATAGGTACCCCGGGAGACTTGGGTCATTAGACCGGATATTCGCAAAAGGGTCGAAGCGTCGAATGCTGAACCTTTCCCTTAGGTGTAAGTGTTAACATGGAGGAAGATCCGCCATCAGATTAATAGTGGGTGGATCTCTGCTATATATTTAGGAGCATTGGGAGGTCCGTGACTTCAGGGAAATTAGGATGACATGAATGGGAAAGACCACGTGGATGCCACGTGGCCCATGAGTAATAAGCGCCCGAAGAACTTGGGAAGGACTTATATTCCAACCCGGAGCTCGATTCTAAGCATGGAGACAGTGGCTGGAGAGATTTGGATGAGCATAACATGATAGAGGCCATAGAAGGAGGGTTTGATTAATTAAGAAAAAACGAAATCATGATGCCCCACCTCTTGAAAGAGTATTTAGGGGTCGAGTGTGTTATAGATTTGACCCCAAAAATGTCTTGGACAATTGTTGGTTTGGGGCCTTAACAAAAAACTAAGGGAAAAACCAAAATCTAAATGAAATTGAGAAATTTTGGGTGCTAACTGTGATCTTCATGGTTGTAGGTGAAATGGGTCTTCTTTTGATTGAAGAAATTCGGTTCTGAGTGTGCCCATTTTTGCGTCTTCTAGGCATTGATTCTAAGGTCAAATAAAGTGCTTCTCATTCACATGATTTTTTCTAAACAATAAACATGAATTTATAATTTGTACCACTATGGTTTCAAAGTATACTTTTCCATGATCATATAGGTTCTTTTGGGGCGAAATTATGACTCCATATGAGGAAGTTATGGCAATTTTGGCTCATACATTTTGTGAAACACTTGGCATACAACTATTTTGGTTGAGAAATTTTGTCAAACATTTTGCCTACCACTATTCATAGATATTTCTTTAATGATATCCTTCCAACATACCTAACATATCACATAAATGGAAGCTAGAAAGAAAATCACACCCAAAAAACCCAGGAAAACAAATAACCCCATAGAATGATTTGTGTTTTTCAGAAAAATCCTAGATCATAGAATCTAACTCTACAAACAATTTTTGGGGCTCAAAATGGGGTTTATAGGTCAATATGGCATGGATTCCCCCTAAAATTGATCTAAATCGAAATAAAATCACCCAGGGATGTGATTCTTTGAAAAAAATGTAGATTAGTAGCACATAATACTCATTCAAACATTTTGGTAGATGTAGATTTTAACCTTGTACAACAAGTTACTGCAATTGATTCTTAATAAAAATAGAAAAGATACAATGGCACACACACACACGCACTACATATATATTTTACCCTGGAAACCCAAATGAGGAAAACTAATAACATGTTTATATATATAGGGTTGTTGATTAATCTGGGTCAATAGATTAGGGGTTTTGGATGTCATGGAATCCTATATATATATATATATATATATATGAATCCATGACATCCAAAACCCCTGATCCATTGACTTGGATTAGTCAACAACCCTAATTCCTTAACCGAAATTAGAAAACCATTAGCGAAAACCATGTGTTAAAAAACTGTTAAAAACAAATTCAAAAACCGCCAGTTTTTTTTTATTTTATGGGATCCACCCCCCCGTGATCCCATTCCATGACATCCAAAACCCTTGATCCATTGAATTGGATTAGTCAACAACCCTAATTCCTTAACCGAAATTAGAAAACCATTAGCGAAAACCATGTGTTGAAAAACTGCTAAAAACAAATTCAAAAACCGCCAGATTTTTTTTTTATGGGATCCCCTGGGCAAGGGGGGATGCGGCCCCCCTACAACCCCCCTGTGAACCCCCACATTCCTAGCACAATGCAACACATTGTGTTGGTCATGCAAATAATATAACACATACCCAACAATCTCCCACTTGTTGTTTTCTTTACAAACAAGGGTCACAAGATTCATAGTCAACAATACACGACAACAATGCCCATTGTTTCTCTACACCAAGAGAAATTATCGGTGCTCACAATATTTGGAAATGAATTTGCAACATTATACAAAGTGTCTACCTTCATCAACAACACCTTCTTGTCTTCAACCATGTCTCTCACAAAGTCATATCAAACATCAATATGCTTTGTCTTTGAATGATAACCTGGGTTCTTTTCTAGGAAGATTGTGCTTTGACTGTCAAAATCTATCCTTACAACTTGATATACCAACCCAATACCTGAATACAACCTCTTTAACCATATTGCTTCTTTGCTTGCATGAGTGGCTGCCATGTATTAAGCTTCTGTAGTTAGGAGTGCCACTACATACTTTCTTTTTCTCATCCAACTGATTGCTCCTCCAAAAATGTTAAACACATACCCATTTGTAGATCTTCTGCGATCTAGATCTCCAACCTAGTCTGCATCAAAAAAACCATGTATGTCCAACACTTTGTCCAATCCTGGTCTTCTTTGGTAGCAAAATCCATAACTAGTAGTACCACGCAAATACCTGAAAACCCTCTTTATTGTTGTCCAATGCTCCTTCCCTAGTTTTGACATATACATGCTCAAAACTCCCACTCCATGTGCAATGTCCGGTCTAGTACAAACCATTTCATACATCAAACTTCCAACCACACTAGCATATGAAACACATGACATGTCCTCTTCCTCTTCTTGTGTCTTATGACACTGATTTTCATATAACTTTACACCCATAGGAATAGGAACCCTAATAGATTTACATACCTACATATTAAACCTCTATAGTATTGTCTCGACTTCGTTCCTCTAATTTAACCAGAGTTTCATTTTTTCCCGATCTCTTTTAATTTCCATGCCCAAAATGAAATTTGCAGCACCAAGATCCTTCATGTCAAATTTAGAGGACAACTGTTTTTTCACATATTGGATGAGCTTCTTGTCGTTTCCCTATCAACAACATATCATCCATATACAAGACCAAATAAATAAGATGATCGTCGATTAATTTGAAATACACACAATGAGTATCTTTTCTCCTTGTGAAGCCAAGTCCCAACATATAAGTATCAATTTTTTTATACCACATCCATAGTGATTGATTTAACCCATACAGGGACTTTTTCAGCCTATATACTAGCTCTTTCTTTCCCTTCACCGCAAAACCTTCCAGTCTCTTCATGTATATTTATTCTTCTAGATCCCCATGTAGGAATGTTGTCTTCAAATCCATCTTCTATACTTCAAAATCAAAAGATGCAATAATAGATCAAAGAAATGTAATAGAACTTAACTTGGCAACAAGAGAAAAAATTTCATCAAAGTCAATTCCCTCTAGCTGGGAATAACCTTTTACTACTAGCTGAGCTTTTTGTTTCTCCACTTTGCCTTCTACATTCAAATTCTTCTTAAACATCCATTTGATTCCAATGGGATTTCTTCCAGTTGGAAACTCCACTAGATCCTAAGCCTCATTCTTGTCCAACATTGCCATTTCTTCCACCATGGTGTTTTTCCAGAGTTTTCCATCCTATGAATCCACTATCTCCCTAACAGTTCTAGGATCATCATTAGTAGTAAACAAAGCAAAATTTGAATCGAAATTTGGTGGAGTATACCTTTTCGGTTTCCTTCTTTCCCGAACCGATCTCCTCAATACTGGAGTATGAGGCTCTTCTTCTTCTTCTCATTATTTTTCTTTCGTAGAGTTTGATTCATTATCCTTCAATTCAAACTCTATTTTCTCTAGTTCCTCTTCCCTTGGTAGGAATTCCTGTTTGACAACATCCTTGGTTTCTCTAAATACCGCATCTTTGATATACACCACCTTCTTAGTTTCTTGGTTCCAAAGTTTATAACCTTTCATACCATCTTTATAACCAGTAACGATAAACTTTTCAACTTTTTTATCTAGTTTACTCTTGTTTTCCTTTGGAACGTGAACATAGGCATCACAACCAAGCACCTTGGGATGTGTAAGAGAGGGTTTCTTACCAGTCCATACCTCACGCGGAGTCTTGTCATCCAATGTTGATGAGAGTTATTGATTTACCAAGTAACATGCAATACCCACCGCCTTTGCCCATAATTCTTATCCCAACTCGACACCACTGAGCATGCACCTTGCTTTTTCCATCAACATCGTATTCATCCTTTCTACAACTCCATTTTGCTGATGCGTGTATGGAGTAGTATTCTTCTTTTCTATACCACACTTCTTATAGAATTCCTTGAATTCATTTGTGCAGAATTCTCCACCATTATCCATCCTCAACACCTTAATTCTCTTCTTTCTCTGATTCTCCACAAGAGCCTTAAACTCTTTGAATTTTTCAAAGACTTCATATCTCTTCCTAATGAAATAAATCCATGTATTCCTTGAGACAACATCTATAAATGAGACTAGTACACAAATTTTCCTACTGATGGAACTAACATAGGTCCAAACACATCACTGTGCACCAACTATAAAATCCCCTCTGCTCTCGTAGCTCTAGAGGAGAATCTTAAACAATTCTTCTTCCCATGTTCAAAGAAATCAAAATCCAGAGAGAAATTGTCCATACCTTCAACCATATCTTTACCATGTAGTACTTGAAGGTCCTTCTCTCCGATATGCCCTAGTCTTTGATGCCACAACATAGTCTTTTCTCTAGATACTGTAGGATTTTTTCTTCTTCAGCTCCAATCTCAAGAACAATGGAACTGTTGCACCCATAACTAATAGTGCCTTCCTACAGCTTGTATAGAGTTCCAAACCAAACTCCATTTAGCAACACCATTGCTTCTCAAACCATCCTACAGGTTCTCTTTTCAAACACTCTTTTTACCCCTGCATCGTCCATTTTGTTTACATAAATCAAAATTCTGGCCAATCCTGGGATGTACAAAACACCAGGGAGTGTTCTAATCCTTCCATCCATGATATTCAGCTTGAGTTTTCCTCATCTTATGATCTTGGTTTTCGAGTCATATCCTAGAAAAACGTCACCTCCATCATACTTTTCATATTTGTAGAACCACTCCTTGTGAGGAGTCATATGAAAGGATTCACCTTAGTTGAACAACCATGCCTCATGATCTGCATGTGTGCTTGAATAAGCTAAGTACGCCTTCCCTCCTTCATCCGCATAGGTTTTTACTTTTGTAGATGGTGCATCATTAAATCCCTTCCCTCTCTCAACAATTTTGGATTTACATTGTTTCTTGTAGTGCTCTTATTTTCCACATCTCCAGCATACCTTTACAAATTTTCTGGGATATTTAGATCTCCCACTTGAGGACTTAGATCTATTTATTTCATGTGATCATCCTATTGAAAATAAGGCATCTGTGCTCTGTCCTTCCATGTTCTTACACCTCATCTCTTCCAACAACAAGGATTGGACCACATCATCGAAGCTTTAAGTAGTTTCATTACTACCTATGGCCAAAAACAGACTATCCCACGAGTCTAGTAAAGAGCACAATACACCGATAAACTTATCTTCATCATAAATCTTAATATTAACAAATAATAGCTGAATTACCAAAGTATTGAAGGCGTTCAGATGCTCTGTCACCGAGTCTCCGTCTTTCATCCTCAGGTTGTATAACTTCTTCCGCATGAACAATTTTTTTACTAGGGACTTTGACTTACACAAATCCCCTAACGTATCCCATAATGCCTTGGTTGTAGCTTCCCCTGACAAATTTAGTAAACTCAATCTGAGAGACACAATCAGATTGTGCTCTTCTCCTTTCGATACAACTTTTCCCAATATTCTATTGACATTCATATAGGTGTAGTACCTAGATCCATAATGATCCATTGATCTTTTTCCACCAACAGATCTTCCATCTTGAGCTTCCACAACTCAAAAATTTTCCCATTAAATTTCTCGATCTCTATTTTTGAACTGCTTGCCATTTCTTTTCACTGCAAGAATCGATATCATATAGCTCCCACTGTAATAAGGATTATCACAGACCCGACCCAAAACCCTAACCACAAAGGAGTCCCCCTGAATCCAATAATTGGTCTGATACCAAATGTAGATTTTAACCTTGTACAATAAATTACTGCAAATGGATTCTTAATAAAAATAGAAAAGATACAATAAATTGTCTCTCGTAGCTTCTATGGGAGACTCATCATTGTCAAAGAAGTTAAAAGGCATGATTCTAGACATGATGAAAACATCGTTGAATATGTTGCATGAAGGTAGAAGGGAAAATTCCTATGCTTAATCAATAAGAACTTGTGATGCTTGTGTTGTGCCCTCACCACTTTTGGAAAATTCATACAAAAGGGGCATAAGTAGTCAAAATACCTTTACAAAAAGAAACCATGCCTATGATATCATATATGGTAGGAGGTAAATCAAGAATATTTTAATCTTCTTCATTATCCAACTCTACAAAAGTGTATGTGTGAATGGGAGGGG
>ML786786.1:401539-421736 GCA_009831015.1 Picea engelmannii | reverse complement strand
AAATTGTTCCCTACCACTTAGGAGAAGTAGCTAGGGAAACTAATTAGTTTTATAGCAGGCAATCAAACCTTTTTAGTGTGTGTGTGTGTAAAAATTGAAGGAAAAAATAATAGAAATATTAATCTATAGGTAAGAAAACAACCAACACAGATGTCCTAGAAGGGTAAATTGACCAAAATGGCCAATTTACCTATATAGAACAATAATAACAAACATCAAAAAATCAAATACAAATATCAGGAAGAAGAAATGAGCAAGGAAAATCCAATCGATAAAAAAAAGGTGGGCTTGAGGGTTGTCCTAAAGGACTGCTAGACCTCCTGGCTATCAACTAGAGTGAGTATGTGCTCTCATCTACAAGAGATTTGCATAAAGGACACATAAAATACAAGAAAAAGTGTTACTAAGTAAAATAGACAAGCTAAATCCAAGGAAATAGTACAAATAACCTAGCTAACCAATCCCTCAAAGGAGATAGCCAACATAATCAACAACTACTACTATCCCTCAACCCTTAACAAGAAATTATATAGTCTCATCAACCAAATTAGAACAAGTTATCACAAATAATGATAACCCCATATAAAAACCAACATATCTTAGCTTCTTTTATTTAACAAGTCCACCTTAATACAAAGACCTTCCTCTTATTTATAAGAGAAGATGAATGTAGGGTTAGGTCACAAGACACTTGTCACTTTTGGAAAAATGACAAGTGGACCACCAAAAAGTTTTTTCGTCCTTTTTGAAAAATCAAATAAATGATGATATTATCTTATCCCTAAAAATATATTACAATATAATTAACTCTAAAAGAAATTACACATTTGAGAGAAAAATAGCTTTTGTCAACATATTTTTTGGAGAAGTGCCCAAAAGGTGACACATCATCAATATTTGCTTCTTGGGATTCATGCCTCCAAGTCACGACATTATTTTCATTTCTCACTCTTTTGTTGTTAAAACTTGAGGTGAATTTTGGTGTCCAAGTGGCCATCAATGGCTTCTAGATTGACCAGGAAGACATACCCATACATGGGTAGATGATGACTTTTATTTTGAGGGCAAGGGGATCTTGGCATGGATTGTTAAAATTGAGTAAATTCCCATTTTTGTATAACTTTCAAAATATTAAATTTCACCTTGTCATTGTCTATAATGCATGAATGCCATAATACCTTTCATTTGGCACAGATTAGGCTCAAATTAAGCAATATTTGACCTTGAAAAAGTCTTAGCCAAGTGTTGGTTTGGGACTGAATAAAACAATTGAGGGGAAAAAATAAAATTTGAATAAAATTGAGAAATTTGAGTTTCTTTGTGTTAGTACCTAAACCTACATTCATGAATGCGCTTTGCTACAATAATGTTACCGTTCTTGTAGAACACAAAAATCATCATTTCTACAAGTGCCGATTTTGTTACCATGCTATCCTTCACATCATTTTTCCAAGTTTCCCATTATCTCAAACCTTCACCTTGATGAAATCTTGTGATTTGTCCAGTTTTATATTCAAAATACCAAATTATTCTCTCTTATACTCAAAACCAAAAAAATAAATTATTGGTTTTAAAATCATTTTAAAGGATTTCGTTCTAATTGTTCGTTTTGACAAATAAAATTTAATGGGCTTCCCACCCAATTTCCAATCATATCAGGCCATATTGCACCAAATTTTGAGCTATGTCATGGAACAACACCATTACACAAGGTTCCAAGTGAAGATCCCTAACAAAATAAAGTATGTGCACAAGGAAAATTTGCAGGTTCACAGGATCAAGACAAGCCCAACAAACAAATTGAGGTTGAAATTTAAAGCAAAAAAAGATCCATCTCTCACAGAGAAGGTCATTTCTCTAGAGGATACCCCTCCACAACCTGCAAACAAGAAACACACAAGGAAATCACCAAAAAAAATAAGCCAGGTTTCAACAAAAGCACAAATTAGGGTTTCATCTACTAAGCAGAGAAAAGTGCAGGTTCAGAGGAGGGTTACTAGGGCCATGAAAACCCAAGAGGATGTAGGAGACAAGCTTAACACTTTGGTAGAGGCATCACAAAGTTTCATGTGATTTCTGTTATAGTTTGAAAGACGCTACTAAAACCTTCCTGTAGCTTTATGTTCTTTTCCCCTGTTTTGGAGACTAACTTTGGGCACGTTCTCCGAGAAAATGGAGACGAATTTTAAAAAAATGGAAAATGTTTTTTCAAGAATAGACTGATTTAGAAAAACCTCTATCAGTTTTGCAACAATTATCACAGTTTGAGATATTTGAATACATATTTGAGGCCTATTTTTTAAGATTTCACTAAAATTAGTTTCTTGTAAAATGCCTAGATAGTTCATGATTCCAGATTTTTAGGGATATGCCAGCTCATCAATTCAAATTGGGATTACATCTCTCTAAAGATAGATAAGGAGGTTTTCAGATCCATTATTTTTGGATCTTCATAATAATGTATCTTTCTATATAAACCATGAAGAAAGAGGTGCAAAGAAAAGAGAAAGGGGGAGGCTCGAGAGAGTTGGAGGAGGCAAAAACCTGTATGAGTTATCGTATGCCTGAGGGAATTTCATTATGTAATCATTTCTGACATTGAAGATTCCTGAGAATTGTTTTATCAGATTGTGACTTCTTTTGTTTTCCATTCTGCATTTTCATCTTGCTCGAATGAGTTGTAGACATTGAGAATCATTGGCTTCCCATGAATATAGATTCATGAGTAGTAGAGAATCTACTGAGATTACCTATTATTTGTGTTCTTTGTTCAAGTATCCTTTCAATCCATTTTGCAGAGAGAATCTTTGTTTGGTGGGCGTTCTACCTTTTGTTACATTCTCCATTCTTCTATCCATCATCATATAAGCTTTTAATCTGATATGCAATTCAATTTCCTTTGATCAACAAGATGTTTACTTGACTCCATCCCCAATGTTATATCACTGATCTGCAACAAACTTGCTTCCCTCTCCCTTTCTCATTCATTCTTACTAAGTTACCTACCTTCCTATCAAACCAACCATTGCAATAAGTAATATGTTCTAGGTTTGTCTCTATATTAGTCTAGGGACAACTTCTAGAACTAACACTATGAGTGCTCTTCATGGCTTTAGGTGAAATGAGTTTCCTTTTGATTGAAGAAATTTGGCTTTGAATGTGCCCAATTTTGTCTCTTCTAGGCATTGATTCTAAGATCAAATAGAGTGCTGCTCACGCTCAGGATTTTAGCCAAAAAATAGAGATGAATTTATAATTGGTACCACTCTGGTTTCAAAGTATACTTTTACATGGTCATCTAGGTTCTTTCTGTTGATTATTTGGGTTGGTTGTCATTGATGTCAACCCTTGAAGAAAGTTCGGTAGCAAATTCCGATAGCACAAAGGTTTGGGTAATGGACCCAAGTTTGTTTGATGTATAATGGTATGAGTTTTAATATATTTGAATGTCAGACTATTCTATATGGATAGTAAATGTCATGCCATTTCCGGTGGTGTTGGTCCTAAGGTCTGCACCTGAGTGCTAAAGGGAAAAGCTAGGCCACCTATCAGTTTAGAATGATTGCTTCTTTTAACTTTTTGTTGGTTGGTTAGAGGGTTATTCTATCAAGACAAAGGCAAGGTCGGGTTGGCATAACAATATGGATGAGGGCCCTCCTTGGCCGATGGCACACTAATGACAGACCGGTGAAATAATAGAAAACAAAGAGAAACAACAAACTACTCAATGAATAATCTGCTGCAAGAAGTTCAATACTTAAAATAACATTTCAAGAAATCAAACATGCATCAAAACAAAATAACTCCCACAGGTTGCAGAAACCAAATATTCACCAAAGAATTAGCTATTTGACAGGTTGCATATCAATAAAGATAAGTCATATAATAGCTGAAAGGAAATGAAATGTGTGTTGCACAAATAAAAAACTGTATTCAAGATAAGAATGAAAACACATGAAGAGTTGAATGAAACACTATCATCAAGAGTATGTTTACCAGGCAGAGAGCTTTAATCCATGCATAAAACGGGTCCAACCAATCTGTTGTATTGCTATTCTTTTCTCAAAAAATCTGACCCTTATGATATCCAAAAACTAACTATTTAAAAGAGTTGCAGAGGCTCTCGTCCTTAGGGGACTGAGTCCTCAATTTAGGGAATTGTTCGTAAATCAAATAATTAACTTTACTAAGAGAATGGACTTAATCAACAAGAGTGGTTCTTATCACACACATAAGACCACTCTTGCATCTAATCTAGGAAAATGTTGGACTTAATCTAATCTAGGAAAATGCTGGACTTAGTGCTGGAGGAACTAAGTAGCCGAAAATAGGCCTCGGATTGACAAAGCAGAGCTCTGTGTTGAACGACAACATGTCTGCGAGCTGTTGGAGGCCACTGGAGATAACCAGCTGCATGAGCAGAGTCACACTTTGTATTCACCCCGTCAGATGCCATTTGTACCTGTGAAATAGCTTCATTAGAATGGTTGTCGGCACAT
The DNA here is from genome assembly GCA_009831015.1 of Picea engelmannii. Classification (NCBI taxonomy): domain Eukaryota; kingdom Viridiplantae; phylum Streptophyta; class Pinopsida; order Pinales; family Pinaceae; genus Picea; species Picea engelmannii. The sequence continues at coordinate 417,237 of ML786786.1, read as the reverse complement.
CAGGCATGAGGGGAGACATGGAGGCGAGCATCTAATCGAGAGACATGATGAATGGACATGAGGGTAGATGATGTGTGAAGATAGATGTCAAAGTGAGAGGAGGTGTGAATACGATGGAGGTATTGAGAATATGGAGTTGGCGACGTGTAGTGAAGGATACAGGTGGCACGTAGGGAGAGGAGGAGTAGATAGGTTGGGAAGTGAGTGGAGAACATGTGGCGAAAGGCGAGAGGAGGCAGTATTGAAAAACAACCCGGGAGGAAATCGGAGGGGGGGTAGGCAGTAAGCGGATTAGAGNGGAGAGGTGGGCTACCACCGATGGAGATCAGCATGGGGGTTAACGGAGGACAAGTGTCATGTGTTGAGAGGTGGTGAGAGGAGTGAGTGGGATGAGTGGAGGTGATGTGGTGATATAATGTCATTCAAGCACGTGATTGTAGGAGATGTTGAGGGTGGTTTGGATCCAGAACGCCTTTGGGCCCACAATGCACCACAAGCTGCCACGTACCCTTCCAAAAATACCATGGTTCCAATTGCAGGACTGCTTAGGAAAATTAACGCTCAAGCAGTTTACGTCCCTTCAATGAAGCGTGGTCGTCGATCTGATGACGATATGTGATTCAGATGATATTTACCTACTGCAAGGATCGACGGTTCTCGTTGAATTGGGATCAATGGTCCAGATTCAATTTGGACTTTCGGGTTTCAGATGTTTTGAATGTGAAACATGAAAAATATTCTGAAGGAAAATCTCCGAAGTGAATGATCTGTTGCCATGTGTCATGATGAATGAACGGTCTAGATTCTCTTCGAAAGTCTGGGCTTCATAAGTTTTAAATGTGAAGCATGAAAAACCTCCTAGAGGAAAATCTCTGAAGTTAATGATCTGCTGCCACGTGTCATAACAGACGAACGGTCCAGATTTTCTTCGGAAATTTGGGCTTCAGGAGTTTATGAATGTTATGCTCGAAAAACTCCTGAAGGAAAATCGCTGAAGAGACGTGTTGGGTTCTCGGGACTTCGGCTCTTCGACTCTTCATAGGATTCGGGTCTTCGGGAACTTAGTACTTCAAACTTGATATTAATACCCGCGCTATTCTGGAACCCGAATGGACGAGAGCCGTTGATCTATTTGACCTGATGGATCTCCGCCGTTGAACATTAACTTGTCTGTTCCCACGGTCTGTGCCCAAAATTTGCTGCGTCGTGTGCACGGACATTTCCTGTGCATAGAAAAAGGCTTGGTAGACCTGCTGTGAGCTCAATCAATGGTGGACGTGATGAAAATCATTCCGAAACAAATATGACATGTATTTTATCCTTCCAGAAAAACAGAAACATAAATGCACGAAGGCTCTAAAAATGAATAAGGACCAAGACACTCAGTAGTGGGAACCTGACTTAAACAATTAGAAAAAGAAAAAAGGAAAAAATGATGCAGGCATATCAAGAAGAGAGGAGAGGTAGGGGATGCAGACCTAGGTTACAACATTGGCTCCAACTGGGGATAGATCATCCCTATGAGGTGCTAAGAACTGTAGATTAGTGCCTTGAGATTAGATAACTGCTCTTACCTTTCATCACTTAACCTCGTTTCTGTCTGTCAGCCCTGCGTATCTATTACTATCCCTTAGCCATGCATTTTATTGAATTAAAATCTGAAACTGCACCCCAGTGCCTTATTGGGATATGGAATTTTTATTCACACAACTAACTAATCAAAAGAAATAAATAAAGGAGGGTATATGGTACACGAGGGACCTCCCCCCATTCTTAAACAAAATAGTGTTTCAGGAAGCGACCATTTACTGGGCCTCCAAAGATCTCTGTATCGTCTAGATTGTGCAAGATGAATGTGTTGTTGTTCAGAACTTCAACCACCTTAAAAGGGCCAAACCAGAGGTTGTCGAATTTACTTTGCTTGGACTTGTCATCCCTTCTGGCATCCCAACTCAAAACCAGGTCACCTTCCTGAAAAATCTCCTTCTTGGTTTTCTTAGCAAAGGTTGTTTTGATCTTGCTCTGGTATGCCTTTGTTCTCTGATCAATTGCCTCTCTTTTCTGCTAAACTTCTATAATCTAGAAGATCCTCCATTGGATGTCATTGGGCTTCTCAATATCCTCCTACAAGAATTTTAGGACTGGTATACTGAGATGAGTAGGAAAAATGACATCTATGCCATAAATAAGATGGAATGGTGAGGTTCCCAGAGACTTCTTAGTGTTGATCCTGTCAGCCCATAAGGCATATTTGAGTTTAGATTCCTAGGATTTCTTGCTTTCAGTCAACAACGTTTTAATGATCCTAATGAGAGTCTTGTTTGATGATTCTTCCAGGCCATTTCCCCGAGGGTAATAGGGTGTGGAATGTGTCAAGGAAATGTTGTGATTTCCACAGAAGTCAATCATGGCTTTGGACTTGAATGCTTGGGCATTGTCTGTTACCATATTACTGGGGCAACCAAATCTGGAAAAAATATTAGTTTCGAGGAAATTCATGATTACCTTGTCAGTAACATTCATGGTGGGCACAAATCTAACATTAAAATTTGCCGAAAAATCGCGCGGAGGAAATCTGGTTAGGGTTTGCACTGACAGGGTTCGACCGCTTCCATGGAAAGTCAGGATGGAGGGGAGCCGCCGCCCCCTCCTTCCCCCTCTGCATCCTTTAGTAAAATGGTCACAGCTTGCACGAAGAAGGCGATCCAAGGTGAACCATCGAGCTTTGTGAGAAGATTGGAGGACATTCCAGAAATCAATCTCCCTCCGGAACAACCAATGGAAGTAGCAATCTCTCTTTCAGAGCGAGGATTAGTAGGTCAATTCATGGGGCTTTGGCCATCAACCAGGACAAAAGACAACTGGATACAAAGGAACTGGAGGCCGCTAATACAGAATAGTGTGACCTGCTACGCCGTCGGAAGGGGCTATTTCATCTTCGAGTTCATTTCCCAGGAGGATCGAGACTTAATCTTCAGAAACGGGCCATACTTCATGGGTGCACAGGGACTTTATCGGAATCGTTGGACTCCAAACTTCGATCTAGCCTCGGAAGTACCAAAAGACGTCCCGGTCTAGGTCAGACTCCCAAACCTCCCAATCCACTGCTGGAACTCCTCGTCGTTGCAAGATATCGGGAATGGGCTAGGCCATTACATTGATAAAGCCAACCCAAAAGACCAATATTCTTGTGCCAGAATCTGCGTTGAAGTAGACTTGGAAGTAGGGCTGCCGGAAGTAGTGAAACTGAAGGTGGGGGAATGGCACCACCTGCAAAAATTAGACTATGAACAGCTGCCGTTTAAATGTAGAGGATGTCATGAGTACGGTCACTTCCAGATAAATTTCCCCAAGGCCCTGCAAGAGAAAGAAAGGGAGGAGGGGTGGCAACAACCCTGGAAAGGAAGAGAGAAACCCACCGCCCCACGAAGAGACAACCCAACGCTGGCCCAAAGCAATCCAGGAATCCAGGGCACAACAAATAGTTTCAAGGAGTTGGAAAATGAAGGGGAAGCAGCACCCTCAAGCAACACCGGCCAAGGTGAAGAAGGCAGAGACACCCAAAACCAGTAAGTCGAAGAAACCTCAAAAGCAATAGGAGGTCCGGAGAATGGGGGGACTCAAGGCACTGAGGAAGGAGAAATCCCTCCCCCAAGGAATGAAGGGGATCAAGGCATTGAAGTAGGCGAAATCTCGTCAGGGAATGAAACAGAGGGGACAAGTGAAGCCTGGGACACCCCAAAACGACCTGGCAGAGGGAGGAAGTCCAAAAAGGCGGAAAGAGAAAAAGAAACGTATAAGGACATCCTCAAAGGAGCCCAACCAACCCTCAAGCAAATAATCAATGTAAGGCAAACAAGGAAACAGGCAAAGGCCTCCCAAGGAGGCCACTCTCCTCTACAAAATAATCAATGAAATTCACATCCTGGAACTGTAGGGGTCTCGGCAGCAGGAAGAAGGAAGACGCAATCAAGGATTTAATAAAAACAACAAGAACGGACATCCTACTCATCCAGGAAACCAAAATGAGTCAACAAGATTCATTAAAAGTCTTAAAAAACATATGGAGGAACAACCAGGGCGTAGCCGACAACGCTAGGGGCGCTTCAGGAGGGCTCTGCACCATGTGGAACGGCTCCAAATTAGATCTAATCAGCTCTGACCTTTGCATGCACTGGATATGCACTCAACTACTCCACAAGGAATCTAGACAAACGGTAAGTCTCTTTAATATTTATGTCCCACAACATATTGACGAAAAAAGGATTTGCTGGAAATCTATTCAAGACTATCTAATAGCGAATGAACTAGAAAATATAATCCTAGGGGGCGACCTAAATGTAACCCTAGCAGCAGAAGAAAAATGAGGGGGGTCCATTGTAAGGGACCCAGCCCGAGAGTGGGTGGAGGACCTGATCTCAACTTGGGATTTAATGGACATTAAACCCTCAAGAGGGCGCTACACCTGGACCAATAAAAGGGTAGGCCCAGGACACATAGCAGCCCGCTTGGACAGATTTCTAGTACAATCTTCCTTCCTGACATTAGGACTCACATCCTCCTCAGAAATCCATCCAAACAATACTTCTGATCATAAGCCAATCAACCTGGAGATTAAGAAAGAGCAAGGCCAAGGGCCCATTCCCTTCAGGTTTAACCCCATTTGGTTACAGGACAAGGACTTCCGAAGCAAAGTCTCCAAGGTTTGGACCAGTAAAATTAAAGGATCTGCGTTTTATGTCTGGGAAGAAAAGCTGAGGCGCCTCAAGGCTGAGCTAAAGAGCTGGGCAAAACAACAAATCGATCCTATAAACCTGCGCCTAGAAGCTCAAAGGCATCTAGAAAACCATCATCTTGCTCTGGAAAACAAAGAGATCACACAGCAGGACATTCTCATGGAAGAGCAACTTCAAAACCATTGGCACAAATCTTGTAGAGATGAGGAAAGCTACTGGAGGCAGAAGTCTTGTAGCCTCTGGCTAAAAGAAGGGGACAAAAATACAAGTTACTTCCATAAGCAAGCGGAAGCAAGAAAGCTCTTCAAGGCTGTGACAGAAATCCAAATCCAAAATACCACAATTTCTGAGCCAGAGGACATCAGAAAGGCAGCCTTCGAGACCTTCAAAACTCTCTATACAGAAAACAGAAGGGCAAGCATAACTCCTCAATCGTACCCCCTCTCAGTTGTTCCAACACTTATAAAAGATGAAATCAATTGCAAACTTCTGAAGGAAGTCACGCAGCAAGAAATTAAAGAGGCACTTGACCAAATGCATCCGGACAAAGCCCCTGGACCGGACAGCTTTACAGCAAGATTTTTCCAGCACTGCTGGGAAATCATAAAGTCTGACCTCACTAAAATGATAAGGAAATCACAGGCAAGCAGCAAGCTGGGAGGAGGTACCAACTTAGCCTTCCTGGCACTCATCCCCAAGGAGAAGGGAGCGCTCAATTTCAGTCGCTTCAGACCGATTTCACTATGTAACACGTGCTACAAAATTCTCACTAAGGTAATTGCAAACAGGCTGAAGAACATCCTCCCATTCATAGTGCCGGAGAACCAAGGAGGATTCATCAAAGGAAGGCAAATCACAGACAATATAATCCTAGTCCAAGAATCTCTTCACTCAAGCCTATGCAGGAAGGACAAAGGTATGATCATCAAACTCGATTTGGCAAATTCTTTTGACAGAGTTAATCATAAATTCCTTTTTGAAGTAATGAAGAAATTTGGATTTGATGAATCCTTTGTGAATTGGATAAGAGCTTGTATAGATTCGCCATGGATAGCCCCCATGGTAAACGGGAGAGTGACTAGTTTTTTCAAGGCGTCCAGAGGGTTACGTCAGGGCTGTCCTCTATCGCCATTGCTCTACGCAATCCAGGCCTCAGTTCTAAGCTACCAATTAGAGAACGCCAGAACCAGCAGCAACCTCAAAGGTTTACAGATAGCCCAAGGTGTGAAAGAAATCAACCACGCGCATTTTGCAGATGATACATTGCTCCTGGGAGGGGCAAGCTGTCTAGTAGCAAAAAGATACAAAGAGGAGCTGGACGCCTATGCCGTAGTATCGAGAAGTGAGATAAGCCAATCAAAAAGTAAAATTTACAGCTGGAATATTACTCCCAATGAGATGAGGGAAATTTCCAGAATCTTGGGCATGAAAGGGCATACAAACTGGGAAAATTTCACCTACTTGGGCGTCCCTATCTCCAAATCGAACCCAAGGACTTCCAGCTGGAACCATCTCCTAGACAAAGTTAAGAATATAATCTCCTCTTGGGGCGCAAACTGGCTCAGTTTAGCAGGGAGGATAGTCCTCATCAAATCTGTCCTCGCAAGTGTGCCCATTTATCAAAATTCACTTCTTTTAGCTCCTGGCACCACAATCAACCAATTGGAAGCTATGCAAAGGCGATTTCTATGGGAAGGGGGCAAGCAGACAAACAAACGAACCCACCTCATAAGCTGGGACAAGGTTTCGAAACCAATTATGGAGGGAGGACTAAGCCTAAAAAATGCTAAAGTGCAGAACCTTGCTCTTGGAGCAAAACTGTTATGGCACATAATCAGTGGCAAAACAACGTGGTGCAAGGAAGCCTTGTGGAAAAAATATTTCAGAGGTCCAAGGAGAAGATGCGTGGAACACCTCTCAAGGGAACAAACGGGATCTCCAATATTCACTCTATGCCGGAAGGTCATCGATCACTTCACCTCCCACCTGACTTGGGTGCCGGGAAATGGGAAACAAATTAAAATCTGGGAAGACTCCATCCTTGGTGACCCACCTCTGGATTTGAATCAGAACCTCCAACATCTGAAAGCCTGGATGGAGGGGCAAAATCTGAGGACGCTTTTCGACATCTCTGCCTGGGGGATAGGAAGGCACAAACAGTGGCAAGGCTGGGCAATGAGCAATTTGCCTTTGGACTTAATTTCTGATTGGGGTTCACTAAAGTTAAGTCTGCAGGGGAAAGCCCCACTAAGGAAAAGAGGGAGAGACAAGAGGGGTTGGGGAAAAGAGGCAAAACCTTATTCAACCTCGTTGGGATATTCTACCCTTCTAAGACTCCCCCACGTCCCACCCAACCCAGCGATTTGAAAATCCATCTGGAGCTTAAAAACCATCCCCAAGATTGACCTGTTTCTCTGGACACTAAGTCATGGAAGCATACAGACAGGAGAAAACCTCCAAAAGAAAGGCTGGGCTGGCCCATTCAGATGCCCCTTCTGTCAGCAAGATGAAGAAACTTCCCTTCACCTTCTTCTCTCTTGTAACTTTTCAAGAGAAGTTTGGACCCTGGCAGTAGGATTGCAAACAACTCTCCCTCTCCCTCAAGATTTCCCTGCCCTTCTCCTTGAGTGGCCCACTCTTTTCCCGTTCCATCAAAAGAAGCAAAGCGTTGCCTCAAGGCTCTGGCAAGCAATCCCAAGATTCATCCTCTGGGGACTATGGTTGGAGAGAAATAGCATAATTTTTCGAGAAAAGGAAAGGAGGGCCCTCCTAGTGAGCACCAGGATCAGGTCTCTTTTCAGCGAATGGGCTAGCACCCAAAGGCTTCCACCTCACAGCAGGAAGATGGAAGAGCAAGAAGAGATCTGGAGTGATCAATTCCAAATCCATAAAGAAATTGGGGACAAAACCCCCTCCATTACCCCGGAGCAGTGGGAACTCAGGAAAGGAAAAGGCGACTTCGACAATTGGAAAAAAGAAAGGGACTACTATATCCTTTCTTTTGACGGTGCCTCAAAGGGCAACCCAGGCCAAGCAGGTGGAGGAGGTATAATAGAAAAGCCAAATTCAGAAATTATGGTGCGATATGCGTTTGGTCTGGGCATAGCCTCCAATAACCAGGCAGAAGCAATGGCACTCTGGCAAGGACTGTGCCACTCCCAAAGCAATGGCATCCGGGATTTAGTCATCATCGGGGACTCTCGTCTGCTAATTCGAGCCATAGCTCTCTCAAAAGACACCCAAAACGAAAAACTTAACAACTTGTTGGCCAAAATTCGCATGCTCCTAAGGGGACTTGACTCGTTCCAAGTCTTTCATGTGTTAAGAGAACTAAACCATGATGCAGACAAAGAGGCAAATAGAGGCGTTGAGCTGGCTCAAGGACAAACAATGGTCAATGGTCATCAAGCCACGGTGGATCTCCCATGAATCAAACCCACGCTCAACATATATCCATGATCGGGCGCAAGGTCGAGACAAGAAAAGACAGCGCCAGGGTTCAAGGACTGTACGTGCGATTGAGGGAATCGAGCAGCAGGAGACCAAGAGACCAACCCACATGCAAAGGGAAGGCCGCGACCTGGGGCCCATACCTCTCGGGGCCTGCATAGCTGACAAAATGATTACAGCAGGGAAAACTTGCTTAAATCCGCTCACGATTTCAGCCCAGGAGCAGTCCTCGTTCAAGCACGTCCAGAGTAGCAGAAGGTTTGTCAAAGGATCAAGAGCAAGAGAAGAGGGAATGGCCGCGAGCTCCAGCCGAACGCTCTCAGTAGAGGAACGTCTGAAGCAACTAGATGAAATGTTGGAGAAATTGAAGCAGTCGCTCCAGTTTCAGCTCGATTTTCTGGAGAACCTTTATACAGAAGCAGGGAGGAGAATGGAACAGTTGGAGCAGGACTTAACCTTTGTCAAAATCGGTTTCTTAGAGGAATTAGACAAGCTGCACCAAGAGTTGAAAAGCCCTCAGAAGAAATTTGAGGACAGAATCAGAGAGCTGGAGGATAAGCTGTCCAAGTTAAACTTGGAATGGGGGGAAAATACTGGGAAGTAGATGACTTCTTGTTCTGTAATACATCAGTTTGTAGGGCCTTCTGGTTTTCCAACATCCTGGCATTTTGTATAGAAGCCAGGCCTCTAAATAAACTTAGTTTCAGGCACCTGAATGAATTTGGGGATTATGTTATCCTAGCAAATTTAGCATTGTATCTCAACTTATGTAAGCAGCGGCTCTGTGTAGCCCTGCCTTTTGTAACCGATATGTGGCTTTGCCACCATTAATATAATCCTCTAATCGGTATCATAAAAAAAAAAACATTCACGGTGGGCACAACCTCAATCCATTTTGTGAAGTAGTCGGTGGCAGTCAGGATCCACTTGTGTTTTCCACTAGAGGGTGGATTTATTTCTCCTATGAAATCTAACCCCCATTGCTGAAACCGACTATTGGCTTTGATATGTTTCAAGGACAGTGATAGTAACTTCTGTTTCCTTGTAAAAATATGACATTCATTGCACGCTCTAAGATTGGAAAACACATCAGAGAAAAGGGTGGGCCAATAGTATCCTGCCCTCAGGATCTTGAGAACCGTGGCCTTCCAATGCTGGTGCCTTCCACACATTCCTCTATGCATTTCTGCTGTGACTTATTTAAATTCATTTTCATCAAGGCATATTAATAGGATGCCAACATGATCTCTCCAATACAGGTTCTGGTTCGAGGTGCAGAATTTGATAGCTTTCAATTTGAGAGACCTGTCCTTCGCCTTCTTCACATCTGGGGGGAATTTGAAATGCTGTAGAAAATGGATGATGTTTTTATACCAAGGAGAAGAGGAGTAGGTTTCAAAAACCTGTAAGTTGTCTTGTCCAGGTTGTATGATGGGTGCATCTGATTGGGTGAAGGTTTGATGCAATTCCAACACCTTGCAGTTTGATTATGATAGCAATTTGGCTAGTCCTTGCCCCTTGATCATCTTGGTGGGCATTATGTGCAAGTCATACTCCAACAGTTTAACAATCTATCTTCCTCTTTTCCCCTCGCTGTCTGGCTGGACCAAAATCTCTTTGACACTACTGCTAGGAAGAAAGGCCGTTATGCTAGACTGTAGCACCTAAACCATGAAGGCCTTGAGTGTTTTGACCAATGCATAAGCCTGTTTCTCTAATATATCATACTTGAGCTTGGCATCTCGGAGGGATTTGCTGAAAAGGGCTATGGGATGCTCATGCCCTTCTTCATTTTTCTGTAGCAGTACAACAACAATTGTTTCATCCGAGGCAAAGGAAAAGATGAAGAAATATTTGGTATAGTCAGGGCTGGCCAATAGAGGTGCTTCAACTAAATCTTGCTTGATTGTTTGGAAAGATGATTTCTCCTACAAAGACCATTTTATCACAACATCTTTCTTCAACATGTTAGCAATAGGCTTTAGAATTTCAGCAAAATTCGGCACAAAGCGTCCGAGGAAGTTTATCTTACTAATAAAAGACTGGACAACCTTTTTATTTATGGGAAACTCGATTTGTTGAATGGCACAAACCCTCTCTGGATCAATTTTTATGCCTCCAGCTGATATGATGTGGCCGAGGAGCTTCCCTTATGGCATGGAAAAGTGAGACTTCCTAGGATTGAGAGATATCCCATACCTCTCGCATTTCTTGAAAACCTGCTCCAAATCCTGCAAATGTTCCTCCTCGGACTTGGAAAAAATGGTAATGTCATCTAGGTATATGACCATAAATTTGTCTTTGTCCCCCACAAAAGCTATGTCCATGGCCCTCTGAAAAGTGTCCCTCATGAGCCCAAAGGGCATCTTGTCATACATGAATGTTCCCCATGGGGTGGTGAATGTTAGCTTTTCTTTATATTCCTCACAAACTACTATCTGGTTATAACCAGAGTATCCATCCAACAAGGAAATTCTATGTGCACCTACCACCCTCTGTAAAATATGATCCATCTCGGGGAGGGGGTAATTGTCCTTCAAATAACACTTGTTTAGATTTCTGAAATCAACACACAAGCGTATCTCCCCACTCTTCTTCCTTACAGGTACTAAGTTGACCACCCAGTTTGAATACCTTAATTGTACAATAATCTTGGCATCCAACATTCTTTTTAGCTCTTTCTCAATTATGGACATTAACATGGGATTAAATTGTCTAATCTTCTATCTGAATGGCTTGGAGCCAGTTTTTAGAGGGATCTTGTGCTGGATGATGTCAGTATCAAATGTCTTCAAATCTTCATAGGACCATGCAAAAGTATCAACAAACTTTTTAATGAGACTGATATACCTATCTTTTTGTTCTGCAACCAATGCTTTGGACAACTTGATGATCTTGGGATTCTCAGTGGTCCCAATATTGCACTCTGTCACCTCCTCTTCTTGATTCTTCATGGCAGTTCCTTTGTAAACATTATTGTTGTCGAACAATATTTCAAATGTTACTAGTCCTCTAAGAATGTGATTGGTTTTCAGCTCCACAATATCATGACCATCCACGGTCTTCAGCAGATGAGAAGGTTGTTGATCGTCTAATTTCTCATTTTCATCTTCTTGACTTCCTTGATCAATTGAGATATTGGAGAATTCATCAATGGCGTGAAGAAATCTCTGCAAATCTAAATAATCACTAAAGACTTGCCAGTGCTTTATGTTGTTTGGTATGGCTATTCTATGTCTGATTTCCACCTTATATTTAATATTTGGGTCAATGGGAGGCCTGAACGTGCTGGCAGCTAAGGCCAGAGAATCATCTTTCTCATTTTGTTCTCTGGGAATGAAAGAGAGGTTAAATGCTAGAAAGAAATTATTGATCAGATCCCATACCTTGTTCCTGTACTGCTTGAGCCTCTGCTGCTTATCCTGATAGATATTCCTCACTTGATTGATGACCAACTAAGAATCACCAAAAATTGCTAAATAATCAATGGCCATGTCTTTGGCAGCCCTCAATACAAATACCAAAGCTTCATATTCAACTATATCGTTAGTAGTCTCAAACTCTAGCTTATAAGAGAGGGTTATAACTTCTTCTGAAGGGGAAATGAGGAGAATACTTGCACTAGATCCGTATTTTGATGAAGAGCCATCGAAATACATCTTCCACACCTTGTTTTGTTGACCAATCATTCGATGATGTCTGCATTGGCTGACTAATATTTCAGGTTCATCATCATCTAAATGAAAAATAGACGAACCAATCCCATCCTCAACAACATAAATGGGGTGATTGCTTGGGTTCTGATGATCATTGACTATGTAGGCTAACCTTACCTCTCTGTATAGCCTCCTGTTCTCACCACTAAACATAGGAATGGTGGCATCTGTGAGGTCCATTTGCAATGATCCTCCAACCTTCTTGGCCTAAGTTCTAGATAATAGCATGCCAAACTTTGGGGGGATGTCGGCCACCACAATGTCGATCACTACACTCTTCATGGGTAATTGTGCTAGAGAAACCACCATATCCTTTATTAATCCCAGGCATTTTAATTTCTTGGAATCAAAGGAGTACAGGTCTTGGTAAGGCTTGGTAATCTACAGACCTAGTTCTTACATAACAAATTTGGGCATGACATTGTGAGAGGCTCATGAGTCCATAAGACAGTTGTGCAAGATATTATCAACGACATTTAAAGATGTATAGAAAGGAGGAGAAGCATTAGAGCCATCCTCAATGTGTGGGCCCATAGTAATGGTTGGGTTTTCATCCCGTAGATTAATGACATCATAAGATACACTAGAAGGATTAGGTTGCATAACTTTGATGATAAATTTCTTGAAAGGTTCATTTTTTAACAATTCCGTCAAAGGGACAGGAATCTTGATTTTTCTCAGCTCATGTTCCAAGCTGAAAGATGTTGGTGGCTTATAAAATTTCTTTGTTTTAGGGGCAAGAGGTTTTGATAGTGGAGATGACTAAGTTTTAGATGGCATACCTTTATTTGGATTTGGTTTGGGAGGGGCTTCCGCTTATTTTCCTTGATCATAGGTGGTGGCTTTGGAAGCTCCATTTCTCATCCTCAAATCGTATTTGTTCTCGGGTTGACCTTGAATAACTCCCTCTTCCCCTATTTGATCATCAAATTGATTTGACAATTGTGCTACCTCATATTCTTGCTGTGTGAAGTGGCTGTTATAATAATCCGTCTCATTGAAAAGCATAGCAGTATCGTCCACAACATCATTGTCTGAATCTATCTCGTTAATTTGATTGTTTTGGAAAGTGAGCACTACCCTTTGATCATCGACATTTCTCCTTTCTCTCTACATTACTTGAGGAGCCATATTAGGTCTTCTGAATTGGTTCTGATTTCTATTACCAGCCCCTTGAAAGGTTCTGTTTGGTTGTTTGGATTCCCATTTTAGATTAGCTATCTCAGAAGTTAGATCCTTCAAAGTCTTAGTCATGTCTTCAAGTTTGGGATCAGATGTAGCTGGGTTAGAGGAGGTAGGGGCATCCTCTCTTTGTTTTTTTTTCTCTTTATCAGATCTAGTCTTTAATCTGTCTGACACCAAAATATTAGATTCAACTTCAATGGCTGCTTCTTGCATGGATAACAACGTGGTTGATCTTCTCTCTCTCAGGAGGAGGGAGAATTCTGCATCAAATGCATTAGCATAAGTGATCTTGGTAAAGGCCTCAGTTGGTTTGATTTCATTTGGGATTCTACCATACATTTTATTGAATCTCTTGGTGAAGTCTGAAATAGATTCACCATTCTTTCTCCTTAGAGCCCCAAATTCAGTGATGTAATAGAGATAATCTCTCCTATCTCCCCATTGCTTTAGGAAATCTTCATCCAACGCCTCAATATCGACATTGGAGGCTGGAGGAAGACTCCTGAACCATTTTCTGACCTCCCCATCCAATCTCTGTACAAACAACCTCATCCACACATCTAAATAATCAATGTTAAAGTTGTCTGCAAAACTGTAAAAGGCTATGAGATGTTCTTCAACAGTTATTTCACCTTCCCCATTATATCTTGGCAGATATTTCATGTAATTTGTGGCTGGGAGTGCATGCAAAACTACAGGTAGCACTAAGGGTGCATATCTGGCTGCAATTGACATCCATCCTATTAACGACCATGGCTTGAACAATAGGAATCTGCAAATTTATGGGAGATACATGAGTGGATGCTGGACTGGATGCTGAAGTGGAATCAAGAGTAGGAGATGTCTGAGCACCTTTGGAAATATGGTTCTCAGGGCTAGCAAATTCAAGTTGCTCGTGATGATGGTTTGAAGTATTCTCTTGGTGTGCAAATTTTCCCTTGAGGTGGGAAGCGTATCACTGAGCTACATTAGATTTCCTTAGTTTCCTTTCTAGCTCAGAGCATACTGTGTTATTCTAAGGGTTATAATCAACCTTCTTGGCTTTGCTATTTTTAGATTTGGATCTGTTGAATCCCTTTCTGGGCGTCAGTATTTCTTCTTTAGATTTTACTTAGTGAAGTTGCCAAGTGAAAGATGGCAGTCTGTTGGTGTCTAATCTTTGTTCACCATCAAAGGTCAGAGTTGATCAATTGTCATTCTCCCAAGGAAATATATTTCATTACTCCGTTCCCTGGCAATGACGCCAGAAGATGTTGATCCTAAGGTTTGCACCTGACTGCTAAAGGGAAAATCTAGGCCACCTATCAGTTTAGAATGATTGCTTCTTTTAAATTTTTGTTGGTTGGTTAGAGGGTTATTCTATCAAGACAAAGGCAAGGTTGGTTTTCCAGAATGATATGGATGAGGGCCCTCCTTGGCTGATGGCACTAATGACAGACTATTGAAATAATAAAAAACAGAGAGAAACAACAAACTACTCAATGAATAATCTGCTGCAAGAAGTTCAATACTTAAAATATCATTTCAAGACATCAAACATATATCAAAACACAATAATTTCCATAGGTTGCAGAAAACAAATCTTCTCCAAAACATTAGTTGTTTGACAGGTTGCATATCACTAAAAATAATTCATACAATAGATGAAAGGAAATGAAATGTGCGTTGCACAAATAAAAAACTGTATTCAAGACAAGAATGAAAACACATGAAGAGTTGAACGAAACACTGTCATCAAGAGTATGTTCACTAGGTAGAGAGCTTTAATCCATGCATAAAATGGGTCCAACCAATCTGTTATATTGCTATTCTTTCCTCAAAAAATCCGACCCTTACAATATTAAAAAAATAGCTATTTAAAAGAGTTGCAGAGGCTCTCGTCCTTAGGGGACCGAGTCCTCAATTTAGGGAACTAATCATAAATCAAATAATTAAATTTACTAAGACACTGGACTTAATCAACAAGAGTGGTTCTTATCACACACAAAAGACCACTCTTGCATCTAATCTAGGAAAATGCTAGACTTAATCAAATAAAACTACTACTGTCTCTGCGACAGAACTGATGCATGTGCTGGAGGAACTGAGTGGAAAAAAATATGCCTCGGAGTGACATAGCAGAGCTCTGTGTTGAATGATGACATGTCTACGAGTTGTTGGAGGCCACTGGAGATAACCAACTGCATGAGCAGAGTTTGCTGAAGTGTTTCTGAGACTAATCTGCGTAGACCTGTGACTAAGACTTAACTCTTTGTCTATGCCTGATCTTTCGGAAGCCAAGCACACTCTGTATTGACCCCATCATATGCCATATGTACCTATAAAATAGCTTCGCTGGAATGGTTGTCGGCTCATCGAGCATGAGGGAAGATGTGGAGGTAAGCATCCAATCGAGAGATAGGATGAATGGACGCGAGGGTAGATGACGTGTCTAGACAGATGTCAAAGTGAGAGGAGGTGTGAATACGATGGAGGTATCAAGAGTATGGAGTTGGCTACGTGTAGTGAAGGATACAGGTGGCACGTAGGGAGAGGAGTATTAGATAGGTTAGGAAGTGAGTGGAGAACAGGTGGCGAAAGGCGAGAGGAGGCGGTATTGAAAAACAACCCG
>ML786786.1:390505-401387 GCA_009831015.1 Picea engelmannii | reverse complement strand
GGGGGGGTTCGAGTTCTTGAGAAGCCACCACGTTAGGTAGAGCTTGCGATGGGAAAACCAATTGCTCAGACGCTCCCCCCCCACCGTTAAAGGTAGAATGGTTGGGGGGGTCCGAGCTGCGACAAGGACCGTTGATCTGGAGAGGTGGGCCACCGCCGATGGAGATCAACGTGGGGGTTAACAGAGGACAAGTGTCGGGTGGTGAGAGGTGGTGAGAGGAGTGAGTGAGATGAGCAGAGGTGACATGGTGATTTTATGTCATTCAAGCACGCGATTGCGGGAGCTGTTGAGGGTGGTTTGGATCCAGATTGCCTTTGGGCCCGCAATCCACCACAAGCTGCCACGTACCCTTCTAAAAATACCATGTTTCCAATTGCGGGACCGCTTAGGAAAATTAATGCTCGAGCAGTTTACGTCCCCGCAATGAAGCATGGTCATCGATCTGATGACGATCTGTGATTCGAGTGATATTTACCTGCTGCAAGGATTGACAGTTCTCGTTGACCTGGGATCAATGGTCCAGATTCACTTCAGACTTTCAGGCTTCAGATGTTTTGAATGTGAAACATGAAAAATCTTCCAGAGGAAAATGTTTGAAGTGAATGATATGTCACCACATATCATGATGAATGAACGGTCCAGATTCTCTTCAGAAGTCTGGGCTTCAGAAGTTTCAAATGTGAAGCATGAAAAACCTCCTAGAGGAAAATCTTAGAAGTTAATGATCTGCTGCCGCGTGCCATGACCGATGAACGGTCCAGATTATCTTCGGAAATCTAGGCTTCGGGAGTTCGAGAGTTTATGAATTTTATGGTCGAAGAACTCCCGAAGGAAAATCACCGAAGCGACGTGTCGGGTTCTCGGGACTTCGACTCTTCAGCTCTTCGGAGGCTTCGGGTCTTCAGGAGCTTAGTACTTCGAACTTGATATTAAGACCCATGCGATTTTGGAACCCGAATGGATGAGATCCGTTGATCTATTTGACCTAATGGATCTCCGTTGTCGAAAATTAACCTATCTGTTCCCATGGTCTAAGCCCAAAATTTGCTACTCTGGATTGTTGTGTTGTGTGCACGGACATTTCTTGTGCATAGAAAAAGGCTTGGTAGACCTGCGGTGAGCTCAATCAATGGTGGACGTGATGACAATCATACCGAAACAAATATGACATGTATTTTATCCTTCCAAAAAAGCAGAAACAAAAATGCGCGAAGACTCAAAA
Source organism: Picea engelmannii (assembly GCA_009831015.1). Classification (NCBI taxonomy): domain Eukaryota; kingdom Viridiplantae; phylum Streptophyta; class Pinopsida; order Pinales; family Pinaceae; genus Picea; species Picea engelmannii. The sequence continues at coordinate 400,165 of ML786786.1, read as the reverse complement.
AATGAATAAGGGCCAAGACACTCAGTAGTGGGAAATTGACTTAAACAATCAGAAAAAAAAGGAAAAATTGATGCAGGCATATTAATAAGAGAGGAGAGGCAGGGGATGTAGACCTAGGTTACAACATTGGCTCCAACTAAGGATAGCTCTACCCTGTGAGGTGCTAAGAACTGTAGATCAATGACTTGATATTAGATAATTGCTCTTATCTTTCATCACTTACCCCTGTTTCTGTCTGTCATCCCTGCGTATCTGTTACTGTCCCTCAACCATGCATTTTATTGAATTAAAAGCTGAAACTGCACCCTAGTGCCTTATTAGGCTATGGAGTCTTTATTCACTCAACCAACTAATCAAAAGCAATAAATGAAGGAGCGTCTATGGTACAAGAGGGACCTCCCCCCATTCTTAAACAAAATAGTGTTTCAGGAAGTGCCCATTTACTGGGCCTCCAAAGATCTCTATATCATCTAGATTGTGTAGGATGAATGTGTTGTTGTTCAGAACTTCAACCACCTTAAAAGGGCCAAACCAGAGGTTGTCGAATTTACTATGCTTGGACTTGTCATCCCTTCTGGCATTCCACCTCAAAACCAAGTCACCTTCCTGAAAAATATCCTTCTTGGTTTTCTTATCAAAGGATGATTTGATATTGCTCTGGTATGCCTATGTTCTCTGATAAATTGCCTCTCTTTTCTACTGAACTTCTATAATTTGTAAAATCCTCCGTTGGGCGTCATTGGGCTCCTCAATATCCTCCTGCAAAAATTTCAGGATTAGTATACCGAGCCGAGTAGGAAAAACGAAATATTTGCCATAAACAAGCTGGAATGGTGAGGTTCCCAGAGACTTCTTAGTGCTGATCCTGTCAACCCATAAGGCATATTTAAGTTTAGAGTCCCAAGATTTCTTTCTTTCAGTCAACAACTTTTTAATGATCTTGATGAGATTCTTGTTTGATGATTCTGCCAAGCCATTTCCCTGAGGCTAATATGGTGTGGAATGTGTCAAGGAAATGTTGTGACTGCCATAGAAGTCAATCATGGCTTTGGAATTGAATGCCTGGGAATTGTCTATTACCAGCTTATTGGGGCAACCAAATCTGGCAAAAATATTAGTTTCCAAGAAATTCATGATTTTAGTAGCATTCTTGGTGGGCACAACCTTAATCCATTTGGTGAAGTAGCCGGTGGAAGTGAGGATCCACTTGTGTTGTCCACTAGAGGGTGGATTTATTTCTCCTATGAAGTCTAACCCCCATTGTTGAAACAAACTACTAGCTTTGATAGGTTTCAACGATAGTGATAGTAGCTTCTGTTTCCTTGCAAAAATCTGACATTCATTGCAGGCTCTAACAGTGGCAAACACATCAGAGAAAAGGGTGGGCCAATAGTATCATGCACTCAATATCTTGAGCGTTGTGGCCTTCCAATGTTGGTGCCCTCCACACACTCCTCTGTGCATTTCTGCTATGACTTGTTTAGCTTCATTTTCATCAAGGCATCTTAACAGGATGCCAACCAGATCTCTCTAATACATGTTCTGGTTCGAGATGCAGAATTTGATAGCTTTCAATTTGAGAGACCCGACCTTTGCCTTATTCACATCTAGGGGGCATTCAAAATGCTGCAGAAAATAGATGATGTTTTTTAGCAAGGTGAAGAGGATTAGGTTTCAAATATCTATAAGTTGTGTTGTCCAGGTTGTATGATGGGTGCATCTGATTGGGTGAAGGTTTGATGCAATTCCAGTGCCTTGTAGTTTGATTTTGATAGAAATTTGGCCAGTCCTTGCCCCTTGATCAGCTTGGTGGGATTTATGTGCAAGTCATACTCCAACAGTTTGACAATCCATCTTCCTCTTTTCCCCCTGCTGACTAGCTGGACCAGAATCTCTTTGACACTGCTGCTAGGAACAAAGGCCGTTATGCTAGACTGTAGCACATAAACCCTGAAGGCCTTGAGTTCTTTGACCAGTGCATAAGGTTGTTTCTCTAATATATCATACTTGATCTCAGCATCTCGGAGGGCTCTGCTGAAAAAGGCTATGGGATGCTCATGCCCTTCTTCATTTTTCTGCAGCAGTACAACAACAATTGTTTCATCCTAGGCAAAGGAAAAGATGAAGAAATCTTTGGTATAGTCAGGGCTAGCCAACACAGGTGCTTCAACTAAATCTTTCTTGATTGTTTGGAAATATGATTTCTCCTCCAAAGACCATTTTATCACAACATCTTTCTTCAACATGTTAGTAATAGGCTTCAAAATTTGAGCAAAATTCGACACAAAGCGTCCGAGGAAGTTTATCTTACCAATAAAAGACTGGACAACCTTTTTATTTATGGGAATCTCGATTTGTTGAATGGCACAAACCCTATTTGGATCAAATTTTATGCCTCCGACTGATATGATGTGGCCCAGGAGATTCCCTTTTGGCATGGAAAAGTGAGACTTCCTAGGATTGAGAGATATCCCATACCTCCTACATTTGTTGAAAACCTGCTCCAAATGCTGCAAATGTTCCTCATCGAACTTGGAAAAAATGGTAATGTCATCTAGGTATATGACCATAAATTTGTCTTTCTCCCCAACAAAAGCTATGTGCACGACCCTCTGAAAAGTGGCCCTTGTGTTCATGAGCCCAAAGGGCATCTTGTCATTCATGAGTGTTCCCCATGGGGCGGTGAATGTTGTCTTTTCTTTATCTTCCTTACAAACTGTTATTTGGTTATAACCAGAGTATCCATCCAACAAGGAAATTCCGTGTGCACCTACCACCCTCTGTAAATATGATCCATCTTGGGGAGGGGGTAAGTGTCCTTCAAAGAACACTTGTTTAGATTTATGAAATCAACACACAAGCGTATCTCCCCACTCTTTTTCCTTATAGGTACTAAGTTGGCCACCCAGTTTGAATACCTTAATGGTACAATAATCTTGGCATCCAACATTCTTTTTAGCTCTTTCTCAATTATAGACATTAACATGGGATTAAATTGTCTAATTTTATGTTTGAATGGCCTAGAGCCAGTTTTTAGAGGGATCTTGTGCTGGATGATGTCAGTATCAAATGTATTCAAATATTCATAGGACCATGCAAAAGTATCATCAAACTTTTTAATGAGACTGACATACCTGACTTTTTGTTCTGCGGCCAATGCTTTGGACAACTTGATGATCTTGGGATTCTTAGTGGTCCCAATATTGCACTCTGTCACCTCCTCTTCTTGATTCTTCATGGCAGTTCCTTTGTAAACATCATTTCTATCGAACAATCTTTCCAATGGTACTAGTCCTCCAGGAATGTGATGGGTTTTCAGCTCCACAATATCATGACCAACCACTGTCTTCCGCAGATGAGAAGGTTGTTGATCTTCTAATTTCTCATTTTCATCTTCTTGACTTCCTTGATCAATTGAGATATTGGAGAATTCATGAATGGCGTGAATAAATCTCTGCAACTCTAAATCATCACTAAAGACTTGCAAGTGCTTTATGTTGTCTGGTATGGTTGTTATATGTTTTATTTCCACTTGATATTTAATATTTGGGCCAATGGGAGGCCTGAACGTGGTGGCGGCTAAGGCCAGAGAATCAACTTTCTGATTCTGTTCTCTGGGAATGAAAGAGAGGTTAAATGCTAGAAAGAAATTATCTATCAGGTCCCATACCTCGTTCATGTACTTCTTGAGCCTCTGTTGGTTAGCTTGATAGATATTCCTCACTTGATTGATGAACAACTCAAAATCATAAAAAACTACCAAACAATCAATGACCATGTCTTTGGTAGCCCTCAATGGCCTACTAAACAAAGGAAGTTGGTGCTTCCAATGAATGTAATTCTTAAAGACATATAAGAAAAAAAATTCCGTGGTTTTCTCCCGCTTTGGATTTCCACGTAAAAACACTAGTGTACTGTGTATGTGTATGATTTCTCATTTGTTCATTGTTTATTTACTCTGCAACTAGTGGATGATAATACTACATTGATATAACACTTGCATTTTATGGTTAAAAAGGATTAAATTTATCTATTACTGATTCACCCCCTGTCTTAGTAATCCAACAATTGGTTTCAGAGCAGGTTCCTTCAGAAATTAGTTTAACCACTGGAAGGAGATCATGGATTATTCCAAGAATGGAGTACCACTGTTTAATGGTCAGAATGGGTTAAAGTATGAGATATGGAGCATAAGCATGAAAGTATTTTTACAGGCACATGGGCATGATATTTGGCTATCAATCGTTACATAATATGATAGTTCAAAAAGGGAAAAGACTGCAACCAAGAAGGAATTGAAGAAGAATAACAAAATATCAATGGATTTCATCTGAGAAGCATTACCTAATCGGGTAAGAGAAAAGGTTGGTAAATTATCATCAGCCAAAGAAATTTCAAATAAGTTACATGACATATATTTTTCACCCATCACAGATTCATAAAATTCCAAAGAAGATGCAGGTACATACCAAGAATAAATATGTTCACCATGTCAAACATATTCAGAGGATGAAGAGTACATAAACAATAGAGGTATGTCGTTTTTCTTTAATTGTGAAAAACACAGACATCTTGAAATAAAATGCCATGAAGGAAATGAGATAGAAAAACTAATTTAAAAAGAAGAATATTATGAAGTAGAATTGATTAGTGCTTTAGATGAACTAATAAAAGAAAGAGAAGAAAACAAGTCACTCAAGAAAGAATTGATGAAACAAAAGGAAAGTATTCACATTTTTGAAGAAGCCCAACATGTCATCGAGAACTTAAGAACTTAGCTAGAAGAAGCCAGAAAGATTGAAGAAAGTATGAATATCAAAAGAAGTATTTTAAATCCAACATAGCAGCACAGAAGGAAGAAGCAAAAATGAGAGAGAAGATATTGACAGATCATCTTAAGGAAATAACTAACGATCTAAACCAGCTTGAGGCAGAGTTTGGTCAAGAAGAGAAAGGACTTGAAGACGAAATAATCACATTAAAAATCCAGCTTAAAGAAGTGAAAAGAACAAAAGAACTAATGAAGTCTCAGATAATGAAGAAGGAAGAAGAGGTTAAGAAGCTTGAAGAAGAATTTGTCACATTGAGAAGTAAAATTGTCAAGCTCAACAAGAACATTAAGAGACAAAAACATCCACATCAGTTATAGAGAATGAAAAGAAGCACTCTAGGTTGCTAGAAGAGAAGAATGAATAAAATAGAAAGAGTTATGAAAAAGTACTCAAAGGAAGGAATAATGGTCAACCAGAAACTAAGAAAACTATTGAAGATACATCTTTAAGAAGACCATCCATGTTTAAGCCACAACGAAGCTTCAATCATGATCATGATTAGTCAAGACATAAATTTAGAAGGACTACACCAGAAAGAAGATCATTCACTCCTAGGTATGCAAATTTCTTTTATGGTCATTGTTTTTATTGTACTAATTTTGGACATAAGGTTGCAGATTGCAGGGATTATAAAAGAAATGTTCAATCAAGAAATGATTATGTGGCCCCACGTAACATTGAATGTTACAAATGTCATAAATATGGACACATAACTCGTGATTGTAGAAGCATTATCGATACTTCCATGAAAGAGAACAATGATATAAGATATAAGAAAGTATGGATAAAAAAACACGAAGAACAGGTGAACAAAGACCAGCTCCCAGAGATCGCAAGATTGACAATAAAACGAGATGAAGCAAATTCTACAGAGAAAAGGAAATATGTCAGATACAAAAAGGTTTGGAAAATAACTGAAAGAAAAGAAGGATAGGTAAATAAGGAACATGTTCAAGATATTGTACTTTCAGGCATTCCAGTGAAAGATGAATCCGCAGACAAAAAGAAAGAAGTTAGAGCTTAGATAGATGATGAATCTACAAATGAAGATGATGATGAATACACATCAGAGCATGAATTGTTCTAAGCCATCCGACTTAGAGACTCCCAAGTAATATGAATATTAGACAGGGGGAGTCTATGCGATAGTTTTGACAGACCAAAGAACCATCCTTCGAGCGACCCTCAGAGTCTGAGAAGACCAACAAATGTGAAACACTTCAGAGTATTTGGAAGCAAATGCTACATCAAAAGAGAAGATGGCAGAATGGGAAAGTTTGACTTTCGTTTGGACAAAGGAGTACTTGTTGGTTACTCAAGTACAAGGAAAGCATACAAGTGTTACAATCTGAGGTTGAAAAAAGTTGTGGAAAACATCAATGTAACAATTGATGAAACAGGTGGACGGGAATTAAAAGAAGAAGAAAATGAGTCAGTGGAACAACTTTATGAAGAAGAAGCAAACGATGAAGAAGAAGTAGAAGGGGAATATGAAGAAGATCATAAAGAAGTAGAAGAGGAAGTTCAACAAGTGTCTCCAAAGACACCTAGAAAGTGAGTACAAAAGAATCATCCTTCATATTAGATTATCAGAATTAAAGATGGAGGAGTTGATACTAGAAGAAGAATCCGTTCACCAGAAAAAAAGCACCTAACACTCTTATCTACGATTGAACCGAATAGTTTTGAAGATGCCAACAAGGATGAATTCTGGAATAAGGAAATGGATGAAGAATTGGATCAAATAGAGAAGAATGACACTTGGGAATTGGTTCCAAGACCAAAGAATAAGAATGTGATTGGCACAAAGTGGGTTTTGAGAAATAAATTGAATGGAGATGGACATGTTATAAGGAACAAAACTAGATTGGTATGTAAAGGATATGCACAGGTTGAAGGAATTGACTTTGAAGAGACATTTGCCCCAGTTGCGAGAATGGAAGCAATCCTATTGCACTTAGCTTATGCATGCTCAAAGAATATTAAAATGTATCAGATGGACGTGAAATCAACTTTTCTGAATAGGGAACTTGAAGAAGAAGTCTACATTGAACAACCAGAAGGATTTCAGTTGTCTAAGAACGAAGATTATGTGTGTAAATTGAAGAATGCCTTGTATGGTCTAAAACAAGATCTTAGAGCATGGTACTCTAGACTGGATAAATATCTACAATAGACAGGGTTCAGAAAAGGAAGTGTAGACAACAACCTCTACATCAAGGTAACTCAAGATAGTATTTTATTAATTGAAGTTTATGTTGATAATATTATTTTTGGAAGTACTGATGACAGGTTAAGCCAGAAATTTTCAAAGGATATGCAGAATGAATTTGAAATGTCATTACTCGGAGAACTATCCTACTTTTTGGGTCTTCAGATACGTCAAAGCAACCAAGGAATTTTTATTTCTCAAACTAAGTATATCAGAGAAATGGTAAAGAGGTTTGGAATGGAAGATTGCAAACTAGTTACCACTCCTATGCAAACCAATTGCAAGCTAAGCAAAGATGATGATTCAAAGTCTACAAAACAAAGGCAATACAAGTAAATGATTGGTAGCTTATTATATGTGACAACACACATACCAGAGGTAATGCAGACAATTGGACAAGTGGCATGATTTCAAGCAGCACCAAAGGAATCACATGTATTAGTAGTGAAGAGGATTTTTAGATATCTCAAAGGAACATAAGAGATTGGATTATGGTATAAAAAAGGAAAGGATCTATCACTTATTGCCTACACAGATGCAGATTGGGCAGGTTGCATTGATGATCGACGAAGCACCAGTGGAGCAACGTTATACTTGGGTGAGTGTTTAGTATCTTGGCTAAGCAAGAAACAATCATCAATATCTTTATCTACAGCCTAAACAAAGTATATTGCAACATCAGGATGTTGTAATTAGGTTCTATGGATGAAACAAACTTTGACAGATATACAGGTTGAGTATGATGAGCCCATTCCAATCTATTGTGATAATACAAGCGCCATCAGTATCTCAAAGAACCCGGTGATGCACTCCAAGGCGAAGTACATTCCAATAAAGTATCACTTTCTAGGGGAAGAGGTTGCAGAGAATAACATCAAAGTTGAATATGTGGGCACAAAAGAACAAGTGGCAGACATATTTACAAAACCGCTTCCAAGGGAAGCCTTTGAGTATCTTCTCCAAAGACTTGGAATAATTTCTACTCCAAAATGAATGCTTTTGAATGCTTATCTTATATGTCTTAGATTTACATGAGGAAGCACCATAAAGAGGACAGTTCAGGTTGGGAGATTAGTTTCAGGAAGAGTTCAGTCAGGGGGAGCAACCCCGAATGGAAAGATACCTTTTCCATTGATGACAAAGGGCAAGGTATTTATTAGATGTAAAGGTAAATGCTTGGAGAAAGAGCACATAGGCATGGTTCCAGGGGGAGCGATGGTCACAGGGGGAGCATGAGGCATGGTTCCAGGGGGAGCGATGGTCTCAGGGGGAGCATGAGTGATATGACTTTAGTAATGCATTAGAGTGTTTTCATCAATGCGAAAGGGGGATATTGTTTATTATTTAGGTTGGTTTTCATTGATGTCAACCCTTGAAAAAACTCTGGTAGCAAATTCCGATAGCATAAAGGTTTGGGTAATGGACCCAAGTTTGTTTGATGTATAATGGTATGAGTTTTAATATATTTGAAGGTAAGACTATTCTATATGGATAGTACATGTCATTCCATTTTTGGTGGTATGTGGAACGCCACATAACTCCTCACGGTTAGAGAGTTATGGCCATGTGAAGTTGGAGAACCCTCACGAGTCATCTATAAGCCCCAAAAGGTCAAAGTATTCAAAGTGGTTGCAAAGAAGAAATTATTTAAATAATAAAGTGAAGTGATGAGTGTACTATAATTCAAAGTGGATACGAAATAAATTATTTAAATAATAAATTTAATGGAGAAATTACTAAGTGGACAAGTGGTTAGAAGTGGGTTATCCCTAAAATAAGGAAAATGGTTTAAGATGGTTATAAGGTAACCCCTTGAGGAAGCTACATAAAATTATAAATAAGAGGCAAGGGTCTCTCATTTAATCACACTTAAGCATATTGAATATATACAAGTGATTGAGGTAACCAAAGGATATCTAAGGTGAATTTCAGAGGGAAGGTGAAGTAAAGAAGGCCAAAATTCAAGGGAGGATAAATTCTTTTGATGATGCTTTCTAAGGTATGTTATTTACAGGTCATCTCACCATTTTCACAATGACGTTTTTTTCTAGAATTATTCAGACCGCTAAATATGGAGGCGGTTGAGGAAACATATCCAAGTATCTGTGATAAAAATTTCAGCTTGTGGGTCGTTGTATTTTTGGAGTTACACTCCGTGTAAAATAGGGTTTGTGGCTAGTCCTGAAACTAGTCTAAAAATTGTGTTTCTGGTAAAAACGTCATAACCTCTTCATAACAGATCCAAATTCAGTTAGACCAAATGTATTGTTTAGAGTACAGTCTTTAGTATTCTGTGTACCATTTTCATATCCATACAAGAAATATTCTGTGCGGGGCACGCTCTACAAGTCCGCTCTCTAGAATAAGCCAGAATTCAACAAGGTATGCCATTTTTCTATAAATCCTTTTCTGAGAGGTTCCAAGTAGTGAAACCTGGAGGAATTTCATAAAATACACTGAAGAACATTGTGTTCTATTTTCATATATTTATTCATTACAGGTACATAGTTATGATTATTTCAAGTTAGGGTTGTTGACTAATCCAAAATTAGTCATGTGAGACTAAAGTAAAGTTTGATGAAAATGTTAGTCTCTTGTTGTTAAAGTTAAGGAAGG
>ML786786.1:360713-389632 GCA_009831015.1 Picea engelmannii | reverse complement strand
ATCTTGTAGATAATATTACTCAATGTATCTCTGAAACTCCTCCAAGTTTCACTCCTTGAATCCTCCCCAAAAAGAAGTTATAGAGAGAATGGTAGACCTTATTCAATTTTGGTTTATTCAGGAGACCAAACTTGTACAGAATGCCCCACGCTCAATATTTAACATCAGATTCTAAAACTTGCACACAAGAAACTATTGCCCGTACTATTTCCAATGAAATTGGTCTCACTTAATTTTGATTCTCTATGAATAAGTTATGACGGTTTTACCCGGAACACCTGTTTATGACTAGCTTCAGGACTAGTCAAAAAACCCTATCTTCCACAGAGCGTATCTCCAAAATTATAGCGAATAAAGAGTTGAAATTTTTACCATAGGTATATATATATATATGTCTTCTCAATACCATATCAATTTCACCATATAAATCATTCTAGAAAAATTTTTATAGTGAAAATGGTAAGATGACCTTTAAATAACATACCTTAGAACACATCACCAAAAGACTTCATCCTCCCTTGAAATCCGACGTTCTTTACTTTAGATTTCCTCTGAAATTCAACTTGTGTGTGTAAAATGAATGTATTTATACCCTTTATTTCACTTCCTTTTAAAATTAGGGCCGACCTGACACTTTCTTATTTTGTAATTCTTTTCTTTAATTATCTTCAGGGTCGACCTGTACTTCCTTCTTCAATTCACTTTGTCATCTTCAAAAATTCATTTCTCCTCAACCATGAGGATCCACTTGATGTGCCACCTACCACCAGAAACAACATGATGTATACTATCCATCCATGGGTGTTGTGTCTGCATGTGCACTGTCCTTCATGTCCAAATACCTTCATGAATCTTGCGGTCCAAAACCAATGACTAGGGTTGACATCAATGACAACAACCAATCTTCCAACATGTTTTTGGTGGAGGTTGATTGGTACAAGTTTACAACAATATATATCACAGTGATAATGTGATAGTGGTTCCATCATTCTACTTATATTTCAGGGAGGTTGGATGGGGCAAGGACAGGTGGTTGTAGTCACCTTCTGGTTGTAGCTAGAGAACATAGGGGGTTGTAGCCTCCTTCTAGTTGTAGCCAAAGAATTGGTGAGTTGGAGCTTCCCTCAGGTTGTAGCCTGAGAAACTAGGGGGTTGGAGCCTCCTTCGAGTTGCAGCTGGAAATAAGGGAAGTTGGTGCTTCCAATGAATGTAATTCTTAAAGACATATAAGAAAAATCATTCCGTGGTTTTCTCCCGCTTTGGGTTTCCACGTAAAAGCACTGGTGTACTGTGTATGTGTATGATTTCTCATTTGTTCATTGTTTATTTACTTTGCAACTAGTGGATGATAATGCTACATTGATATAACACTTGCATTTTATGGTTAAAAAGGATTAAATTTCTCTATTACTGATTCATCCCCCCTCTCAGTAATCCAACACTTTCCAGGAAAAAAATTGACTCTAAAAGAATAAGTTGTGGTAATTTTGACTCATACATTTTATGAAACACTTGGCATACAACTATTTGGTTGAGAATTTTTGTCAAACATTTTTCATTCCGGTATTAATAGCTCTTTCTTTACTAATATCCTTCCTACATACCTAACATATCAGTTAAATGAAAGCTAGAAATAAAATCACACCCAAAACACCCATGGAAACAAACAACCCTCATAGGGTGATTTGCATTTTTTAGAAAAATATATAGATCATAGAATATGGCTCTATAAATAATTTTTTTAGATTCAAAATGGGGGTTACAAGTCCATATGCCACAGATTCCCTTTGAATTTGATCCAAACCAAAACAAAATCACTAAGTAATGTGATATTTTGAAAAAATGGTCGATTAACAATGCATAAGAATTCATTTAAACATTCTGATAAATAATTGGCATACCAATCACAAATTAGAAATACAAGACAAGTAGGTAATAACCCAAATCTAATATTAGTGGCTATATGAAGCATATTTGAGACCCTGCCACTCAATTACTTGTTTAAATTAAGAAATAGAATTGTACCTCATGTTCAAATCCACAATTAAAAATAAAAACCCCCAATCTCTTAACCATAATAATAAAGCATGTCGAGCCATCAATTCAACCATGGAAAAAAGAAAAGGAATAACCAACACTTAATCAAATTCAACCCAACATTTATGGGGGTAAACTCAAACCATTTCTTTAATCAAAACCCAATTCAATAGACCATCCTCAACACAAATCTGCACTCTAAAACTCAAAATCACAACACTCTCAACTAGAAATCAGAGAAAAGGGAACCATTAAAACTTGATTTCAATTATAAACCATCATTTTGAATAATCAAGTAGAAGAAATAATGCAATCTAAGAGAGAAATCTGCCATGAAAACTTATTTGTACCGAAAAAAATGGATTAGGTGTTTGGAAGGTTTCCCTGTGAAATCCTCCAACTCCACGACCTCCATTGATCTAAAATTGACGAGGAATGAAATAACCAGAAGTGAAGAGGGAAAGGAAAAAAACCCAAATTGAATTTTCATGTGAGGGTGTATGTGGCACTCTCTTAGCTGGTCTTGATGTGTGTGCCGTGAGGTTAAAACCATGTTACTTCCTTTCTGTTATTGGATATATCGGTAAATGCAGACACAAACTGATCTCCCTAGATCTAGAACAAAACAAGACAAGACATGGCACTTTCCCTAAGTTCTAATCATTGAATCTATTGTCAAAGAAAGGATGAGTAACATACCTTTGAACATCGCTTCCTTATGTCTTTGTTGTCCCTTCTTTGCTCTGGTGCTCTTGTGCTATTGATCCTGCAATGAAACACAAACCAACCAAAGTGAAAGTAATAATAGTATATTCAATGAAGGCTTATACATGTGATCAAGGAATCATGTAATAAAATGAGAGTGATTTTATGGGAAAGAAACATGCCATTGTATTATATTAAGAGAAAGTGGAAGATACAACCAAATATCCTTGATATCGCTNAATAATAGTATATTCAATGAAGGCTTATACATGTGATCAAGGAATCATGTAATAAAATGAGAGTGATTTTATGGGAAAGAAACATGCCATTGTATTATATTAAGAGAAAGTGGAAGATACAACCAAATATCCTTGATATCGCTAAGTTCCATTTCGGTGGCCCTTGCTCTTGACACACACACTTGCTCCAAGCTTGCATGAAGATGATCCACAATAAATTAATAAGCTGAGATGAAGCCTTCAAGCATCTGATGTAGAGTACCTCACACAATTCACAACCTATTCAACCTTAATCATTCCTTACTTGCTCTTGCTTTCTTAATGCTTAACCTTTTCCATGAGAAATCCATCATTATATAGGATAAAGAGAGATGGTTAAAGCGATCAGGATGATCCCACCAAATCAGAGAGGTGGGTAGGATCTCAACCACATGGATGCCACCTCATATTCTAGAAGATTCCTTCTAGAAATTTCATGAACTTCTTCCTTTTTACCAGTTTTAGAACGCCGCCGCACCTTGTCTATATAGTAGCCTGGGGAAACCCCGCAGTCTAGGTTTAGAGCAGCCCGTGGAAATCAACATTTCCACACTGTATACTACTACTAGCCCGCGATGTCATTTTAAAAACAAGCCTTGTAGGGCAGGAAACAAATTACTTTTCTCATGGGAAAGATCCTTTTGAGAGGCTGAATACATGCTTCTAGACACATCACCAGGGTGACCAAAATAATGTGTAACAGAATGCCCCCCAAATTATGAGGTTGGAATTTAGGACAACCAAAATACTTTGTAGAATGCGTGTGTGTGTTAGAAACAAGGAGAGCACCAATCGGGAACCTGCAAACAACCAAGCATCTGCGCAATATTATACCATTTCCGAGGTAGGCATTCGCATGCTCAGACCACAAATGATTTAAACCATAAATGTTAGTCATGGCCACCAATCATACACTGTGGATCCATGACACCAAGATTCTACATAGCCACCAGGAATACACTGTGGATCTATGCTCTAGAAAACTCAAATTCAGGCATAGCCACGAGACATACAAAGTGGATCTATGTGTCAATACAAATCATAAATATTCCATCGCAACCTGGACCAAAATGATGAGATCCAGGTTCTTCAATCCCTTCATCCATAAGTACGAATCTAGCCATGCGATTACAGGTGTTGAATTCGAACATGGTAGAAACTACTTGATTACCGGTCATTAATGAAAACCGTTAAGTAGTGCGAGGGAAATCACCATTGATGTCAATGAATCCCAAGATACCTTAGTACAATCCATCTAATGCGAATAAATAAGCTGAAGTCAAACACTCGATATAATCTCTCGATTAGGGACCAATGATGCGAATCCATTGTCAAAAGAAAAGGAACCTACCATTGAGGCATGCGGGCTCTAAGGTACTAACTGATTTCTAAGTCTTATTCCTGGATGATGAGTTGAAGTCAAAAGGAAAAGACTCATCACAAGAGGGCCTTGATGTATCCCCCATCAATGACATGAAATAAGTAACAGATTTAGGGTAGATCAAAGTATGAAAATGATTTGAAACTGACACAGGGAAGGCCGACATGGTAAGAATTGATAACTGCAGATGGTCGACTTGATAGAAGGCTTGTGCAAGGTTGGACTTCTCTTGAACATATGAACGACACGACAATGGTCTTGGTAGCATTGACTCAAAGGCGACCCAAGATATGAACTTGCAGAAGGTCAGAAGAGAGACAAATGAATTTCCCAACTCGGGTTCAATGACGAAGGGGGTGTCATGTTCAAGAGCGACTATTACTGCCACTAACACAAATATTGAGACACATTTCTTTCCCAAATTTTCCCCACCATTTCTGACGAGTACCTCTTTATTTTTACGCAAGCTTGAGGAGGATAACATATGCTTGTTGATGTAATCTCATCCTTCGGACGAGTCCCCCAGAGTATGTTTAATGAACCCTAAGAAGGAGTGGTTTGGTCCCATATGGGTCTTTCGATGTTTGTTTAACGAGTCCAAAGATATAAAACTCAGGGTTTTTCATGTTTAGAGAGTCTGAAAAACACTTAAAGAGAACTCTCTCAGTGCTTTTTTCGTAAAGTAGTTCGGTGAGACTGAAAAAGTGATAAAATATCACCCATCAAACATTTTCTTCAAATACTTTTATGAGCGTGAAAAGGACAAGGTCGCTCGACAATCTTTTCGTTTTTAGAGAGTGTGAAAAGAGCTTAAAGGATACTTCATGAGCTTCATTTTTTTCTTGTTACCATGACGAGTACAAAAAGACGACAAAATTATACTCGGTTGCATTCTCATTGATTTTAGAGCACGAGAATGAACAAATACTAGGCTCGAGGTTTTTTTGAAAAACCTTAAAAAGTACTTGTACATGTGACAAACAAAAAAACAAATAAAAAAATATCCATATTTCATTGTTCAGGATCCTAGATCTTCCATCTATGAGAAAAAAAAAACACTCACGAGACCATTAGACCTTTAGGTTTTGGAGAAAATGCATAAAATAATATGAAATATTAATAGAAAAAGTAAAAATGAAATAAATATAGGTAAAATCTTTTTTTTACTATTTCATTTGCATTTTGCCCAAAACTTGCCTAGAAACCCTATTTTTACCTTAGACTTCAGCTGTCGATTGTAGGAGGTACGGGCGACCATTCAACGAATGACTTCCGCCAAAACGGTAATCTCCTTGTCCTATTGTTTTTCAATGGATTGAATTTCATTTTTATTGGTGCAAAATTGGTTTTTGAGTTGAGTTTAAGGTCGGTAGGTGCGCGTTGGGGCCGTCGTGTGTGAGCTATATCGGGACCTGCGGAAAACCTGCAATGTGTGTAATACTCCACCTGTGGCGACCAAAAATCAAATTTTCTTCATAAGCATTTAGCCAATAAAAACTTTCCAAAGCAACAAATGAGGATGCTAACTCCATATTATTGTCTCAATACAGGTTTTTGATCATCAAAATGCTGGAGTGGAGGGAGAGGGAACACGAAGATGATGATTTAAATGATTTGAACGACTTGGGCACTGTAAATTCCCTCCGACAGCATGGTTTACTGAAATTCCTTAAAATCCAGGGCATGAGGGCCCAACTGAGGTTACTGGAGTATCTAGTCCACATGTGGGATGTGGACCAATATGTGTTTCATGTGGGTGCCCACGCACTGTCCTTAGATATCGAATATATCTATTTCTTGATAGGATTATCTCGTCATGGATCTCATGTGACCTTGACAGGAGGCAGAGGTGGTGGTCTACCAATGAGTGAATATCTCCACTGATACTGTGATCCCGAGGCAGAGAGATGCAAGGGCAAAGTTTCCATCAGGGGTGTTTGGGATTTACCCCTCTGTACTATTATTTTTACCATTGCACGTATGGTGGGGAGTGTGTCTCCTCACATGGCCCTCCAAATATATTTCCAATATGCAGTAGAGTGCATGGAGCCTCAGGTTTTTAACTGGAGCGACGAAGTTTTTCGTAGCATGAAGACACAACTAACAAAATGCAAGAGAGGGGACTTGAAACAATTTGGATACGGTTCTATCTTAGTGTCTTTCTTCCTAGAGAGGGTACCCCATTTATGTTTACAGGTAGAGTGGGGCATACCATCTCCACGAGACCCAAGGATGAAGAGGTGGTGCATCTCCACGAGACTCAAGGATGAAGAGGTGGTGTGACCTCATGGCTCGACATGTGGCCGGCCCCATCGTGAAGTATAATGATGTATTTTTTGACTGGTTGAGGCCTCAACTTCTGATGGTGGACGATTATGCATATGCTGGGTTGGATTTCCGAGGTGACCCCGAATTGGTTCTACCTGAGGGATTTTAGTGGGGATATCTAGGTAATAAACACATTTTTTTTTATGATGTTTTTGTGAATTTTGCAATATAAAATGATTTTTATGCTTTCAATCCAATGACTAATCAAAACTTTTTGACAATGCAGATGTAGGGCCACACCGACCTCCGGGCACATCCCCTATTCAGAGACGAGGGGAATCAACCATGGTAGTAGGATGGGATGCTGGTGACTATGAGGCAGTCGAGCAGAACCTAGAGGGATTGACAACATATATCCTGGACATCTTCATTGATGAGATTCCAAGGCGTTATCAGCTCCATATTGTGGGTGTATCTGGTTCACTTAGTCGACTACTTCGTAGGGTAGCACTGGCAGTAGTGTGCTACCTTGAGCAACATCCTTGATGCTATTTTGTATATGAAGCCAAGTGCTTTTTATTTTGATATTTTTGGTCTTCGGACGAAAACACTTTTTTTGTAAAACACTTTTATCATTATATATATACATGAGGCTTCTACCGGCTTACTTTCTTTAATGTGAATTGTGGTTGGATTTACATGTGTCTCAAATGTCTATCTAACACATAATTAGCTAATGCATCTGTTAATGTATTTAGACATCTAGGAATATGCTGATATTCAATGTAATCGAAATAACATTCCAAGAGGCGAATTCATAGATATACTCGTAACAAAGTAGGACTTCAAATAGCATAGACATTACTTAACTGTAGTACCACTAACTGCGAATCAAGTCGTACAACAAGGTGACTAGCTCCAAGTGAAATAACGTCGGTCAACAATTCGATGACTGCACTATATTCCGCGATATTGTTAGTTGCACGACCGATGCATACACCGTGTAAAATAATTAACTCGTTCGTAGGTGCATAAATTTCCCAAGAAGCAGATGCTAAGTTCTAAGTACTATGAATAGCGCCATCGGTGAAGCCAACGTAGTGTAGCGAAGGTACCAACATCTGGAAACCAAGCACAATGCAAGGTAAGCAGCTGGGGGTTGAAACCAAATAACGAAAAAGCACACAAAGGTAGAACACAATAGTATGATACAATAAAAATACAAACACTTATGCAAATATGGCCTAAGCATAGTACTTCTTTAAGTAAAGCCCATTCCTAGGCTCACTCAAAGGAATTCCATCATAATCAACTAACTCATAAGCTCCCTTCTCCAACACTCGCTTGACAATATAAGGACCTCGCCACATAGCCTCAAATTTTTCGGCCCTTAGTAAATCACGATCTTGTTCATAGAGGAGAACTAGATCACCTTCTGAGAAAACATGTGGCTTGACATGCTTTTCGTATTGGGCTTTGACACATTTTTTCTGAGATTCAATAACTAGGGTGGAATCACGACGGTTTTCATCTAATTGCATCAGGTACAATAGATGTTCCTCTTTGGCAGAGGTGTTGGGGAGAAGTTCAACGACTAGCTTTAAAGATAGTATCTCACATTCAATCGACAGGACAACTTCGATACCATACACTAATTGGAAAGGTGTAAACCTCGTGGCAGACTTTACGGATGTCCGATAGGCCCATAACGCTGAAAACAACATCGTGTGCCAACTTGTCTTGTGAATTCCTATTATCTGTCGAAGCATAGTGATAAGAACTTTGTTTATTGCTTCAACTTGGCCATTGGCCTGTGGATAGTAGGGGGTTGAGTTTTCATGTCGAAGAACCAACTTTTCAGTAAGCTCAGACATCATGAAGTTTCAAAAATGGCTACCATGATCAATAATGATAACTTGCGGGATTCCAAATTGAGTGGTGATATGATTGAATATGAAAAGT
Source organism: Picea engelmannii (assembly GCA_009831015.1). Lineage (NCBI taxonomy): Eukaryota > Viridiplantae > Streptophyta > Pinopsida > Pinales > Pinaceae > Picea > Picea engelmannii. Next base: position 381,001 of record ML786786.1, on the reverse strand, counting down.
GCTGCAGTTTTTCCAGTGTTATCGAATGTAGGCATCACCTCGACCCATTTAGTGAAATAATCCATGACTACGATGATGTATCCATGCCCCTCGACCGAGTGAGGGTTACATGTCATGAAGTCAATGCCCCATTTTGTGAAAGGACCAATGGAAACTACAGGGTGTAAAGGAGCGGGATGAGATCTTATTTTATTATTATACATTTGACAAGCATGACACTTCTGGACAACAATAATACAGTCTTTAAATAAAGAAGGCCAAAAGTACCCTGCTCGTAAGATCTTTTGGGCAGTGGCATACCCAGACATATGACCACCACATGCTCTAGAGTGGCATTCATTCAAAGCTTTCTCATCTTCATCATAGGTGAGAGAGTGTCAGAAAATAGATTCAACACCACGGCGATAAAGAGTGTCACCAAGAATTATGTATTGACGGGCTTGATACTATATGCGACGACGATTTATGCTAGAAAGGCTAGGCCAGAAAGTTTGAGTCTAGAGATAGATGATAATATATCCATACCAAGCGTCATCATAACTGATCAGAAAAAGGGATTCATCAGGTAAGGGATTCTCTACCACATTTTCTGTCTCAGTGGAGGGAAGGTCACATATCAGTTTGGTGAAAACCAATGATTTCTTAGACTTAGCGCGTTTAAAATCTAAGTCAAACTCCTGGAGAATCACAATCCATTTGGAGTAGTTTCCCCCTAGCAATTGGCGTGTAAGGATATGCTGCATAGGGTTGCAATCGAAAATGACAGTGGTCCTGCGTAATAGGATATAGTGACAGAAACGTTGGACAACTTGAACAACTGCCAAGGCCAGTTTTTCCACATGGAGGTATTTGGCTTTGGTAGTTGTGAGACTCCAACTCAAATAATAAATTACATGTTCTTCGTGTGAATCATATTCTTGGACTAAAACCATGGAAATGGTAGAGTCCATAGTGGCGAGGTAGAGGAAATAGTCTCAACTATAATCGGGTGGGAAAAGCAGTGATGTACGGGTTAGGGCAAGTTTCAAAAATTCAAAGGATGTTTTGGCAATTTCGTCCCATATGAACTTGTAACCCTTCTTCAATAGTTGAGAAAATACTAATGTTAACTCAGGGTAATTGGGGATGAATCAACGCAAAAAGTTTGCCTTCCCTTGCAAATTTTGGAGTTGGCAAAATGTAGAAGGAGGAGGTAGATTAAGGATAGCCTCAACCTTCATAGGGTCCACCCTAATTCCATGAAGGGACACAATAAAACCTAGAAGTTGACCGGACTCCACACAAAAAACACATTTGTGTGGGTTTAAACGTATACGATAGTAACGACAGCGAATGAAAATGGCTCGGAGATGGGCCGGGTGATCTTGACGGCACATGGAATGGACCGATAGATCATTGAGATACGGTTGTACGATGTGCTTGATATTGTGAAAAGCATAAGACATAGCACGTTGAAAAGTCGCGCCAGTGTTCTTTAAACCGAAAGGCAGTTTCTGGTACCCAAAGGTACCCCAAGGATAGATGAAAGCAGTCTTGTGTTGATCCGCGGGAAAAATATTAATCTGATTATAGCCAGATAAACCGTCCGTTAAAGAGAATATTTCACTCCCGATGCAATCATCGACGATCTAGTCAATGAAGGGGGTTGGATAATTGTCGTTAGGACAAGCTTTATTAATATCCCTATAATCGACACATACACGGATCGTGCCTTGTTTTTTATTGACCGGAACTAGATTGGATACCCAATCGGTTAAAGCCACAGGATAGATAAAGCCGACTTTAAGATTTTTTTCGACTTCGAGCTTGATAGCAATGACTTTACGAGGGTAGATTGGGAAAAGTTTCTGCCAAATAGGTTTAGCGTCCGGGTAGGTCTTAATTTCATGCACAACAATATCGGGGTCAATACCCGACATCTCTTCGTAACTCCAAGAAAAAACGCCACAAAATTCTTGAAAAATAGCTTTATAAGTGACGACTTCATCATCGGAACATGCGACTCCAATGTGAACATTTTCGACAACTCTAGGTTTAATAGATATGTCAAGAGGAATGGTGGGTGAAATATTACTCAGGTTCCCTTCATAAAGCACATCGTGTGTTGACTCGGGGATAGAGGAAATGACAACAACGGTCGATGGAGTCGAAATACTTTGGTAACTCTCTATGGTGTGTTTCTCCAGGAAGAGGATGGAATGATGATGTCCATTGTCCCATGGGGTATATTCCATAGACATAACCGACATGATCATCTCATCCCTAGGAAAGATGACGTGAAACAAATCAGGAGATGAATCACCAAGAGAGGGAGTAGAAGAGGTTGTCGAGTGAATGGCTTGATAAGCGGATTCAACCGGACTTAAAGGCATTTGTTCGCCATAGCGAAGATAATCACCAGGATCAGGTACTATCCACGGGTCATAAGACGTAGGGGTTTCGCAGATGGAGGTGGAAATCATGTTGATCGAGGTGACAAAAGGAGGTGGAACATCGGGTGGTGGTATCGGGAAGGTACCCATTAAAGTGGAATCTTTTAGGAGACCCACACTAACATTCTTTTACCCAAGAGGTGTCTTCGAGATAAATGGCACATTGCTAGTACGGGAATCAGAGTTGAAAAAGGTCAGTGGGTCAACCGTAACGACTTTTCCTTTATCTGGGAAATGTAATACGTGGAAAAGGGTTGACACAATGACACACATGGAATCAATCCAGCTACGGACAAGCAAGAGGTTATAGTCAAGAGGCGCATCAAATACCTCGACCTCTATGTTGACCAATTTTCCCTCCAATGTAATAGACAACGAGGGAAGAACACCATAGGGCTTAAAACCATAACCATTGGAAGCCTTAAGTTTATTGTGTGATTCAGTGAGGGGGGGAGAGACAATGGCTTTCCAACAAGCAATAGACATGATGCACGTTGAGGTGCCCTCATCAATAATGATTCGACAAATGTTCTTGTTCTCGAAAACAAATTGAATTTGAAACACTAACTGAGGAGGTAGCCTTGGAATGTGATCTTCCAAGTCAAAGATTATCAAATTCATATCTGTGGGATCAATTCCACCGATGGCCTTTAATAATGCCTTCCATTGAGCGGGACAAATTTTAAGGACTTCGAGAGATGACATCGCAGAGGGTGCTTGCATAAGATCTTCTACAATACTGTAGTTTTGAGTAACACGTGCATGAGGATTGAAGGCAGACTTTTGAACAACACCCTTTGGCAAAGGGCAGAGGACTGTATCGGGACCCAGTCGTTTGAGATGAAGAGGACCGTTGGGAGGTGAAGTTGAAGGAGGTGGTTGAACCAACGAAGGTGGTAAATCGCCAACTTTCTCCTTTGAAGGAGAGTAATCTTTGGCTCTAGTGGTGATGACAACGTCGTTCTTGGTAGAATTACCAGTACACATAAGGACATATGAAGTGGTGGAAGGAGAAGGTTGGTCATGAATGACCAATTGATCCTATCGTTGAGAAGGGAAAGGCTGCGACAAAATGACAGGTGTGGGAGGTTTTCCGGTCCCTTGAAGGAACTTAGTGACCTCAACACGTCTTGGATAGTCTTTCGTGTAGTGATCATCACCACAGATAAGGAAAGGATATCGAGGTTTACGCTTATCCTTATCATCAACAGACTGAGTCTTGGGTTTATCATATTGCAGATTATTATTTCTATCCTCCTTATTCTTACCCTTTCCTTTTTTAGATTTATTTTTTCCGGCAGGGGTGGATTGAACAGATCTAACCTCAGAAGTTTTGTCGGTGGAAGGAGTAGGATTCAGAGAATTTTGAACATTAGAAGCAGGAGATTTGGGATTGGTGTGAGTGGGTGATGTGGATTTAGCGTCAGCATGAAAGGTGCCAATCACACCATCAACAACATGAGAAGTTGTTGGGGTTGTTGAGGTAGTGGTGGTATAAGGGCGAGGAGCATCAGGGAGCAAGTCGTAAAGAGTGCCCATTTGTGAATAAATGAGATCGAGGAATTGAGCGCGACTAATTGCCTACTCTTCAGTGACAACACCACCCATGGAAATATCATAGGAGATTTCATTCACGAATGATTTAATGAACCATTCAACCGATAACTGATCAGGAAGGTCGAGTTTGATCGAATGTCGTATTCATCTCCACTCATGGATGTGATCGGAAATATGAGTGGTCAAGGATTGCTTAAAGGAACTCAAAATCTCAGTTCCTGTCTCGTAGCGGATAAGCAATTGGCAATGTTTGAGAAAAGCCATGGCAAGGGTGTTGAAGTCATTAAAGAAACCTCGCGGCAATTCTATATACCACTTTGCAGCTAAACCCGTGAGAGTTCGTTGAAATAGATGTAACCGAATGGAGTTGTCCATCAAAGAGTTGGATGAGCACCAAAGGAGAAAATTCATGACATGGTTGTTTGGGTCTTCTCCTGGTTTACCATCAAATTTGGGAATGTCGGATGGTAGCTTGGTTGGTATGACAGGTCAATGGGGAGAATGTAAGATAGGATCATTCAAGCTTCTAGAAAAATCGGGTAGATCCAAAGTGGCTAGAAAAGGAAGTTGTCTATTCACTTGAGGGTACTGGTGACTTTGGGGAGGAAGTCCCATCGGTATACCAATAGGACCGTAAGCAGTTTGCATGTACATGGAGTGTCCTGACAGATTCAGCCGAGGATGTGGACGCATATAGCCCATAAGGTTAGGTTGGTTGGAAATGTTCCCTTGAAAAGGGACACTAGAATGAACGTGTGGACCCCAAGTGGAACTCGAAGAACCTGGATATGGCTGGCCCGAGTAAGGGGGTATAAAAGGGTTGCTCTGAGGCTACTGCCCCCAAATGATTGTGGATTTCCTTGGGCAAGGAGATTCCAAAGGTGGGCTAGTGATTTGGGTGTGTTTTGTCCATACAGTGGGTTGTAGAGTCCAACCTGAGGTTGTCCTCCAAGTAGAGGATACCCCCCCAGTGTTAGATTTCCCCCCAACGAGAATTTGATAACCAGAAGTGAACAAAGTAAGGGTGCTTCCAATTGGATTGGAGCCACTGGGGCCAGATCCCCCAGAAAAGGGTGGATAAGGCCCTCCAGAGAGGATCTAGGAAGGGGTAGGAACAAAACCAATAACAACATTGTACCCAGGTGGAACAAAAGGTCCAAAAACTCCGGATGGGACCTGGGTAGGGATGGTAGTGGAATGATTCAAAGCATGATACCCAGGAGGAAGTGACACGATAGGTCTAGACGAGAGTGGTGTAGCAATGGGAGCTTGACTAACCACCACATTCCTGGTAGGAATAGTCGTAACGTGCGGGACCCTAGTAGAATGGGCAATCTAGAGAGAAAAAGTCAAGCTAGGGCCAATGGACTGTGCGTCTGGAATGACGGTGATATGGCTGGTTGCACCAGAAAAGTGGTTTGGCAGCACCGTGTAAATAGCAGACACTGTGGGTATTTGTTATACGACAGGCATATCAACACCTTCCCCTGAGCCGTAAAGGTCCCACACTGTGTGAGGTGGGCTTCTAAATATGTCAATAGTCCAAAGAGGATCTCTAACTCCAAGGCCTGAATGGGGTCTGGTCGGTATTCTAGAAGTGTCAACAACAAGTTCTCCAGATGAATTCAGCTGAAGAATACGTCTCTCGTATCTAGGAGGAATGCAGAAAGCCTCTAGAGAATCAGAAACAATTCAAAAGCTTTCGAAAGAGGCAGAACCTTCCTCTTGTGAAGTTGCAGTATCCTGGACCTCGCTTTGTTGAGGAGAGATCTCTAGTGACTGAGGGGGTAGAGAGAGGTAATCCTCCATATTTTTGGGAGGAAGTCCCTAGACCCTACGTGAACGACGTGGAGGGTCAATGTTGGCCGAGCCAAATATTTTACCCAAAAAATCTATGGCCAACTACGAAAACAAACAACACTTGCTAATAAAATCTAGGATTCAAACCAAGCAAACAAACCTTCTTATTTCGAAGTCACTAGTTGGTGATGAAATCCAACGTCGTGAAGTCAAGATAAGAAGGGGCTAGGATAAAGCGGGTGGAAAAGTTATGTTGATGACCTGCTTAACGGACTTACACCCTGGCACAAGCTCCCACACATAATCGTCGGTATACCCTCGAAGGAGCCTGAGTGAGTCTGGCCAACGTCGATTCCAGGTACCGTAAAGACTTTCCCCTCCACAATCACCTCGTGTAAGATCCTAAAAATATAGGCAACTAAGGCTACCAAGAACAACACTGATGCCTGGGGAAACAGTCGACAGTCTGATCCACGCGCAAAGGCAGGGTATCTAGCCCGAAATCAACTTGAGATATCGCCAATTTTGTTATTGGATATATTGGTAAATGTGGACATAAACTGAACTCCCTAGATCCACCTAGATATAGAACAAAACAAGACAAGACATGGCACTTTACCTAAGCTCTAACCATTGAATCTATTGTCAAAGAAAGTATGAGTAACATACCTTTGAATATCGCTTCCTTATGTCTTTGTTGTCCTTGCTTTGCTCTGGTGCTCTTGTGCTATTGATCCTGCAATGAAAAACAAACCAACCAAAGTGAAAGAAATAATAGTATATTCAATGAAGGCTTATACATGTGATCAAGGAATCATGTAATAAAATGAGAGAGATTTTATGGGAAAGAAACATACCACAGTATTATATTAAGAGAAAGTGGAAGATACAACCAAACAACCTTGATGTCACTAAGTTCCCTTTCAGTGGTCCTTGCTCTTGACACACACACTGTCTCCAAGCTTGCATGGAGATGAAACACAATAACTTGATAAGATGAGATGAAGCCTTCAAGCATCTGATGTAGAGTACCTCACACAATTCACAGCCTATTCAACCTTAATCATTCCTTACTTTCTCTTGCTTGCTTAATGCTTAACCTTTTCCATGAGAAATCCATCATTATATAGGAGAAAGAGAGATGGTTAAAGAGATCAGGATGATCCCACCAAATCAGAGAGGTAGGTAGGATCTCAACCACACACATGCCACCTCATATTCTAGAAGATTCATTCTAAAACTTTTGTGAACTTATTCCTTTTTCCCAGTTTTAGAATGCTGCCGCACCTTGTCTATATAGCAGCCTGCGGAAACCCCGTAGTCTAGGTTTAGAGAAGTCTACAGAAATCAACATTTCCGCATTGTATACTACTACTATCCCGAGACGTCGTTCTAAAAATAATCCTTGTAGGGCAGGAAACCAATTACTTTTCTCATGGGAAAGATCCTTTTGAGAGGCTAAATACATGCTTGTAGACACATCACCAGGGTGACCAAAATAATGTGTAACACTTTCCCTTCACAAATTGGTTTTAGGGGATGTTGTCTAGTGGAGGATGCTTAAGCCATTTGGTTGGTGTGATGTCTCAAGTTCAATTCTCTTGACCTCCAACATTTTTTCTAAAACCTCCAATCAATTTTCTTTTAATTTGTGCCCAAGGTGGTTTTGGCCAATTTTCGCCATTTCTAAGCTAATTTGCTTTGAATCTCAAGGTCGAAACAAGCCCATGTGGTGTCAAAATTAAGAAAACGAGGGCTCATTGGAAATATTATGCCAATAAATATAAGCTAAAGCCATAATATTTTCTGAAAAGTGATCAAAATTCTTTGTATAATCATATTAAGAACATGCTTATGTGGGTCTCACCTAGTGACCAATGAAAGGGGCTAACATTGAAATTTTTGCAAACTGAGTTTTCATCTCATGAAATATGGATTGACCAGCCTTGAAACATGAAATTTTGATATGGGAGGGTTTTAAAAATTCAAAATAATCCTAGGATGGCCTCCACTAAGTCAAAAAATTTGTGATCTCAAAACAAGCCAAACAAAGCTTGATTTAACCTAATTGCATGCCAACAAACTATTAGGGGGATTTTGAGGTCTAAAATGAGACTCCTAAGAGATATAATAAAAAGTTATGAATTAGTCATTTTGTGGGAAATGTATATTTACAACTCACCTATTGCACCATAATCCATGTAACTATGGTTAAGTTAAATTACAAAAATGTCTATAAATAAAATTAATAAAAATATCCTTTTATTGATGTGACTAGAAATAAAAGTACTTTTGAGAATATGAATTACTTTTAATAAGAAATGTAGTATTCAAGTTCTGGGTTTATAGCTCATGTGGTTGGGTAGCACGTTTGTTATCCTCCTCACCCGGGTTCAATTCCCTCAAAGTGGACATGTTGACCTGTTGTGATAAGGTTAGAAAGGTAGATGACCCTTGACATAGAGGTCCACTTTGGTGGGCTTCAAGATGCCTTGACCCTTGCTAAGTCACAAGTTATTAGTATATTTGGCTTGTGGGTTGTTGGATATAGTCTTGGGTTATAATGGTATCCAATAGGTTTGATCTCGGGCCTATCCCAGATCAAACCTACTAGTTACTGATTCCCATGGTTAAAAAAAAAGAAATGTGCTATTCAAAGTACTTTTGGATATATTAATTACTTTTAATAAGAAATGTAGTACTCATAAAATAATTCTCATATAATAAATAATAATGTAATATTTTTTGAATACAACTCATGTGATGGACCACACATTCATTTTTTAAATTGGGGAAATATAAAATGTGAATAACTAAAAAATAATATGTTATGACCCAAAGGGGGAATATATAGGACTAAATGTATATGATATGACCCTAAGAGGGGGCATATATGGGGATAAATATAGTGTAATGTGTAAATATATATGTAATAGGGTCGGCCTAATTCTAAAGTGGCCTCATGTGTGTCACACACCCACTACAACATAATAAGTTTTCCACCTCTTCTCGAGCAACAGAATCCCCGAAGTCCTACGGGGGCCTAGCGCAGGCTAGTTCTTCCCTTGTCCACCTCCATGTGATTGTTGGTTATGACCACAGGCCAAACAAACTAGGTGCCTTTTCGCATTTCACAACTTCACGATACAAGCGAGTCAAGTCTTTCGACTCTGCAAACACGGAAACCGAAAGTCTTACCTTCGAGGAGATCGACAGCTGCGAGTCTCCCCCTGATCCGACAGTCCTTGCCGTATCGGGATTTCGGTAACTGGGAGTTCGTAATGCAAGAGAGTCGAGTCTTTCGACTCTTCTAACCCCGAAATCCGAAATGGGCTAAGGTATTCAGCTCCACCTTTACCTCGGTGTCATGTGACCTTCGACTAGGACGCAAGTCTAAATGCCTATCTCTTTCGAGTTTCACGACTTCACAATTCCCGTTGTAAGTGTTCCTTACCTTTTGGAATGTCGAACCCCGAAACGCAATATAGATCAATGGGGTGTTGACTCCTTCCCTATGACGAGAACACACCACCTGTCACCTCCACGTGATCCCTGTTCTGGGATGTACCACTTGTCATCCACGTGGCTCCTACATCTGGGATGTGCCACCTGTCTTCCCGAGCCTTGAGCTTTCAGGACTCAAGAGAACAACGAACTGCTGTCCCCTTCCCTTTTCAAACCCCGAATTCCTATTCACACTAAGCCGACTCGAAGTTTCACATACCGGGATTTCGCGTACCAGGATTTCTCAACTTGCGAAGAAGAGGGTTCATACTCTTGGGTTTCTTGGGTGCCGAAACGCCAAAATCAATTCACACTACACCACTTTGGGATTTCACATACCGGGATTTCGTGTATCGAGATTTTGCAACTTGTGAAGACAAGGGGTCCTGCCCTTGGGTTTCTCGGGTGCCGAAACGCCGACCAACAACCACGTGTCCTCTACAAATGGACGGTCCAGGTAACTCCCATGGATCTTGGGATCTACGGTCTCGATTCCTTCGCTACTTGCGAAGGTTAAAAGGGGTCGAGGCATTAACACCTACGTTCCTTCCTCCAATCTAGCGGTCGTGACAGAACTTAGATCCTCTGAAAGGATCTCATTCGTTCATCTAGCAAACGTAAGGGTACTTTCTTTCAGTATTTGCAACTCTCTATCCTTCCTGAGCTTCGTCAGAAATGAAGGACTTGAGAACTTTTCACTCTTTCTCCTGGACTTGACTCTTAGAAGAGTCTTCAGCACAACTATTGCACTCCTTCATCAAGGGGTTCTGGGGTTCTATTTGATCACAGAGATCCTATGCATATCGACACTACCTCTCATGAGCTTAACAAACTCCGTCCTCCAAGGGACTTAGAACGACTAGGTGAGTAAAGCATCGTACATGCAACTACGCCTAAGGTCGACGAGCTCACAGTTCGTGGCTCTAGCTTAAGACACTACAAAACTCTAGAATTTGTGAGAACTAGTCATGTCTGACCCATATAATTCCTTACTTGCCTATTTATACAACCAAGCAGAAATAGGAGAGATACAATATATCCATTAAGCATTCATTCACATTCCTGAAAGCATGCACAGTATAACCAATTCATACACAGTTACAATTACATTACACAGGGTAGGAAATCACTTATCTATTACAAGTTGCCGCCAACCAACTGACCGTGGGTGTTCGTCCTTCCACTTGACCATAGGCTTAGAGGCATTCATTCTTAGCACTCTGGCCACCCCTGTGCCAAGCCATGATATCACCAGGGAATTCTCACAGTTCTCGAGGGTTCTCTCTCTCTGTTTCAGCTTCTGTTCGGGTCCTATTTTCTGCAAATCGGAGCTTTCTCACTCGGTTGTGGCCTTGGTGAGGTTTCTCAGATGCTCTTTGGCATCAAGCTCGTGGCCTTCTATTCATGATTCGATGGAGAGATTCATGCCTCTCCCTTGGGAGATTCCGCCATCGTCTGGTGTTTTTTTATCTTGCTGCCTCCATGTGTATAATTGTCACCTTCCTTCTGTCAGAAGGAAGCTCGGGTCTGCCTCGTCTGTTAGACCCTACGGTACTTTAGGATGACTTCCTGTAGCTAGAACATGCTCCCATTCATGGGGGTGGTTGGTAGTTCAACCACCGGTCCTTGCATCATTAACTGATTTCTCTCCCCTAGTGATATCATAGCCAGTACTTTCAAGGCTTCACCCCCACAGCCAGTTATTGGCAACTCAACCAATAATACATTTACATTTTCCTCATGCATTAGCATGGTAATTCCTATTTTATGATAAATTACAAATTGGGGGAAACAAGGGGTTACAATTCTCTTCCCCTTAAAGGAACACCGTCCTCAGTGTTCTTTCTCAAAACACCTATCATGCCTTCCTCATTCGACCACTTCAGAAGTCTTGACCTTTATCCTCGGTCAGGTCCTTTTTCAGGATCTGAGTCTTCGTCATCTGCCTTCAATAATTCTTGGACACAATCATATTAACCACAATTTTGTGCGAAGACATCTTACTGTTGTTCAAAATTAAAAAGGAAAATTTCATAATCTTAGCACAATACTTATCTGTGCATTTTGTGGATCTGTATCCACATGGTAGTTTTGTTATCCAAGCTCATCGATTTCCTTGACATACCCATTGGGTGAATGATTCCAATTCAATAGATCACAAGAGCTATCATGGTTTCATCTTCCTTGCGGTCACTCACCCTCCACGCCCAGGCTCAGGCATCCCCTTCAATGCTATAGAGTCCTTCGGGCGATCCATCTTGCCCTGCCAAGGTTTTCTCGCCCATGAGGAATTTTGGAAACTCTATCGTGTTTTAAAGTCGAGGCGTCCCTCAGACTTGCTCTGCCGAGGCATCCCTCAGGCTTGTGTTACCTCAACACAATGTATGTCTGGTGATCATGACTTATCACGGGGTTCTCATGGCTCAACAGTAGCCATGTTCATCATTTTCAGCTGTGACAGCCTTCATCTGTCCTTTCAGGACAAATCTTTTCTCCTCACCTGTATCACAGGTACACAAGGTTCGTGAGACATCATTATAAATTCTAACTTTCAGAATTCTATTGCAAATCTGTCACCTACAGATTTCCTATTCCACAATTTGTTTTCATATTTGTTCCGCACAGGAACCAGATTCATAATTATGGGACTTTCCTTCCTATAACATTTTAGCTCAGTAGGAAATTGGTCTTCCTTATGGGCTTACAACATTGCCATATCCAAGACTCCTTCTTCCTGCAATCATTCCTCAGCTAATCAAATTGTTAGTTCTCATGCACATACATTTTATTGCACCTTTATAACATCATCACAACAATTTTAGAATGGTTCATACGAACAATCAAATTCACTTTCTCAAAAGGAAATACCATTCCTTGCAGTTTGGCTCAGCAGGCAATCGGTCTTTCCTATGGGCTTACCTTACTGCCATATCCATGACCCTTTGCTTCCTGCAATTCATTCTTCAATCAGCCAAACAAATTGTTAGATTTTCCATGTATATATATANTTAACAAATGTGCCACTATCCATGGCCACATTCATACCCAATGCACTCTTGCATTGTTATTCAAGTTCGCCACACTTTATGATCGGTTCTTGGCCATGGGGTGTTGGAATTTAACCAACCTTTTCCTCATATGGTTTATTCGTTTTTCTTTCATTCTTATAGCAGGACCATACTGCCTACTATAGGTCGATCACGATCCCAAATCAATACACATGAACTCAAAAGTTTCACATGAATGCCTTTACACATTCCTTGATTGTCCATGCATTCATGACATATCAGTTCATGAAATCTTCCAAGGGTTACAAACAATGTTTACTACCAGAGGTTCATACTTCCATCATTCAGGTTCTCCTTCCTGAGTCATATCTTACTTGGGTATCCAAGGCATACCACTGCCTTTCAAAATTCACACATAACACTAAGACAATAAAATATTTCATAAGGGGTTCCTACCAAATCCCTTCATACCTTGTGCCACATAGGCACGAATATCTTTATACCGGTTCTTGGCTGCTAGCACTCTCTCTCTGATATTATCCCATTAGTGGTGCTCCATGGGGACTTTTAAAGTCCCTTCAATAATCGTTCCAAAAGAACCTTCTCATAGTCATCTTTTGATTGAGGTTTCTCATTATTGGCAACTGTCTTTCTCGATAGTTCCAATCTTATTTCTTTCTACACATGACATACACCATATGAACATTAGTCATTATGTAAATTAAAATGCAATTACCATAGCATTAAATTAATAAAATATTTTTAGACATGTCTCAACATATATGTATGTACTTCATCACACTGTCCTTAATGTTTTCATGAGTGCAACACAACAATTCTAAATCGTTTTCATAGCATTACGACCATCATTACTATGGTGTCAAAACATTTTCGTTCATCAATGTACTAGCTTTCTCATCCCATAGAAAACATAATGTACAACAAGGAAAGGATTGAGAGCTCTCCCCTTCTTCGAATTCTTTCTACATCGCCTAGGGCTTTTCAGCCCAGTCGAGTTATCTCTAAGGTCTCCTTGCCTTTCCTTAATCACAGCTTCAACCAAGCCTTATCAGTTAAATGTACTTGCTTATTCTTTTAATCATACTCAGGGGATTTACTTGCCTCTTACCAACTATACTGGTTTCCACAACTACTCTTTTTTTGAGAAACCTTGGTTAGGCCTCACCCTAACCCTTTTTGGGATACTGCAACATGCTTTAATAACAACTCTTTTCTCATAATGAATCATGAACATGTGCATCCTATATACTTCCATTTGGTTATCAGAATGGTCAATATTCGGTTGTTAGTCTTCTATTAATTACATGATTCTTTCAAAATGTAATCCAGGATTCTTATATATATATGGACATGCCTTGCAGCCCATTGTTCAACCTTAAAAAATTATTAGGGTTGTGACTCTGTCCTTCTGACAAAGTCCTTACACAGTTCCTCCACTGGGAACTCCTTCGGCATGCAACTTCCTTGTTGCATATCCATCACTATCTGTGATGTCCTCAAACTCGAATTAGCTTCATCTTGTTAATAAGCATTCTTTAAGGGACATAAAAATACCTTTCTGGTATGTATTCCAGATTATGCTTCAGCACATGTTCTAGGTTTTCGCTAACTTACATCCACAATGTACTTAGATATACTCATAATCATAAGCCTGTGTGCAGTTTCCATAGGTATATTTTACAGCCCACATGCATCTTTACTGTTAATATCAGTCAATTTAGATTCATTCACAATCCTTCTCATGTGATGCTCAAAGATGTAATCATTTGTCTCTTATTATGACAAGAGAGAATCTTTGCTCATTTACCCTTTCATCTAATTATATTGGTACTTGCTGAGGAAATGGAATACATTCCCCTCAAGCTATTATTTGGAACAGAACTTTCATGACTCCCCAGAATGGAGTCAGCTATGCCTCCATAGTATTCATTTAATCTGGAAAAGAGCAATACTTGCTTTATATTTCGCTCATCAGGGCAATCATATTGGGCCTCTAGTATACTTCTACTCTTACATCATACATGTGCATTACTTTGCACGTTTAATATCATTCATACCTTACCAATATTAATATCAGGATTCCTATTATGAAGCTTCACACTGCATTCAACTCATGTGTATTCATCATACTAGCTCACGCCTTCTCCTCATGCGACCACCGGCGGTGACCACGATCTGAACAAAGGGCGCTTTGTGTTTCACGATTTCAGGATTCATGTTGCAAGGAACTCTGGTTCCTCGATCCCTGAAATCCGAAAACCCGAAAGACGAAAGATAAGGTTTTCTCAGCTCTTTTATTCACATGACCCTTCGCTCGAAACCTAGGGTCAACTCCCAGACACGCGTTAGGATATCACGTTTCAACGAATCCACGGACAACACCCCACCGTTTCCCAAAACTTATGATCCACGAGGGTCCGACAACCTGGATCCCACGGTCCAGATCTCTCTGGCAATCAATGGTCTTGATCAAATCCCGACTTTCCACCTTTCGAGATTCTGGTGGAGTCTTCACCCTTTAAATCCCGATTTCGAATCCTTGAAACGTGTATGCGTCAGATCAACGATCCACCGACTGTCTCGATCCAACGGCTCAGGTTGGATGTCGGGATTTCGAGACATGTGAGTCCTCAAAACTCTACCTGTTGACTTCTAAACCTCCGATTCCCGAAGATCCAATTACACCAGATCTACGGTTCAGGTCATCCGCTAACCAACGACCTTGATTGAATCAGTGATTTACTTGGCGCGACTTTGGAAATTCTACGCTTCTATTTTCCCAATAGACGAAACCTCGAAGCTCTATATCAACGACTCTCGTTGATTCCAATCTAACGGATACTATTCCTCCTAAGATTGTGAGTGATGAGAGGTTATCATCCTTATCTTTTCTGCTGATCTACTAGATCTAACGATTCATGGAATTTCGGTATTCCTCCCTCCGAGAATTCCACCGTCCGTTCAGATTTTCAATAACTTCCAGCCATGAACTTGACATCAACTCTTCTGGAATCATCCTCAATGTTCAACCTCCGGAGCTTTCAAAATTTAACACAATCTTGTTTCTATATGCACTCCCTGCGCTTTATATGCACACTCGGCATATGGAATTTCCCGCTATCTCTTCTGAGCTTTTAAGTTACTTACAAGACTAATCTCATAGTCATAACTCATACGGATGTTACCCTCTCTTTATTGGAACAACCAACAAGGGTCACTCTTGGGAATTTAGCAACAGTCCCAAAGGACTCCTCTTAATCTTGTTTAAAAAGATTATCCTTGTTGTCGATCCTAACCATTATAGGTCAGGTAATATAACCCTACATATTTTCATCAGTCCTCTCAACCGTGAGGAGTTATATGCTCAGGGTTTAGTCTTTTAATAATGCAGTAATTTATGACTTTCTAAGGACCCTACCAGCCCTTACCAGATTTCCCAAATCATGAAGGAGTTCTTCATTTGGATCTTAATTCTTACCTAACCAACCATCTCAATTGCAAGAGACTCTACCTGCTTTAGTAGGTAGCCATCGTCACACTATAACAGAACAACTCAGTTCCAGTCCCTTGTCTAGCTCGTGCAACTTCATACCACAATTTATTCCACATCTGTTATTCACACCCAGGTCTTATCAATAATACTGATCAGTGCATTCCTACTCCTATAAGAGTAGTACCATCTTAATAGAGGGGTTAAATAAATTCCCAATTTACAGTTTCATTCTGCGGTCCTTCTTATTAAAGAGAAAATGCAGATAACAATATTTATTTACGTGGCTCGTACATGAGCCCAACCAGGCCAAGTGTTGTAACCATGCTCTGATACCAATTTGTCACACACCCACTACGGCATAATAAGTTTTTTGCCTCTTCTCGAGGGACAGAATCCCCGAAGTCCTACGGGATCCTAATGCAGGCTAGTTCTTCCCTTGTCCACCTCCATGTGATCGTTGGTTATGACCACAGGACAAACAAACTAGGTTCCTTTTCACATTTCACGACTTCACGATACAAGAGAGTCAAGTCTTTCGACTCTTCAAACCCCGAAACCCAAAATCTTACCTTCGAGGAGATCGATGGCTGTGAGTCTCCCCCTGATCCGATGGTCTTGGCCGTATCGAGATTTCGGTAACCGGGAGTTCGTAATGCAAGAGAGTCGAGTCTTTCGACTCTTCAAACCCCGAAATCCGAAATGGGCTAAGGTATTCATCTCCACCTTTGCCTCGGTGTCATGTGACCTTCAGCTAGGACGCAAGTCTCAACGCCTATCTCTTTCAGGTTTCACAACTTCGCAATTCCCGTTGAAAGTGCTCCTTACCTTTTGGAATGCCGAACCCCGAAACACGATATAGATCAACAGGGTGTTGACTCCTTCCCTGTGACGAGAACATGCCACCTGTCACCTCCACGTGACCCCTGTTCTGGGATGTACCACTTGTCATCCACGTGGCTCCTACATCTGGGATGTGCCACCTGTCCGCCCAAGCCTTCGGCTTTCAAGACTCAAGAGAACAACGAACTGCCGTCCCCTTCCCTTTTCAAACCCTGAATTCCTATTCACACTAAGCTGACTCGGAGTTTCACATACCGAGATTTTGCGTACTGGGATTTCGCAACTTGCGAAGAAGAGGGTTCATACCCTTGGGTTTCCCGAGTGTCGAAACGCCAAAATCAATTCACACTACACCGCTTCGGGATTTCACATACCGGGATTTTGCAACTTGCGAAGACAAGGGGTCTTGCCCTTGGGTTTATTGGGTGCCAAAATGCTGACCAACAACCACGTGTCCTCTACAAATGGATGGTCCAGGTAACTCCCGTGGATCTTGGGATCTACGGTCCCGATTCCTTCGCTACTTGCGAAGGTTAAAAGGGGTCGAGGCATTAACGCCTACGTTCCTTCCTCCAATCTGGCTGTCGTGACAGACCTTAGATCCTCCGAAAGGATCTCGTTCGTTCATCTAACAAACATTACAGCTACAACCAAGAAGAAATAGGAGGGATACAATATATCCATTAAGCATTCATTCACATTCCTGAAATCGTGCACAGTATAACCAATTCATACACAGTTACAACTACATTACATAGGGTAGGAAATCACTTATCTATTACAGGTTGCCACCAACCATCTGACCATGGGTGTTCATCCTTCCACCCGACCATAGGCTCAGAGGCATTCATTCTTAGCACTCTGGCCACCCCCGTGCCAAGCCATGATATCACCATGGAATTCTCACAGTTCTCGAGGGTTCTCTCTCTCTGTTTCAGCTTCTGTTCGGGTCCTATTTTCTGCAACTCGGAGCTTTCTCACTTGGTTGTGGCCTTAGCGAGGTTTATCAAATGCTCTTCGGCATCAAGCTCGCGGCCTTCTATTCGTGATTCGCTGGAGAGCTTCGCGCCTCTCCCTTGGGAGCTTCCGCCATCGTCTGGTGTTTTTTTCTCTTGCTGCCTCCGTGTGTATAATTGTCACCTTCCTTCTGTCAGAAGGAAGCTCAGGTCTGCCTGGTCTGTCAGACCCTGTGGTACTTTAGGATGACTTCCTGTAGCTAGACCATGCTCCCATTCACGGGGGTGGTTGGTAGTTCAACCACCGGTCCTTGCCTCATTAACTGATTTCTCTCCCCTAGTGATATCATGGCCAGTACTTTCAAGGATTCACCCCCACAGTCAATTATTGGCAACTCAACCAATAATACATTTGCATTTTCCTCATGCATTAGCATGGTAATTCCTATTTTATGATAAATTACAAATTGGGGGAAACAGGGTGTTACAATGTGTAGGTGTGAATAGGTATATATAGAGATCATGTATTCATTATTGGAGAGAGGTGAATTGTGATGTATACATGTATTTGGTTATGTGGAGGAGGTTCTCGTATTGTTTAAGGAGTTATTATGTAACTTATCTATCTTGGAGTTGTGCTCCGTTCTCACACTCTGTACATGGTGTGTATTTCTGTTCTTTTATGATATTTTAAGCATTTGGTTCATTACATTTGGTATTAAAGCATCGATCCTAGGGTTTTGCTTCCTCAGTCAAGTCATCTTGGAAGTTTTTCTATAATTTTTTTTCGGGGCCACTTCAGAAAGTGAAACTTGGAGGTTATTTAGAATACATATAAAAGTATTTTTGGTATGAATTTCAACTTCAAGGTCATTGTACTTTCGTAGATGCACCTCGTGGAAGATAGGATTTTTGACTAGTCCTATAACTAGTCTCAAATAGGTGTTCTAGGTAAAACAATCATTTCTTATTCATAGAGGATAAAAATTTTATGAGACCAATTGCATTGGAAACATGAAATTCCTTGGTATTTGGGGTATAAATTTCATAATCAATTATCTAATATTGGACTCAGGGAATTCTGTACAGGTTCGCTCTTTAGAATAGGCCAAAATTCATCATGGTTTGCGAAAGTTACCATAACTTTCATTTGGAACACCCAATTTTGGTTATACCCATGGAATTGAAGAGAAGACATATCAGAGTAATAAAGGTCGAAATTTTAGACTCACAGGGGCCTAAAGTTAAGAAATACATCATAAGGAAGGCTGGTGAGAAGGATAGACTCCAAATCAAGGATTCAAAGGTATGTTTACTTAAAACTATCATAAATTTTGATTGGAATGTCCGATTGAGATGATTCGAAATCCATTGGAAAGAGAAAACATACAAGATTATATTGGAACAAGTATTATAACTATTTCATATAATTATTCCTAATATATTGAGGGTTGGGGTTAGACCTTAATTAAAAATCAATGGAAATACCTCAATTTACATGAAATGAAGATAAAGATGAAATTAATCCTATAGAATGGTTGAGGATGGCAAAGGAATATGATATGACTCCTTCAAGGACTAAACATTATTTTTCTGGTAAAGCTTGGAATTGGTGGATGAGTATTGATTTTGATACTAGATGGAACATGCCATGGGAAGAATTCAAAAAACTCTTCTCAGATAAATGGATTAGGGATACAAAAATGAAGAAAATATATAGAATTCAAGATGAATTAAAATAAGAAAAGGAAAAGATTAAGAAGAAGGGTGAGGGGTAAAATCATGAAGATGGGTAAAACTTTTGCTTGTTTTATGAGATTTTTTTTTATATTTTCATAGGTTCTTCAAATTCCGGTAAACAAAAGTATTTTTTTTATTTAGAATTTCACTTTACAGTAAAAACAAAACTTGTGAATAATTTTATTATCTTTCTATTGACTATTTTGTTATCTTTCTACTGAGCTATATAAGCTACGATCCCTTAATGAGTCACTCATTAATGAGGTTAATAACTTAAAGCAAGAAAAGACTAGCAAATGAAAGTGGGAAAAAGATGAGTCAAGGGAAGATTTGAAAAATAAAGATGAAGAAATATGTAGATTATGAAATCATAATAAAAAACTATTGGATGAGGTTAAGAGATTGAAAGAAGAAAATAATAATTGTTAAAATCAATAAGAAGGAACGGTCTTGGATGAAGAATCTGTAAGTTTTAAACCTGCGAAGTAAAGCAATGCATATAGATTCTTAAGCAATACAGAAATTAATCAATGGCTCATACACAGAGTACACAGAGATTTTATACCGGAAACCCTCAACCGGGAAAACCTTTCTTATTTTCATTATATCGAATTTCACCATTCGCCATACAATATATACAATGTTTTTAGGTATTCCATAGATACCAAAACCCTAAACCCTTAATCTGGGATTATTTTTAGTAAACCGCTAAAAATAGCAAAAACCGCCCAAAAAACAATTTCAGAGTGCTTCCCCGGGCTACACCCGGTGCCGAACGTTGCGCATAGTGACTTCTTTTGGTACCACATCCTAGGTGATTGCTTCAGACCGTATAGTGACTTCTTTAGCTTACAGACTAGATCTTTCTTTCCCTTCACTACAAAGCCTTCTGGCTGCTTCATGTAGATTTCTTCTTCCAGATCCCCATGTAGGAATG
>ML786786.1:324596-344985 GCA_009831015.1 Picea engelmannii | reverse complement strand
GTAATATTTTTTGAATACAACTCATGTGATGGACCACACATTCATTTTTTAAATTGGGGAAATATAAAATGTGAATAACTAAAAAATAATATGTTATGACCCAAAGGGGGAATATATAGGACTAAATGTATATGATATGACCCCAAGAGGGGGCATATATGGGGATAAATATAGTGTAATGTGTAAATATATATGTAATAGGGTCGGCCTAATTCTAAAGTGGCCTCATGTGTGTCACACACCCACTACAATATAATAAATTTTTCACCTCTTCTCGAGCAACGGAATCCTCGAAGTCCTACGGGGGCCTAGTGCAGGCTAGTTCTTCCCTTGTCCACCTCCATGTGATCGTTGGTTATGACCACAGGCCAAACAAACTAGGCGCCTTTTCGCATTTCACAACTTCACGATACAAGCGAGTCAAGTCTTTCGACTCTGCAAACACAGAAACCCAAAATCTTACCTTCGAGGAGATCGACGGCTGCGAGTCTCCCCTTGATCCAACGGTCCTAGCTGTATCGAGATTTCGTTAACCGGGAGTTCGTAATGCAAGAGAGTCGAGTCTTTCGACTCTTCTAACCCTGAAATCCAAAATGGGCTAAGGTATTCGGCTCCACCTTTGCCTCGGTGTCATGTGAACTTCGGCTAGGACGCAAGTCTCAACGCCTATCTCTTTCGAGTTTCACGACTTCGCAATTCCCGTTGCAAGTGTTCCTTACCTTTTGGAATGTCGAACCCCGAAACGCAATATAGATCAACGGGGTGTTGACTCCTTCCCTATGACGAGAACACGCCACCTGTCACCTCCACGTGATCCCTATTCTAGGATGTACCACTTGTCATCCACGTGGCTCCTACATCTGGGATGTGCCACCTGTCCGCTCGAGCCTTGAGCTTTCGGTACTCAAGAGAACAACGAACTACCGTCCCCTTCCCTTTTCAAACCCCAAATTCCTATTCACACTAAGCTGACTTGGAGTTTCACATACCGGGATTTCACGTACCAGGATTTCTCAACTTGCGAAGACGAGGGTTCATACCCTTGGGTTTCTTGGGTGCCAAAATGCCAAAATCAATTCACACTACACCGCTTCGGGATTTCACATGCCAAGATTTCGTGTACTGGGATTTTGCAACTTGTGAAGACAAGGGGTCCTGCCCTTGGGTTTCCCAGGTGCCGAAACGCCGACCGACAACCATGTGTCCTCTACAAATGGACGGTCCAGGTAACTCCCATGGATCTTGGGATCTACGGTCTCGATTCCTTCGCTACTTGTGAAGGTTAAAAGGGGTTGAGGCATTAACACCTACGTTCCTTCCTCCAATCTAGCGGTCATGACAAAACTTATATCCTCTGAAAGGATATCGTCCATTCATGTAGCAAACATAAGGGTACTTTCTTTCAGTATTTGCAACTCGCTATCCTTCCTGAGCTTCGTTAGCTATGAACGAGTTGAGAACTTTGCGCTCTTTCTCCTGGACTCGACTCTTAGAAGAGTCTTCAACACAACTATTGCGCTCCTTCATCAAGGGGTTCTGGGGTTCTATTTGATTGCAGAGAGCCTGTGCATATCGACACTACCTCTCATGATCTTAACAAACTCCGTCCTCCAAGGGACTCAGAACGACTAGGTGGGTAAATCATCATACATGCAACTACGCCTAAGGTCGATGAGCTCACAGTTCATGGCTCTAGCTTAAGACACTACAAAACTCCAGAATTTGTGAGAACCAGTCATGTCTGACCCATATAATTCCTTACTTGCCTAATTATACAACCAAGCAGAAATAGGAGAGATACAGTATATCCATTAAGCATTCATTCACATTCCTGAAAGCATGCACAGTATAACCAATTCATACACATTTACAACTACATTACACAGGGTAGGAAATCACTTATCTATTACAAGTTGCCGCCAACCAACTGACCGTGGGTGTTCATCCTTCCACCAAACCATAGGCTCAGAGGCATTCATTCTTAGCACTCTGGCCACCCCCGTGCCAAGCCATGATATCACCAGGGAATTATCATAGTTCTTGAGGGTTCTCTCTCTCTGTTTCAACTTCTGTTCGGGTCCTATTTTCTGCAACTCGGATCTTTCTCACTCGGTTGTGGCCTTGGCGAGGTTTCTCAGATGCTCTTCGGCATCAAGCTTGCAGCCTTCTATTCGTGATTCGCTGGAGAGCTTCGCGCCTCTCCCTTGGGAGCTTCCGCCATCGTCTGGTGTTTTTTTCTCTTGCTGCCTCCGTGTGTATAATTGTCACCTTCCTTTTGTCAGAAGGAAGCTCAGGTCCGCCTGGTCTATCAGACCCTGCGTTACTTTAGGATGAATTCCTGTAGCTAGACCATGCTCCCATTCATGGGGGTGGTTGGGAGTTCAACCACTGGTCCTTGCCTCATTAACTGATTTCTCTCCCCTAGTGATATCATAGCTAGTACTTTCAAGGCTTCACCCCCACAGTCAGTTATTGGCAACTCAACCAATAATACATTTACATTTTCCTCATGCATTAGCATGGTAATTCCTATTTTATGATAAATTACAAATTGGGGGAAACAGGGTGTTACAATTCCCTTCCCCTTAAAGGAACACCGTCCTCGGTGTTCTTTCTCAAAACACCTGTCATGCCTTCCTCATTCGGCCACTTCAGAAGTCTTGACCTTTATCCTCGGTTAGGTCCTTTTTCAGGATCCGAGTCTTCGTCATATGCCTTCAATAATTCTTGGACACAAGCATATTAACCACAATTTTGTGCGAAGACATCTTACTAATGTTCAAAATTAAAAAGGAATATTTCATAATCTTAGCACAATACTTATCTGTGCAGTTTGTGGATCTGTATCCACATGGTAGTTTTGTTATCCAAGCTCATCGATTTCCTTGACATACCCATTGGGTGAATGATTCCAATTCAATATCTCACAAGAGCTATCATGGTTTCATCTTCCTTGTGGTCACTCACCCTCCAGGCCCAGGCTTAGGCATCCCCTTCACTGCTATACAGTCCTTCGGGCGATCCATCTTGCCCTGCCAAGGTTTTCTCGCACATGAGGAATTTTGGAAACTCTATCATGTTTTAAAGTCGAGGCGTCCCTCAGACTTTCTCTGTTGAGGCATCCCTCAGGCTTGTGTTACCTCAACACAATGTATGTCCGGTGATCATGACTTATCACAGGGTTCTCATGGCTCAACAATAGCCATGTTCATCATTTTCAGCTGTGATAGCCTTCATCTGTCTTTTCAGGACAAATATTTTCTCCTCACCTGTATCACAGGTACACAAGGTTCATGAGACATCATTATAAATTCTAACTTTCATAATTCTATTGCAAATCTGTCACCTACATATTTCCTATTCCACAATTTGTTTTCATATTTGTTCCGCACAGGAACCAGATTCATAATTATGGGACTTTCCTTCCTATAACATTTTAGCTCAGCAGGAAATCAGTCTTCCTTATGGGCTTACAACATTGCCATATCCAAGACTCCTTCTTCCTGCAATCATTCCTCAGCTAATCAAATTGTTAGTTCTCATGCACATACATTTTATTGCACCTTTATAACATCGTCACAACAATTTCAGAATGGTTCATACTAACAATCAAATTCACTTTCTCAAAAGGAAATACCATTCCTTGCAGTTTGGCTTAGCAGGCAATCGGTCTTTCCTATGGGCTTACCTTACTGCCATATCCATGACCCTCTGCTTCATGCAATTCATTCTTCAATCAACCAAACAAATTGTTAGATTTTCCATGTATATATATATATATATATATATATATATATATATATATNATATTCAAAACGTAATTCAACATTTCAAAGGGTTTTAACAAATGTGCCACTATCCATGGCCACATTCATACACAATGCACTCTTGCATTGTTATTCAAGTTCGCCACACTTTATGATCGGTTCATGGCCATGGGGTGTTGGAATTTAACCAACCTTTTCCTCATATGGTTTATTCGTTTTTCTTTCATTCTTACAGCAGGAACATACTGCCTACTATAGGTCGATCACGATCCCAAATCAATACACATGAACTCAAAAGTTTCACATGAATGCCTTTACACATTCCTTGATTGTCCATGCATTCATGACATATCAGTTCATGAATTCTTCCAAGGGTTACAAACAATGTTTACTACCAGAGGTTCATACTTCCATCATTCAGGTTCTCCTTCCTGAGTCATGCCTTGCTTGGGTATCCAAGGCATACCACTTCCTTTCAAAATTCACGCATAACACTAAGACAATAAAATATTTCAGAAGGGGTTCCTACCAAATCCCTTCATACCTTGTGCCACATAGGCACGGATATATTTATACCGGTTCTTGGCTGCTAGCACTCTCTCTCTGATATTATCCCATCAATGGTGCTCCATGGGGACTTTTAAAGTCCCTTCAATAATCGTTCCACAAGAACCTTCTCATAGTCATCTTTTGATTGAGGTTTCTCCTTATTGGCAACTGTCTTTCTCGACAGTTCCAATCTTATTTCTTTCTACACATGACATACACCATAAGCACATTAGTCGTTATGTAAATTAAAATGCAATTACCATAGCATTAAATTAATAAAATATTTTCAGACATGTCTCAACATATATGTATGTACTTCATCACACTGTCCTTAATGTTTTCATGAGTGCAACACAACAATTCTCAATCATTTTCATAGCATTACGACCATCATTACTATGGTGTCAAAACATTTTCGTTCATCAATGTACTAGCTTTCTCATCCCATAGAAAACATAATGTACAACAAGGAAAGGATTGAGGGCTCTCCCCTTCTTCGAATTCTTTCTACATCGCCTAGGGATTTTCAGCCCAGTCGAGTTATCTCTAAGGTCTCCCTGCCTTTCCTTAATCACAGCTTCAACCAAGCCTTATCAGTTAAACGTACTCGCTTATTCTTTTAATCATACTAAGGGGATTTACTTGCCTCTTACCAACTATACTGGTTTCCACAACTGCTCTTTTTCTGAGCAACCTTGGTTAGGCCTCACCCTAACCCTTTTTGGGATACTGCAACATGCTTTAATAACAACTCTTTTCTCATAATGAATCATGAACATGTGCATCCTATATACTTCCATTCGGTTAACAGAATGGTCAATATTCGGTTGTTAGTCTTCTATTAGTTAATGATTCTTTAAAAATGTAATCCAGGATTCTTATATATATATGGACAGGCCTTGCAGCCCATTGTTCAACCTTAAAAAATTATTAGGGTTGTGACTCTGTCCTTCTGACAAAGTCCTTACACAGTTCCTCCACCAGGAACTCTTTCAGCATGCAACTTCCTTGTTGCATATCCATCACTATCTGTGATGTCCTCAAGCTTGAATTAGCTTCATCTTGTTAATAAGCATTCTTTAAGGGACATAGACATACCTTTCTGGTATGTATTCAAGATTATGCATCAGCACATGTTCTAGGTTTTCGCTAACTTACATCCACAATGTACTTAGCTATACTCATAAGCATAAGCCTGTGTAAAGTTTCCATAGGTATATTTTACAGCCCACATGCATCTTTACTGTTAATATCAGTCATTTTAGATTCATTCACAATCCTTCTCATGTGATGCTCAAAGATGTAATCATTTGTCTCTTATTATGACAAGAGAAAATCTTTGCTCATTTACCTTTTCATCTAATTATATTGGTACTTCCCGAGGAAATGGAATACATTTCCCTCAGGCTATTATTTGGAACAGAACTTTCATGACTCCCCAGAATGGAGTCAGCTATGCCTCCATAGTATTCATTTAATCTGGACAAGAGCAATAATTGCTTTATATTTCACTCATTGGGGCAATCATATTGGGCCTCTAGTATACTTCTACTCTTACATCATACATGTGCATTACTTTGCACGTTTAATATTATTCATACCTTACCAATATTAATATCAGGCTTCCTATTATGAAGCTTCACACTGCATTCAACTCATGCGTATTCATCATACTAGATCATGCCTTCTCCTCACGCGACCATCGACGGTGACCACGATCCGAACAAAGGGTTCTTTGCGTTTCACGATTTCAGGATTCATGTTGCAAGGAACTTTGGTTCCTCGATCCCCGAAATCCAAAAACCCGAAAGACCAAAGCTAAGGTTTTCTCATCTCTTTTATTCACATGACCCTTCGCTCGAAACCTGGGGTCAACTCCTAGACACCCGTTAGGATCCCACGTTTCGACAAATCCACGGACAACGCCCCACCGTTTCCCAAAACTTCTGGTCCACGAGGGTCCGACAACCTGGATCCCATGGTCCAGATCTCTCTGGCAGTCAATGGTCCTGATCAAATCCTAACTTTCCACCTTTCGAGATTCTGGTGGAGTCTTCACCCTTTAACTCCTGATTTCGAATCCCCGAAACGTGTATGCATCAGATCAACGATCCACTGCCTGTCTCAATCCAACGGCTCAGGTTGGATGTCGAGATTTTGAGACACGTGTGTCCTCAAAACTCTGTCTGTTGACTTCTAAACCTCCGACTCCCAAAGATCCAATTACACCAGATCTACGGTTCAGGTCATCCGCTAACCAACGACCTTGATTGAATCAGTGATTTATCTGGCACGACTTTGGAAATTCTACGCTTCTATTTTCCCAATAGACGAAACCTCAAAGATCTAGATCAACGGCTCTCGTTGATTCCAATCTAACGGATACTATTCCTCCTAAGATTGTGAGTGATTAGAGGTTATCATCCTTATCTTTTCCGCTGATCTACTAGATCTAATGGTTCATGGAATTTCGGTATTCCTCCCTCCAAGAATTCCACCATTCGTTCAAATTTTCAATAACTTCCAACCACGAACTTGGCATCAACTCTTCTGGAATCATCCTCTGTGTTCAACCTCCAGAGCTTTCAAAATTTAACACAAGCTTGTTTCTATATGCACTCCCTGCGATTTATATGCACACTCGGAATATGAAATTTCCCGCTATCTCTTCTAAGCTTTTAAGTTACTTACAGGACTAATCTCATAGTCATAACTCATACGGATGTTACCCTCTCTTTATGGGAACAACCAACAAGGGTCACTCTTGGGAATTTAGCAACAGTCCCAAAGGACTCCTCTTAATCTTGTTTAAACAGATTATCCTTGTTGTCGATCCTAACCATTATAGGTCAGGTAATCTGACCCTACATATTTTCATCAGTCCTCTCAACCGTGAGGAGTTATATGCTCAGGGTTTAGTCTTTTGATAATGCAGTAATTTATGACTTTCTAAGGACCCTACCAGCCCTTACCAGATTTCCCAAATCATGAAGGAGTTCTTTATTTGGATCTTAATTCTTACCTAACCAGCCATCTCAATTGCAAGAGACTCTACCTGCTTTAGTAGGTAGCCATCGTCACACTATAACATAACAACTTAGTTTCAGTCCCTTGTCTGGCTCATGCAACTTCATAGCACAATTTATTCCACCTATGTTATTCACACCCAGGTCTTATCAGTAATACTGATCAGTGCATTCCCACTCCTATAAGAGTAGTACCATCTTAATAGAGGGGTTAAAGAAATTCCCAATTTATAGTTTCATTCTGCGGTCCTTCTTCTTAAAGAGAAAATGCAGATAAAAATATTTCTTTACGTGGCTCGTACATGAGCCCAACCAGGCCAAGTGTTGTAACCATGCTCTGATACCAATTTGTCACACACCCACTACAACATAATAATTTTTTTTCCTCTTCTCGAGGGACAGAATCCCCGAAGTCCTACGGGAGCCTAGCACAGGCTACTTCTTCCCTTGTCCACCTCCATGTGATCATTGGTTATGACCATAGGCCAAACAAACTAGGTGCCTTTTCGCATTTCACGACTTCACGATACAAGTGAGTCAAGTCTTTCGACTCTGCAAACCCCGAAACCTGAAATCTTACCTTCAAGGAGATCGACGGCTATGAGTCTCCCCCTGATCTGATGGTCCTGGCTGTATCGGGATTTCAGTAACCGAGAGTTAGTAATGCAAGAGAGTCGAGTCTTTCTACTCTTCAAACCCCGAAATCCAAAATGGGCTAAGGTATTCGTCTCCACCTTTGCCTCGGTGTCATGTGACCTTCAGCTAGGATGCAAGTCTCAGCGCCTATCTCTTTTGGGTTTCACAACTTCGCAATTCCCGTTGCAAGTGTTCCTTACCTTTTGGAATGCCGAACCCCGAAACACGATATAGATCAACGAGGTGTTGAATCCTTCCCTGTGACGAGAACATGCCACCTGTCACCTCCATGTGACCCCTGTTCTGGGATGTACCACTTGTCATCCACGTGGTTCCTACATCTGGGATGTGCCACATGTCTGCCCGAGCCTTCGGATTTCAAGACTCAAGAGAACAACGAACTGCCGTCCCCTTCCATTTTCAAACCACGAATTCCTATTCACACTAAGACGACTCAGAGTTTCACATACTGAGATTTCACGTACCGGGATTTCACAACTTGCGAAGAAGAGGGTTCATAGCCTTTGGTTTTTCGGGTGCCGAAACGCCGAAATCAATTCACACTACACCGCTTTGGGATTTCACATACCGGGATTTCACGTACCGAGATTTCGCAACTTGCGAAGACAAGGGGTCTTGCCCTTGGGTTTCTTGGGTGCCGAAATGCTGACCAATAGCCACATGTCCTCTACAAATGGACGGTCCAGGTAACTCCCATGGATCTTGGGATCTACGGTCTCGATTCCTTCGCTACTTGCGAAGGTTAAAAGGGGTCGAGGCATTAACGCCTACGTTCCTTCCTCCAATCTGGCGGTCGTGACATACCTTAGATCCTCCAAAAGGATCTCATTCGTTCATCTAGAAAATGTTACAGCTACAACCAAGAAGAAATAGGAGGGATACAATATATCCATTAAGCATTCATTCACATTCCTGAAATCATGTACAATATAACCAATTCATAGACAGTTACAGCTACATTACATAGGGTAGGAAATCACTTATCTATTACAGGTTGCCGCCAACCAACTGACCATGGGTTTTCATCCTTCCACCTGACCATAGTCTCAGAGGCATTCATTCTTAGCACTCTAGCCAACCCCGTGCCAAGCCATGATATCACCAGGGAATTCTCACAGTTCTCGAGGGTTCTCTCTCTCTGTTTCAGCTTCTGTTCGGGTCCTATTTTCTGCAACTCGGAGCTTTCTCACTTGGTTGTGGCCTTGGTGAGGTTTCTTAGATTCTCTTCGGCATCAAGATCACGACCTTCTATTCATGATTCGCTGGAGAGCTTCGCTCCTCTCCCTTGGGAACTTCCGCCATCGTCTCGTTTTTTTTTTCTCTTGCTGCCTCCGTGTGTATAATTGTCACCTTCCTTCTGTCAGAAGGAAGCTTAGGTCTGCCTGGTCTGTCAGACCCTGCGGTACTTTAGGATGACTTCCTGCAGCTAGACCATGCTCCCATTCATGGGGGTGGTTGGTAGTTCAACCACCGGTCCTTGCCTCATTAACTGATTTCTCTCCCCTAGTGATATCATGGTCAGTACTTTCAAGGCTTCACCCCCATAGTCAGTTATTGGCAACTCAAATAATAATACATTTGCATTTTCCTCATGCATTAGCATGGTAATTCCTATTTTATGATAAATTACAAATTGGGGGAAACAGGGTGTTACAATATGTAGGTGTGAATAGGTATATATAGAGATCATGTATTCATTATTGGAGAGAGGTGAATTGTGATGTATACATGTATTTGGTTATGTGGAGGAGGTTATCGTATTGTTTAAGGAGTTATTATGTAACTTATCTATCTTGGAGTTGTGCTCCGTTCTCACACTCTGTACATGGTGTGTATTTATGTTCTTTTATGATATTTTAAGCATTTGGTTCATTACATTTGGTATTAAAGCATCGATCCTAGGGTTTTGCTTCCTCAATCAAGTCATCTTGGAAGTTTTGCTATAATTTTTTTTCGGGGCCACTTCAGAAAGTGAAACTTGGAGGTTATTTAGAATACATATAAAAAGTATTTTTGGTATGAATTTCAACTTCAGGGTCATTGTACTTTCGTAGATGCACCTCGTGGAAGATAGGATTTTTGACTAGTCCTATAACTAGTCTCAAACCGGTGTTCTGGGTAAAACAATCATTTCTTATTCATAGAGGATAAAAATTTTGTGAGACCAATTGCATTGGAAACATGATATTCCTTGGTATTTGGGGTATAAATTTCATAATCAATTATCTAATATTGGACTCAGGGAATTTTGTACAGGTTCGCTCTTTAGAATAGGCCAAAATTCATCATGGTTTGCGAAAGTTACCATAACTTTCATTTGGAACACCCAATTTTGGTTAGACCCATGGAATTGAAGAGAAGACATATCAGAGTAATAAAGGTCGAAATTTTAGACTCACAGGGGCCTAAAGTTAAGAAATACATCATAAGGAAGGCTGGTGAGAAGGATAGACTCCAAATCAAGGATTCAAAGGTATGTTCACTTAAAACTATCATAACTTTTGATTGGAATGTCCGATTGAGATGATTCGAAATCCATTGGAAAGAGAAAACATATAAGATTATATTGGAACAAGTATTATAACTATTTCATATAACTATTCCTAATATATTGAGGGTTGGGGTTAGACCTTAATTAAAAATCAATGGAAATACCTCAATTTACATGAAATGAAGATAAAGATGAAATTAATCCTATAGAATGGTTGAGGATGGAAAACGAATATGATATGAATCCTTCAAGGACTAAACATTATTTTTCTGGTGAAGCTTGGAATTGGTGGATGAGTATTGATTTTGATACTAGATGGAACATGCCATGGGAAGAATTCGAAAAACTCTTCTCAGATAAATGGATTAGGGATACAAAAATGAAGGAAATATATAGAATTCAAGATGAATTAAAATAAGAAAAGGAAAAGATTAAGAAGAAGGGTGAGGGGTTAAATCATGAAGATGGGTAAAACTTTTGCTTGTTTTATGAGAAAAAAATTTATATTTTCATAGGTTCTTCAAATTCCGGTAAACAAAAGTATTTTTTTTATTTAGACTTTCACTTTACAGTAAAAACAAAACTTGTGAATAATTTTATTATCTTTCTACTGACTATTTTGTTATCTTTCTACTGAGCTATATAAGCTACGATCCCTTAATGAATCACTCATTAATGAGGTTAATAACTTAAAGCAAGAAAAGACTAGCAAATGAAAGTGGGAAAAAGACGAGTCAAGGAAAGATTTGAAAAATAAAGATGAAGACATATGTAGATTATGAAATCATAATAAAAAACTATTGGATGAGGTTAAGAGATTGAAAGAAGAAAATAATAATTGTTAAAATCAATAAGAAAGAATGGTCTTGGATGAAGAATCTACTAAAATACTTGAAAAGGAAATTTGCAAGAAGGTTGAGGAATCCCTAAATACTGATGAGGTAAAATCAGGAATGCAACATAGAATTGAAGAAGTATGCCAAAATTTGATCAATGGGGTCACATTGTAGTTTCAAAAGGAGAAAGAAGACATGATTCAAGAAGGCCAATAGAACATGCTTGAAGAAGCTGAACTCCATCTAGAGGATGTACATGTGAAATATGATGGTATTATCTCCAAGGCTAGAGTAATAAAATACCAACTAAAGATGATTGAGGATGCCAATGTATCTGAAAAGAAGATAGATGAAATGGGTGTGCAGAGTAAAGATAAACTGTCGATTGTGAAACCATATCGACAACCTCATTATCATGGAAGATTTCAAGGAAGACAAGAAGATCAATATCATCATTATAAAGGAAGAATATGGAATACTCATCAATATTCATGGAATATGACATCACAAAACCATTATTCAATAAGATATTATCATATACCAACATCTACTACAAATTGGAGAAACTTCAACAACGATACATCATCATCAATGGAAATAAGAATGCATGAACATAAGAAAATCATATTACTTGGTTTCATCACATCTGAAGCCTTTAATTGCAAAGCTTTTTGAAGGAGGGTACTATGTTATGACCCAGAGGGAGAATATATAGGGATAAAATTATTGATATTATGGTAGCTGCAAGAGGTATTTACCTCCACGTGTAAGCCTGACGAGAATAGAATATTCCGGGAAGCAAGAAGAAACCCTATATTAGTTGGCTAATAACCCTAGAAGACAAGTAAACTCAAGAGGATAATTTTTATTAGGTTATTAGCTTCCAAGAGAAGAAGTCGACTAAAGGAAATATTATATACTAAGTAAATAGGCACCCAGAATGAGAAGTCGGCCCAGACAGTTTGCCAGTTTTAGTATAAATACAGGAGGCCAGTCTTCATTCTGGCAGGCATTCTCAAAACTGCAGAAGCAACACTTGTGTGCACTGCAGTTGGCCACTTTGTGCGCAAGTTTGGAGGAGAGCTGCCGTTGCAGTTGCTGTAGCTATCAAATTTTGGTTTTGGCCTAGACTCTCTATTGGTTATGGTTTGGACTCTTTGATAATCTCTTGTTACTCCTATTTGGTGTGCTATCCTTGGAGAGAGGTGCACTATCTTGTTTGGCTATCTAGCCTAGGGTTTGCTTCCAGAATGATTCTTTGTCAAGGTTAAGGTGCTCGGGGGTGACTTCGGCCTATGGTTGGGTGACAATAGTGATATTGTCTACGGTTAAATGAGCACATCCATTATATTCTAACAGGTTATGGGCCCACACCTCCTTCATTCAGTCTAACCATTGGAAGGGAGCATAGCCATAAGGATACTAAGCTCGTTGAAGAACTACCGCTAGGGTTTCTAGCAGGAGCAGTTACCAAAGCACTGCCGCTAAGGTTACTAGAAGGTGTAGTTGTAGAGACCTTCATCC
Organism: Picea engelmannii; assembly: GCA_009831015.1. Taxonomy (NCBI): domain Eukaryota; kingdom Viridiplantae; phylum Streptophyta; class Pinopsida; order Pinales; family Pinaceae; genus Picea; species Picea engelmannii. The sequence continues at coordinate 332,135 of ML786786.1, read as the reverse complement.
TCTCGTTGAGGCACATTAAGTGAAGGGATTGAACTAATTTCTGGATAGACTAGTGTGCCCTAGGCTAGCGCATCTCCTGGTACTCTCAACAAGCTAAGACATCAAGTTTGAGTTTTTGGTCAAATCTAGGGTTGACCAAGTCAAGGAAACCATGACTTACTCTATGAAGTCAGAAAACAAGTTAGATGGGGCTTCTAACTTTAGAGCATGGAAGAAAAGGATTTACCTCATCCTTGCCAAGAATAAAGTGCTGGATATCGTGAAAGGAAAGATCGTGGAACCAGAGTTTGAAGAAGGAAAAGAGAAGGAACCGTAGAAAGTTGCAATTATGGAAAAGTTCAAAGACAATGACATCAATTCCATGAGTATCATAGTGGATTCTATAAAATACCACGTGATACCCCACATATACCATATTGACTCATATAAGAATATGTACAATGCCTTAACAAACTTCTTCTCGGTCAGAAACATTAGACAAGTAATGAGTCTGAAGAATGAGCTTCGTGACATGAAGATGAATGATGATGACAACATACCATCATACTTTGTGAGGATCTCTCAGTTAAGAGATCAACTACAAGCCATTGAAGAGATCATTTAAGAGAAGGAACTAGTAAATATAGTACTCAACGATCTTCCCAAGACATGGGATGCATTTGTACAAGCATGAACACAAGGAAGGAGTATCCCACATTTGAAGAACTTTGGACTTGCTGCACACAAGAAGAATCAAGGACTCATGCAAAAGAGAAACTCCAAAATAAATATGATGATCAAGCCTTCACAACAAGATTCAATAATTTCAGGAACAAAAGTAAGTTTGGCTCAAGGAAGAATCCAAATCAAGAGAAAGATATGTCAGAAATACAATTCTTCAACTGTCGAAAATATGGTCACTACAAGAATCATTGTCCTGAGCTAAAGAAAAGGAAGGAGACACACAAAGCATCAGCTTCCAAAGAAAAGGAACCTACAAAGAAGACTAAGCAGGATGAAACTGACTTCTTCTTCTAAGACAAGGTAACAATACTCTTCATAGTTCTTGTACATACCATGTTTTCTGTACATATCTTGCATATCTATAATATGTTCAAAAGAAAAACTATACCGATGGAAGAACAAAAAGATAAGGATTGCTATCACAATGACTACAAGTCAGACAATACAGATGAAAGGATGAAGTACATCAACAAACCCTAATAACAATTCATGTGGAAGTTATTACATAAGTAACATCTGCAAGATAAGTCGAAATCAGAATCAATCTTAAAGAAACCTAGAAGAAGTAAAGACAAAAAGAAGTCAACAATCAAGAGGAAATTGGAAGAGGACTCATGACACTTTGCATAAGGCGATAAGGATGCAGACTGAAGCATGGGCTCTCTTAGTTGGAGGGAGTTGATTACAAAATTCCAAAGGAAGAGAATGCATTCATGCATGAAGCAAGGATTAGGAGGGAGCTAATCCTAAATAATATGATCAATTGAAGATAATGAAGTATCTATCCATGTTCCCATCAATGGTAGCAACCATGAAAATAAACACGTGTTCAATTTGACTTTAGAAGAAGTCTTCTTTGAAAAGAATCCTTGAAGTATCCCTGGTTGTCCATCCACATCCATGATCCTATGATGAAAGAAAGAAGTTGTAATCTTCAGGGCATGGAATCTATAGAAAACTCCATGGACCCAAGAGCTAAAGAGAAACATGAGGAAGAACATGAATATTCCAAGAGAGAAAGAAAAACTAGGACAACCAGTCATTGTATCGAGAATCAAAAGACTACCAACCTCACCTGAAATCACTAAAAGAAATCAAGAAGAGGAAATGAAAGTTGTGATGAAGAATAGTGTATGGAAGACTTATGAATGTAAGCATTGCGAGATCTAGAACTAGAGGTTTCTCCCAGATGGAGGGAGAAGACTATGATGATTTCTTGTTCCAGTAAACTAGACATACCTCTACATGAGCCATTATATCATCTGCAATATCAATGGGTTGGAGTTTACATTAGATAAATGCAAAGACTATTCTCCAGAATAATTGAACAAAGAACGTATGTAGAAAAACCTCAAGGATTTGAGGTATACCAGGAAGAGACTCCTGTATGCAGATGGAAGAAGGTTTTGGATGGATTCAAACAACTTGGTGTAGAGCCTCCAATGCACAACAAAAGCGTGGGAAAAACCTTCTATAACAAAGATACTATATTAGAATGGTTACTCAGAACTCAAGGATGATATATTGCCAATCCATGACAAATCTCTCATGATGACAGAAGAAGTACCAATTGGATATGTTCCAAGTTTGACCCTTCCCACGATGTTATGAGCTAACAAGAAACAAAAGAGTTGAATTCAACTATGATGATCAGAGCTATATGAATCCTTTAGAAAACCAGTGTTCCAGAAAGACCGAAGTACATTGAGATCAAGCATTACATTCTCCATGATGAAGTCAGAAAGGAGAAGTGGTTCTCCAATATATATCTTCACAGATGAGAAGATACGCATACATTTTGGTAAAGCCTCTGTTCAAGATGAAAGAGTTTATGTACTCAAGGTGGAGCTCGTGGAGATGACTTCCTTATTGAAAAAGGAAGAGATGACTCCTAGGTTGGGAGGGAGAACTGATGTGTTATTGATTTATGGACAATCATTTTTCAGTTTGAAAAATGGTCCAAGATGAGTAGTTCCTTTCCAGTTCGAAAAGTGGTTTGAGATTTCTGACGGACAGGCATTTTCCAGTTTGGAAAATGGTCCAGATCGAACAACCATTTTCGTAATGAAAATGGTTTGATGGATTGTTGATGTACCATATACATAGATTCTCCTTGTGGTTTGTTAGCACTTGGTAAATTTCCTAGAGGTTGACAGCAGAAGAAATCTACTAAGGTAACTTTATCCAACCACTTTTGAAGCTGGGATCTAGCCCTTCCAACTTCAGAGAGGGATCTCTCTATATGATCTAGCTATGTTTCCAATTTTAAATATTAGGCTAGGTAAAGAAATAGGTCAGTTTTGTTGTCAAAGTGTTTTTTCGAATTGGTTGAGACAGTCTACACATCCATTGGGCTATGGGGTCTGTGTTTTAGTAAAATATGAAATCTGAAATAGAAACGCAAAGGAAAAACTTTCACAGGGTGAGATAAAATAATCACTGGATTATTTAATAGCATAAACGATGGAATAACAGAAAATATGAGAAAGATAATTTCAACAAAGAAGCAATTAAGAATTTCTTTATTGACAACACCAGAAGATAAAACACTAAAATCTTTCGAGTCAGAAACAGGGTATACGAGATAAATCCTGCAACATTCGTTACTCTTAAAGATTAGGTTAAGAAAATAGTATGATAACCAAGTGAGAATAACATTCAACTTAGAGAGAAAACATCACCAGTGAATACACACAAGAATCCTGTAAAAGTGCCTCCTTTTTATTAATGGAAGCTCTCTTCAAAAATATTACAGTCTGATAGCGTCAGGGTGTGAAGATCAACAACCCTCAATACTTCGAAAGGTGAAGTATTTATAACTCAAATTACAAACGGTCATGTCATTAATGACCAGGATGTGCTAAATCTATTTTTAGCCTAGCTAACTTAACAAATCTCCTAAATCTAGGAACTTCTTGATGAGGTGGTGCAACTGCACGCTGATTTCTGGGTGGGCCGTTGATGAAGCCTCGATATGACTTCATCTGACTGGACAACTGACTGGACCTGGACAACTCATCTGCTAATCAATCAGATCACAGAGTTCCTCCCATCTAAGATGACTGGGCACGTTGACTTTGAGCAGTCTTCGATACACTTCGTCCATTTCTGTGTACTTGGCGAATGTAGGCATTGTGAGGAAGATGTATCGAATCTCGTGTTGGATACTTATGTCCCACTGAAGGGCATCTAGGAATGCCTTTCTAGTGATGCTCCCTTGAATTCCTGCAAACTTTGAGCTGTCTTTAGCCACATCGGCTAATCTCTTCTTGTAGTCTGGGAGTGTCATCAATTTATCATTGATTACCTTCAGACCAGGTAGACCTTTCTTCTGAAGAGCCTCAATCTTACTGAAGAATATTTGTACCCCTAGGTCCATGGCATGAACCTTTTCTTCCAGCTGAAGCATTAATCCTCTCTTGGTCAAAAATCTTTTAACCTCAAGGATGGTCTCTATTCTGTCTTCAATTTTCAGCTCTTCCAACTCTTCCCTGGTCTTAGAATTTAGGAACTTGATGATCTCGTTTTCCTGTGTTGGCATGTCTCCCAATTCTACTCTGATCTTCTCAATGTCCTGTTTTCTCCTTTGGACCAATTCATTATGCTCAAACATGATCTGGATCATGGGCCATATCTTGTTCATGGACTTAGTGATGTCTTTCCATACACTCTCTTTAACCTCGACCAATGTCTTTCCTGCCACTGTTTGCTTTCGGAGCTACTGTAGCTCCTGCTTGAGCTTCTCTGTTACCTGCTTTTCCTTGGAGAGGCTGGTCTGAAAGGAATATTTGAGTTCCTGAAGGTTATCAATCTCCTTTTTCAACCTGCTGATCTCTGTTTCCTGCAGGTTCATTTTTTCCATGGACTTAGCTAGGTCGACTGTCTTCTCTTGGGATGTCAATGGAGTTGCGGATGGGACTTCTGTCACTGATGCTGTGCTCACTCCTGAAATTGGAATAACACTTAATGGAATGACTTCCATTGGCTTCAATTGCTCTTTCTCCTTTAATAGTTTCTCCATCTCAGCTTCCATTTCTTTAAGCTGTGCATTCTGCTCCATGACCAACTTGAGCATATCATCTTTCTCTGCTTCTTTCTCTGCTATCTCCTTCACCTGCGAATCCTCTGTGGGCGAGAGCTTCAGTTGCTTCCTCAAGGAGGCTATGTCAGCATTATTCTTCTTTATCATTTCCTCTGCTGCTTTCACGTTTGAGGGATCATAACCGATCTTGAGGACCAACTCCTCCAAAGTTTTGATCCTATTGTCCTTTGCAAAGGACGATATCTTTTCCAACTTGAGTTGTGTTTGAAAATTGTTCAGGGACACCTGCAATTTGGACGCAGAATTGGAAGCATGCGCCAATGTATAGAAAACCATTTCCCCTGTCTGCTTGTGCAGATCCATCTGGTCAGCCGGATGCACGTCCTTCGTCTGGAATTCAAAGGTGGCCCTTTTATAGTCAGTAATCACCTTGGGATTTGGTACCTGTGCTTGGAGGAATGCCATATGCATTCTACCCTTCTCGGTGTCGAATGAAGATAGAAACCTATGTTGCGCAATCGACGTCTGCTTCCAGAACTGGGTGCAAGTACTGCTGGTGAAGGTCTGGTTCCTTTTCTTGATCAACGCATATTTTTCAAAAATGATCAACTTGGGGCCCACCTTGCCTGGTTGAGTGTTCAATGAGGAGTCTATGGATTTCTTCGACAATGCTGGGGTAATGACCTTATGGAGGCTTGAACCGAAGGGTGGAATACCAACTTTGGCCACTGTAGTCGACGGGGCTTCTTTTTCCCCGGTCGGGCCAGAAGCTGCAACAGTCTTAGGCCTCTTGGTATGCAGCTGGAATTCCTTGGAAGATACCTCAGTGACAGATGGAGATAAATCCTGCCTTGGCCTCTTCTCTTTAGGGACCCGTGGAGTGGTCGTTTGTGACACAGTGGCCAGGGGATCCTGCTGTTCTACTTCGATAAAAGTGTTAGGCTCCCAGGCTGTCTGATTGGCGAACTTCTCAACTTTGGGCCTGGACACATGAACGTAAGGGATGTTTTTGTTCTTCACCCTCATCTCTGAGATGATCCCACATGGATCATAATGCCATGGGAAGCTCATGAAGAACTTCATTTCTCTCAACATCTTGTCTACTTCTTCCCCACCGCCACAATTGTCGCATATGAAGGAACCAATCTGCCCCTTGATTCTAAGCTGCTGCTTTTTCTTCAATGATACAAAATGGATATCATCTGAATTTATAATCTTCCTTATATATTCCAACGCGAAAATTCTGACAGGCAGGTACTTGGGCAGCTTATACGGTGCCAACTCGCACATGTATACTCTGATCTCGGTATAATTTTGATACAAGTACCAATCCCCGGTCTTTGTGTTGTCCGAGAGATGCAAAATCCTCCGAACTTCATTGTTTATCTGAGGCTCGGGCCTGCCGCTTAACATACTTACCACAGGGTGGTAGAATTGGTCAATGAAATCCTTGAAACTGAAATCAGTTGAGTTGTTCTTGAGCAAGGAGGTCCATGTTGTGACTGCCTGAGGTCTGCCATCTCCATCCATCTTCTGCATGGAAAATCTAAATTTATCTGCCTAGAAGAAGATGAACAAGTATGCTAATATCGATGAGTATTTGAACATGCCTTCCATGCCAAAATTCATGAACTGTTCGTGAATATTGTCTTCCAGGAATGTGCTGAAGTCAAACTGGGTGGTGGGCTTTTCGTCGGTAGAGAAGATGGATAGAAAACCCAGAATGGGTTCATCTACTCACTGATCAGAATAGTATCCTAACAAAGCACAAAGGGATGAGATGACCTGGTTTCCCTTAGTGGAAAACATGGAAGATGGATAAGGAGGATTTGTGGAGGGAAATTGAGTGGACGGGGGAAGGAAAAGCTCGAATATTTGAGCTCTTTGGGGGAAGGTCATTTTCTGGTACAATTCTGTGAGAATTTCCAGGTTGAAGGGAGATACAGAGTCTGGCTCGGAGGATTTGCATCATCTGGTCTATGGATTTGGGCGTGATGAGGAATAGGATTTCTCTGGACGAGGAGATGACAGCTCTTTGTTCGGGAATATAGTGGGCTTGACACTTGAGAGCGAACTTGGGAAAATGGTGGATTTGAGGGAAAAGGTAGAGGGGTAAATTGGACTCCTAGAGTCCAATTTCATCACTCTCGTCCAGGAAAACTTCCCTGAGCCACGATTGAAGGTCTGAGAAATCAAAATCGCATTTTGTATCTTCGATTAATTGGTCTTTGTTGACCAGTGGGATCCTGTCCAGGTCGACAAGAGGCGGGAGAAACAGATTCTCCTCTCCTTCTGCTTGTTTGGACTTTGGCGCCATTTCTGCAATAGTACCTGCAATAAACACAACATTAGTGGGGGCGTGTAATGATCCCAAGCCAAATTATTTCTTGGAATCACTAACTACTACTAATTTATTGAGTTATTAAGTGCATACAAGATTCATCAACACATGGAGATCACAATATATTCAAGATGTAGAAGCACAAGCAAAGATCTGACCTTTTTATTATGAGCAATGTAAGATCAATACAATAGATGGCCGATCTGGCATAAACCTCAGATGGTCGTACAAGCAATAGATATGAGCTGCTACAAAATGCTCCCGACAATAAAAAATAAGCCTCTAAAGGTTGGATATACAATGAATACTAAATCAAGCAGATCTGAGCCGTACTAATGCTCAACCTCCAAGCTGGAAAGTGCCACGTCCTGCTAGAATGCTGAAGCCCTGAATAATTCTGCCCTGCTACCAAAAGTGTCCAATCATCCCGAGA
>ML786786.1:306111-316479 GCA_009831015.1 Picea engelmannii | reverse complement strand
TGCTCCAAGTGGCCGCGTTGGCTGGGGCCGTGGATGTTTCCCCATAGGGGTTTTACCACGTGAAAACATCGGTGTGTTGATCTTTGATCTGGTTATGTGAGTGGTTACTGAAGGTGTTCATCCTCTGTTGGAATACCTGTGTTATCGAACATTTCTCCAATGAAGTCCAGTCCCCATTGTTGGAAAGGGGCTTCAACTGAGATCGGTTTCAGGGGGAGAGGAAGGATTTTCCTTTTGCCTTCAAACAACCGACATTGATGACATGCAGTCACTTTATGATGTACATTGATGAATAGGGTGGGCCAATAGAATCCAGCTCTGAGTACTTTGTTGGCTGTGACCTTCCAGTTCAGATGGCCACCACATTCTCCTGCATGAAATTCTTGTAACACGTTGTCAGCTTCATCTTTCAATAAACAATTTAACAGAATGCCTCCAGGATCTTTCCAATACAAATTGCCTTCTAGAATACATAATTTTAAGGCTTTCAACTTTAAAAATCTAGCTTTAGTCTTAGTCAAACTAGGGGGAGCTTGTAAATTTTGCAAAACGAATATAAGGTCTACGTTTCATGGAGAGTTGAGAAATACCTCTCTCACGCTTGGAGTCGCCATCTCGCCCTATTCATCTGCTGTAGCTAAAAAATTAATGTCAATAGCATGGAAATTTGATTCAGCCATTAATTTTGCTAGGCCTTGACCCTTGATTAGTTTTGTAGGCTTAATCTCTATATCGTATTCTAAAATGTCAGCAATCCATTTTCCCCTTCTTCCATCAGGGTTGTCCTGGGTCAAAATTTCTTTTACTACCGCATTCAGAACATAAGCTATGGTGTGGGAATGAAGAATGTAGACTCTAAAGTCTTTTATGGCTTTTACCAAGGAAAAAGCTTGTTTCTCCATTATCTTGTAATTCAGAGCAACGTCTCTCAACACTTTACTAAAGAAAGCTATGGGCTGTTCATACCCTTCGCTGTTCTTTTGCAGTAACACCACTGCTATAGTATGTTCGGAAGCGAAAGAAAAAAGATAGAAATCCTTAGTAAAATCAGGACCGATCAAAACAGGGGCTTCTGTGAGTGCTCGTTTGACTTGTTCGAAAGACTGTCTGGACTCGGAGTCCCATTTTATTTTTACATCCTTTTTTAGCATATTTGCAATGTTTCTGAGGAGCTCTGCCAGATTGGGAATGAATCTTCGTAGAAAGTTTATTCTCCCGATAAAAGATTGTAATTCTTTGAGGTTTCTTGGGTGTTCTAATTTTTGTATGGCCTCGATTCTACTGGGGTCTATTTTGATTCCATCCTTGGAGATGATGTGTCCTAGCAGTTTTCCTTCCTCTAGCCCGAAAAGGATTTTCTTAGGATTTAAAGAAATCCCAAACCTTCTACATTTCTTGAAGACTCGTCTAAGGTGTCGCAGGTGTTCGTCATCAGATCATGAAAACATAGTTACATCGTCTAAATAGACGGCAATAAACTTACCCGATTCTTCCACAAAGGTGATATCCATCGCTCTCTGGAATGTGGCTCCTGCGTTCATCAGACCAAAAGCCATTTTCACATACATGAAAGTGCCCCAAGGCGTAGTGAAAGCGGTTTTGTCTTGGTCATCTGGGTGAACTAGGACCTGATTGTAACCCGAGAAACCGTCCAGCAAAGAAATTCTACTGGATCCGACCACCCTTTGAAGGATGTGGTCCATTTTCGACAAGGGGTAATTGTCCTTCAGGGAGACCTTATTCAGATTTTGGAAATCTATACAAAGTCTGATTTCCCCCGATTTCTTACGTGTAGGGACTAAATTAGAGACCCATTTGAAAAAACGCAACGGGACTATGATTTTGGCATCGTACATTTTTTTGATTTCCTTCTCTATCAGAGGGAGCAACTTGGGATTTATCCTCCTAAGTTTATGTCTGAATGGTTTTTGGTCTTCTATTATTGGAATCCGGTGTTGTATGATGCTGGTATCATAAGCTTTCAAATCCTCATAACCCCAGGCAAAGACATCTGAATATTCTTTGAACAGCTCAATGTATTTGAGTTTTTGCCCAGGGGGTAATGATTTAGACAATTTGACTATCCTGGGTTTCTCTTCGGTCCCTATATTACAGTCTTCTACCTCTTGTCCGTTGGCTACGATTTTTGGTTTTTTGGCTACGTCGTTAAAATCAAACAAGTCCTCTAAAGGAACTAGACCCCTAGGCAAAACATTGCTTTTCAAATGTAAAACATCGGCCTCCATCTCATCATCGCCTAATTCTCCTGAATCTATGCTATTTACACTATCAATTTCAAAATCAGATCTATTTACATTTTCATCTTCGTTCTCTAAATCTATATTTGTACATTCAAAATCATTTTTACACTGCAGAAAGTCCTCGATTTGATCATCATTAGCAAACACTTGCCAGTACCTGATATTGTCGAGAACGGTTGGTCTGCATTTTACCTCCACTGTATATGGGCGAGTTGAGCGGAAAGGAATCTTACACGTGGCTGCTGACATAGCCAATCTGTCTGCCAAAATGTTTTGTCCCCTCGACATTACCTGCAAGTCAACTTCAGTGAAACATCTAAGGGCATCAAGAACAACGTTCCTATAAGCTCTAAGGCGTGGGTGTTTCACAATGTACTCACCTTTGATTTGCTTGATTATCAACTCAGAATCACCTCTTACCATAATCTGTTTAGCACCAACTCTTTTCAAAAGCTTCAGACTGAGCATCAAGGCTTCATACTCAGCAATATTGTTAGTGCATTGGAAATTTAATTTGTAAGAATGGTTTTCTGAATACCTGTTTCTGTGATTATGCAGCCAGACTCCTGCTCCAGCTCCTTCTTTGCTTACAGCTCCATCAAAATCCATGCTCCAAAAATCTGTGGGTAACTCTTCAGTTATCACGTTTTTCATCCTTGCTACCTCAGTGATTTCTTGGCCTTCATCCTGACTAGATGTATCTTCTCCCAGCTAAGTGTCTTGCTCTCCTGTGTCACCATCATTGTACAAGATAAAAGAATCTAGGTCGGAATGCGCCGAATAAAGAGGATAGTTGTGTGGCTTTTCTTGGCTACTGACCATGTACTTCATCAATGTTTCTCTGTATAGCCTACTCTGTTGCCCGAAAACTAGGATAGTGGCATAAGACATATCTAGCTGCAGGGTACCTCTCAACTTAGCCCCCCAAGACTGGGAAAGCAACATTCCGTACTTTGGAGGGATGTTTGCAACTACCACATCCATTACCATGCTCTTCGCAGAAATCTGAACCAAGGTGATGCATAGGTCCTTGATCAAACCAATACATCTAACTTTATTGGAGTCGAATGAGTGTAAATCCTTGTAAGGTCTAGTGACCTCTAGTCCCAGTTTCTCCATTATTGCTTTAGGCATCAGATTGTGGGAAGCACCCGAATCCAGCATAGCGTTATGAAAGATCAGGTCATGTATGTTTAGACTGATGTAAAAAGGAGCAACGTCACCAGTATCATCTCGACCATCTACTTCAGGTCCGAAAAGAAGTCCGGGTTGATCATCGGTAAGGTTCACAGTGTCTGAATGATTCGCTCATCCAATGGTTAAGGCCTTCGTGCCTATGTCAGGTTCAATGGTTAGTGCTTTAATCACCTGTGAACGATAGACGTCTTTGTTCATCAACTCAGAAAGTGGGATGGGATTTTTTACTTTGGCTAATTCCCCCTCAAGGCTGAAAGGTGTAGGAGCCCTGCCTTGGCTCATCAATTCTGGTTTGTCTACCACACTCTTCTGGCCAGAAATACTGGGTGGAGTAGTAGGTGAAACCTTGGGCTGTGACGATATTTTCAGAATAGTAAGCTTTTTCTTCACAGGAACTTCGACAGTACTCTTCTCAGGAATCTTCTCAGCAGATTGCTCAGAGGCCTTCTTGGCCTCAACTACCTTCTTTGTTTCAATCGTCTTTTTTGGGGAACTCCCTTCTGTCTTTTTACTACACAGATTATACTGCTGGTGTACCTCCAAAATGGCATTTTTGAATGCCTGCTGTTCTGCATCTTCAACTTCTTCACTTACTTTTGTTTGATTGAGAAGAAAAAGTTCTTTCTCTTCTTGGGTAAGGAAAATAGCTTCGTTATCATGAATGCCCATGAGATTTATGTGAGTATCTTCCAATTCCTCGATCACTTACTCCCCTTCATCAACATAATTTTCTTGTAGGGGAGGTCTGATCTGCTGATCTAGACCTCTATGCCCTCTTTGATCCCTAGGATCTCTCTGTCTGATTTGAGGAGGGTTTCTCCTAAAGTTAGGATTCCGAACCTGAGGAGCTGGTGGGTTTTCTCTTGGAGGATTTCTGTCTGACACAATAAGTCTTTCCATCATTCGTTCCATTTCTTTGGCCAAAGAATCCAATTTGGAATCTGAGGTCGACATGGAAGGTTCTTCTTTAATTGTGACTCTCCTCTTTGACCTCTGACGTGCCCTTTTTGCCAACAAATTGGCCTCCACACTTATTGCACTTTTCTGCATGTCTTCCAAGGTGGTAGAATTTCTTTCCCTTAGTTGGTATGGCATGTCAGCGTCAAAACCATCCGAAAATTTTATCAATGCCAAACCCTGTGGAGGTTTGATTTCAGCTGGGATTGCATTGTACATGTTATTGAAACGAATGCAATAATCTTGCACTGTCTCACCTTGATTTCTTATAATATTTTTGTATTCTGACAAGATTTGGAGAGGGTTTTTATTTACCACCCATCTGTCTAGAAAACTCCTTTGGAATGCAGTAAGGTCAAGGACCGAGGTGGCACGCAACCCTTTGTACCATTTTTTAACGTCACCTGTCAAACTTTGAGCAAAAAATCTCATTTGAACGTCAGCTTCATCTACTTCATGCAGATCATAATAATCATTCATTTTATCTACGTGCTGTTGTGCGCTCAAAGGTCCGGTTGCATCGAACTGTGGAAGTCTCGTTTGATAGTCTTGGGGCATGGCATGAAGAGGCGCGGCCAACACCAAGGGAGCATATCAAGCTTCCATGATGTGTGGAGGAGGTGGGATAACAGACTAGATGATCGGTGAGGTAGCGACTGAAGACGAGGATGAGGAGGGACTGGATAGCGCTGAGGGAGCGGTTTGCGGTTTAGCAGTGGGAGACAAAACTTAAGGGGTTCGGGGTTGCACGATGGTTGGGTCGAAAATGATTCCAGTCACAAAACTATCGGACCGTGTTCTAACCAGGATTTGTTGTGGAAAGGTATCAAGGTCAGGGTTTTGAAAGGTAATGGGTTCCCCTGAAAAGGAAAGGGACTTATGCAAGGGAGTATGACTCACGGGGCTTTCAGCTACGGTCTTTTTCCTGAGTAACTGTTCTGGGTTATCTGTCACTATCAAAGGTTCTGGGTCTAGATGAGATCGAGTATAAACTTTCTTAGGAGCTAGATTTCTTTTTGATTTTTTATATATATGCTTTTTAGTTTTATGAGTCCGAAAATAATATGTACAAATTTCAATCAACCTCTAAACATTACTTTCTTCTCAAATTTGCAATATTCCAGGAACAAACTTTCTTTTTAGGGGAAAGAAAATGTGCAGTTATAAATCTTATATGTTATTCCCCAGTTGAGTCGCCACTATGTTAGCACTTGGTAAATTTCCTAGAGGTTGACATCAGAAGAAATCTACTAAGGTAACTTTATCCAACCACTTTTGAAGCTGGGATCTAGCCCTTCCAACTTCAGAGAGGGATCTCTCTATATGATTTAGCTATGTTTCCAATTTTAAATATTAGGATAGGTAAAGAAATAGGTCGGTTTTGTTGTCAAAGTGTTTTTTCGAATTGGTTGAGACAGTCTACACATCCATTGGGCTATGGGGTCCGTGTTTTAGTAAAATATGAAATCTAAACCAGAAACGCAAAGGAAAAACTTTCACAGGGTGAGATAATATAATCACTGGATTCTTTAATAGCATAAATGATGGAATAGCAGAAAAGATGAGAAAGATAATTTCAACAAAGAAGCAGTTAAGAATTTCTTTATTGACAACACCAGAAGATAAAAAACTAAAATCTTTCGAGTCAGAAATAGGGTATACGAGATAAATCCTGCAACATTCGTTACTCTTAAATATTAGATTCAGAAAATAGTATGATAACCAAGCGAGAATAACATTCAACTTAGAGAGAAAACATCACCAGTGAATACACGCAAGAATCCTGTAAAAGTGCCTCTTTTTTATTAATGGAAGATCTCTTCAAAAATATTACAGTCTGATAGCGTCAGGGTGTGAAGATCAACAACCCTCAATACTTCGAAAGGTGAAGTATTTATAACTCAAATTACAAACGGTCCTATCATTAATGACCAGGACGTGCTAAATCTACTTTTAGCCTAACTAACTTAACAAATCTCCTAAATCTAGGAACTGCTTGATGAGGTGGTGCAACTGCACGCTGATTTCTGGGTGGGCCGTTGATGAAGCCTCTGCACGACTTCATATGACTGGACAAATGACTAGACCTGGACAACTCATCTTCTAATCGATCAGATCACAGAGTTCCTCCCATCTAAGATGACTGGGCATGTTGACTTTGAGCAGTCTTCGATACACTTCGTCCATTTCTGTGTACTTGGCGAATGTAAGCTTTATGAGGAAGATGTATCGAATATCGTGTTGGATACTTATGTCCCACTGAAGGGCATATAGGAATGCCTTGCCGGTGATTCTCCCTTGAATTCCTGCAAACTTTGAGCTGTCCTTAGCCACATCGACTAATCTCTTCTTGTAGTCTGGGAGTGTCATCAATTTATCATTGATTACCTTCAGACCAGGTAGACCATTTTTCTGAAGAGCCTCAATCTTACTGAAGAATCTTTGTACCCCTAGTTCCATGGCCTGGACCTTTTCTTCCAGCTAAAGCATTAATCCTCTCTTGGTCAAAACTCTTTTAAACTCAAGGATGGTCTCTGTTCTGTCTTCAATTTTCAGCTCTTCCAGCTCTTCCCTGGTCTTAGAATTTAGGAACTTGATGATCTCGTTTGCCTATGTTGGCATGTCTCCCAATTCTACTATGATCTTCTCAATGGATTGTTTTCTCCTCTGGACCAATTCATTCTGCTCAAACATGATCTGGATCATGGTCCATATCTCATTCATGGACTTAGTGATGTCTGTCCATACACTCTCTTTAACCTCGACCAATGTCTTTCCTGCCACTGTTTTCTTCCGGAGCTGCTGTAGCTCCTGCTTGAGCTGCTCTGTTACCTGCTTTTCCTTGGAGAGGCTGGTCTGAAAGGAAGATTTGAGTTCCTGAAGGTTCTCAATCTCCTTTTTCAACATGCTGATCTCTGTTTCCTGCAGGTTCATTTTTACCATGGACTTAGCTAGGTCGGCTGTCTTCTCTTGGGATGTCAATGGAGTTGCGGATGGGACTTCTGTCACTGATGCTGTGCTCACTCTTGAAATTGGAATAACACTCAATGGAATGAATTCCATTGGCTTCAGTTTCTCTTTCTCCTTTAATAGTTTCTCCATCTCAACTTCCATTTCTTTAAGCTGTGCATTCTGCTCCATGAGCAGCTTGAGCATCTCATCTTTCTTTGCTTCCTTCTCTGCTATCTCCTTCACATGCGAATCCTCTGTGGGAAAGAGATTCAATTGCTTCCTCAAGGAGGCTATGTCAGCATTCTTCTTCTTTATCATTTCCTCCGTTGCTTTCACATTTGAAGGATCATAACCGATCTTGAGGACCAACTCCTCCAAAGTTTTGATCCTATTGTCCTTTGCAAAGGACGATATCTTCTCCAACTTGAGTTGTGTTTGAACATTGTTCAGGGACACCTGCAATTTAGATGCAGAAGTGGAAGCATGTGCCAATGTATAGAAAACCATTTCCCCTGTCTGCTTGTGTAGATCCATTTGGTCGGCCGGATGCACGTCCTTCGTCTAGAATTCAAAGGTGGCCCTTTTATAGTCAGTAATCACCTTGGGATTTGGTACCTGTGCTTGGAGGAATTCCATATGCATTCTTCCCTTCTCGATGTCGAATGCAGATAGAAACCTATGTTGTGTAGTCGACGTCTGCTTCCAGAACTGGGCGCAAGTATTGCTGGTCAAGGTCTGGTTCCTTTTCTTGATCAGCTCATATTTTTCAAAAATGCTCAACTTGGGGCCCACCTTTCCTGGATGAGTGTTCAATGGGGAGTCTGTAGATTTCTTCGGCAATGCTGGGGTAATGACCTTATGGAGGCTTGAACCGAAGGGTGGAATACCAACTTTGGCCACTGTAGTCGACGGGGCTTCTTTTTCCCCGGTCGGGCTAGAAGCTGCAACAGTCTTAGGCCTCTTGGTATGCAGCGGGAATTCCTCGGAAGATACCTCAGTGACAGGTGAAGATAAATCCTGCCTTGGCCTCTTCTCTTTAGGGACCTGTGGAGTGGTCGTTTGTGACACAGTGCCCGGGGGATCCTGCTGTTCTACTTCGATCAATGTGTTAGGCTCCCAGGCTGTCTGATTGGCAAACTTCTCAACTTCGGGCCTGGACACATGAATGTAAGGGATGTTTTTGTTCTTCACCCTCATCTATGAGATGATCCCACATGGATCATAATGCCATGGGAAGCTCATGAAGAACTTCATTTCTCTCAACATCTTGTCTGCTTCTTCCCCAGTGCCACGATTGTTGCAGATGAAGGAACTAATCTGCCCCTTGATTCTAAGCTGTTGCTTTTTCTTCAATGATACAAAATGGATATCATCTGAATTTATAATCTGCCTTATATATTCCAATGCGAAAATTTTGATAGGCAGGTACTTGGGCAGCTTATACGGTGCCAACTCGCACCCGTATACTCTGATCTCGGTATAATTTTGATACAAGTACCAATCCCCGGTCTTTGTGTTGTCCAAGAGATGCAAAATCCTCTGAACTTCATCGTTTATCCGAGGCTCGGGCCTACCGCTTAACATACTTACCACAGGGTGGTAGAATTGGTCAATGAACTCCTTGAAATTGAAATCAGTTGAGTTGTGCTTAAGCAAGGAGGTCCATGCTGTGACTGCCTGAGGTCTGCCATCTCCATCCATCTTCTGCATGGAAAAGCTAAATTTATCTGCCTGGAAGAAGACGAACAAGTATGCTAATATCGATGAGTATCTGAACATGCCTTCCATGCCGAAATTCATGAACTATTCGTGAATATTGTCTGCCAAGAATGTTCTAAAGTCAAACTGGGTGGTGGGATTTTCATCGGTAGAGAAGATGGATAGAAAACCTAGAATGGGTTCATCTACCCACTAATCAGAATAGTATCCTAACAAAGCACAAAGGGATGAGATGACCTGGTTTCCCTTAGTGGAGAACATGGAAGACGGATAAGGAGGATTTGTGGAGGGAAATTAAGCGGATGGGGGAAGGAAAAGATCGAATATTTGAGTTCTTTGGGGGAAGGTCATTTTCTGGTACAATTCTATGAGAATTTCCAGGTTGAAGGGAGACGCAGAGTCGGCTCAGGGGATTTGCATCATCTGGTCTATGGATTCAGGCGTGATGAGGAACATGATTTCTCTAGACGAGGAGATGCCGACTCTTTGTTCGGGAATATAGTGGGCTTGACACTTGAGAGCGAACTTGGGAAAATGGTGGATCTGAGGGAAAAGGTAGAGGGGTAAATTGGACTCCTAGAGTCCAATTTCATCACTCTGGTCCAGGAAAACTTCCCTGAGACACGACTGAAGGTCTGAGAAGTCAAAATCGCATTTCGTATTTGTGATTAATCGGTCTTTGTCGACCATTGGGATCCTGTCCACTTCGACAGGAGGCGGGAGAAACGAATTCTCCTCTCCTTCTGCTTGTTTGGACTTTGGCGCCATTTCTGCAACAATACCTACAATAAACACAACGTTAGTGGGGGTGACTGACTGTGGATGAGGGCAAGGGAATGTAACTAAGGAGTAAGCGGTGAATTTCTCTGGTACGATTGGTGAATAGCGAAAGTAAGGGAAATAACGGTAGTTTTAATTAAACCAGGGTCGGTTGGGCACGGGAGACAGGTTAGCTGGATAATGGATAGGTTATCCAGTAATAAATGGCCAACAGATCATTTGAGGGTGAGATGGCGGGTGACGGTGACTGAGGGATATGGAAGGGTGACGTGGCGGCTTATTGTTTGGAGGTAAAAGTCATAGTAAGGGGCTTGCCATGAACGAATGGGGGGAAGGACTGACATCATTTATGGGACATGACCATTTCGAGAAAGGTGGGAGATGACGTCCAGAGGTGATGATGGTAAGTCAGACAGTAGGTGATGATGGAACTCAAGACCATTAAAATGATTCCATGTGCAAAGAGGGGCCCGCCAGAGGTAAGATTCCATTCTGGACCCCC
>ML786786.1:276062-288719 GCA_009831015.1 Picea engelmannii | reverse complement strand
TGGCAAGAGAGATCTGCCTTCATATTTGTGCCACAACATGAAGAACATCGCTTTAAAAAAATTGATCCTTGTAAATGTAAATGATGACCCCCACTCCATAGAGCGATGGGTGTCCCTGACACGCCCTATCAAAATACCCCCACAGGATTCCTTCAACCAGATTTGGCATGATAAGGTGTTTAACCTTAATTTTCTTTTGTTTATTTTTAAAATCCATTGCCACCTTTGAAATGAGGCTGGCAACCACCTCAACAGGGATATTCTGGTTTTGGAAAATAGGCCGATTTTTAGCCTTCAAACAAATATTTATTAATAAGTTTCTTTTAAATTAATTCATTTGTTTTAATTAGCTTTTAGTTAGTCTTGCTTTAGTTATTTTTTTAAGAAAATAAAAATTAAAATCAAAGCACTGTCTTTTCTATTTTTTTGTTTTATGCATTTCATTTATTGAATTTAATTTTGCCATTACAAAAGTATAAACTTCACATAGAAGTTATTAAAATTGTAAATAGTATTAAAATCATAAAATCACATAAAAATTTAATATTGTTAAAAGGTTAAATTATAAGGCAAAGGAATTCATGCTTGGACTATAGGTCAGGGTAAAATTGGCCTTGAGTTCAATGAACTTTCTTGTCCGGGGCTTAAAGCCTAGGGTAACATTCCCGTATCTTCTTGCCTAGCCCCGCGGGAGGTTAAAAATGTTGACGTTTGAGACTCTTTAGTCTTTTGGTGTCAACATGTATCTCCTATGCTTTTCAAAAATTCATCGCCCCAACAGTGGAAAGACAAATGTGGAAGTCTTACCCATACTGGCACTGCAAAGGGTATGTCATTTTCTGGGTCGAAATATGACATCCATTTGTTTAGGTATAACCCTCTCGGGCCAAAGAAGTAGGGGCCATTTCTGAAAATGAGATCTCTATTTGATTTAAGCTCAAAGAGAAAGATATAAAAACCTTACCACAAAAGAAGTGATTCATGCATCCTTGAACCAAGGCGTGCTAGTTCTGCTCAATCCAAAGATCTATTTGATGAGGTGAGGGCCATAGACCCATGAATTGATCGACAAGCGCTCTAGAGGCGAAAGAGAAAGCTTTTCTTGAGCGAAACTTGACATTTACTTTACTTTACTTTAGAATGGGCTACAATCTTACCACTTGAATACTAACTTTATTGTTTGCCCCGGCAAGAAAGATTTGACTTCATATTTGTGCCACGACATGGAGAGTATTTCTTTAAAAGAATGATCCTTGTAAATGTAAATGATGACCCCCACTCCATAGAGCAATGGGTGTCCCTGACACGCCCTATCAAAATACCCCCACAGGATTCCTTCAACGAGATTTGACATGACAGGGTGCCTAACCTTAATTTTCTTTTGTTTATTTTTAAAATCCATTGCCACCTTTGAAATGAGGCTGACAACCACCTCAACAGGGATATCCTGGTTCTGGAAAATAGGCTGATTTTTAGCCTACCAAATAAAATAGAAAAACAAACCTGGAGTTGATCCATAAACCTGTGAAATTTGTGCTTTCTTCCACTCGAACAACCATTCCTCCAATGTGCTCACTGACAACTCAAAATTTTGTTTTAAGATATCACAAATTGAGATCCATACCTTGCGTGCGTATTGGCTTTCCATGAACACATGTGCATTAGTTTCTTCTTCTGTGATGCACATGACACATCTGCTTGGGCCTGTCCAACCTCTCTTTATACCCTCCCAAGTGAGCAATTTTTTACTCAAGGCCAACCAATATACTAAGGTAACTTTGATAGGGGCGTTAAATTTCCATACATCTGGCCACCACTAGAAAACAAGATCCTTGAAGGTCGCTTCAACCAACACAAGGTAACCCAACTTTACCATATAGGTCCCAATTAGTTAAACTAATATATGATATACATTAATTAAATTAATACATGAATATCCATATATTAATTTAATCGATATATGGAATACACAGAACCACATATTCCATATATTAGTTAAATTAATATATGAAGTACCCATATATTAATTTAACTAATATATGGAGTACATGGATATACCAATACTTTGTATATTAGTTAAATTAATATATATGGATTCTCACATTAATTTATGTATATTAGGTTGATTATGTATCTATGTAATGAATTATATATATTTTAAATTTAATTTAGAATAAAAAATATTTTTTTTATTTAATCTACAATATAAATTGTGAATATTATGTGAGAATTTATGTATTTATTTTTTAAAATTTTGAATTTTGAATTGATATTTTACTTTTTATATATTGAAAAGTACTTTACTTTAAAAGTACTTCACTTTATGAATATATGCATATTATACTCAAAATTAATTTATGAGTACTTTTCTTATTATGAATACTTTACTTGCAACACTACCAAGGTTAACTATAGGTTGTCATCCACCATTTTGAATGTGACAAATAAGTATCTTTAACTCAAAATGATGTCAATTCAACCACTAAGGATGATGCCATCCTCTAAAATGTTATTGGTTCTTGTAAAGTTGATTTTGATAGTATATTTTTTCTTTTGATGCCCATTTTTTACCTCAAAATTTTCTTAATAAGATGGGCACTATAGCCTTGATGAATGTCATGAAGGTGTATTATGGATGATAGTAGGTTAAGAAACAATGTAGCTCTAAAATCCATTTATCCATACAAACCTAATCGCAAAGAGTGAGGCCTTGATCAAACTAAAACTTGAACCCTATAATTGACTTGGACTAAGACAAAGTGACTTAAAATTGACGATTAATAATCTTCTAGTGCCTAATAAGTCACCATGTTTGTAATGACCCTCCTTAAACTGAACAACAATGAGTAAGCGAATACAACGAATGTTGTAATTTTTTTTTCTTTTTTATAATTAGAGTAACTTGCCATATTACACAACTAAATTAAAATTTACCAACATTTAATTAAACAATATATATCATAACGCAAAAATACATTTCCATTCGTTCTTATGTATGAAATTTAATAATTTGCACAATATAAATTTTACACTCCAAGGAGTAAAGGAATAACCCTTATGTTATGACTCTTATCATGATATAAGAAGGACTGAGATTGAAACAACCCACTTTATTAATTTTCCAAGTAAGCAGACACAAAGGGAAAAACACAATAATGAGATAAGCTTAAGTACTTGACAATTGAGACAACCAAATCCAAACATAAAATGACATACCTTTAGACCTATAGTTGACTTGATACATGGGATTTCAGACCTGTAGCTCTTCCTCAGCCTCAACAACCTGGTACTAGCATCCTCCTTCAAATCTGGTTTAGCATCGCGGGACTAACCCATGCATCACGTAGGGCCTTGCGGGACAAGTGTCATACAACATGCGAGGGTGCCTCGCGAGACACTAGTAGGATGACCTGCGGGGGTCAACCAAACTAGGGTTTCTTAGAAACCCTTGCTCTCCATCACAATCCTAAAACTTATCCTTCGCACTTCCTTCACTGCCTTAGACTCGCTACCTCAGATTTGCCAAATAGATAAAGTGTGCTCACATAGAAGATATTATATAAAGTTGTGTTTGTGTAAATGAGAGGCTTCTTGTTGTGTATTTATACCTTTTCTAAGTGAATTCTCTCCTTAACTTAAGGAATTCTTGTTACAACCACTTTTCCCTTTAGTTAATGACTTGTAGCTGTTTAGGGGATTCTTAACCCATCTTCGGGGTTTCCAACTTCATGACCACATAACTCCTCAACTGTGAGGAACTACGTGACGTACCACCTACCATTGGAAACGATATGACACGGACTATCCATATATGAGTGTGTTACCTATATTTACATTGTCCTTCATGTCATTATTCCTCAAACAAATTTGGGATTCATGAGCATACCTTTGGGGCTTCTTGTAGACTTCTTCAAATGCACCTATCACATCTGTTGACATCAATGATAACTAGTTCTGTCTGTTGACATCAATGACAACCAACAAAATCAATGAAAACCAACTATCCAACAATCTCCCCCTTTGGAATTGATGGAAACACTCATACTCCACCTATGATCTATGCTCCTGATCTTTCTCTCCTCATGTTTCTCTCCCCCTTTGACATTAGTGGAAAAGGGTATCTCCCTTTGAGGTTGCTCCCCTTGTCTTCATGCTTATGATATTTCTCTTTCTTTCTCTTTGACATCATAGGAAAAAGGGTGACTCCCCTTGTCGATATGTCCCCCCCTATCTTCATGCTACTAATATGGTATCTCTCTCTGACAATTTATTTGCCCTTGACTTCTATGCAATATTTCATGTAGATCAATGTGGGACTTCCTGTACTTGATTTCTGTACTCTCTTCTAGTGCTCTTTGTCCATTGGTGCTTCCTCTTGTAATTCATTGACATATATAAAAAACATTCAAAGTTACTTGACTTCAAGTCTTCATGGCTTGTAAATTTTACTATTAAAACATCAATGACCACATCATTCAACAATTTCCTTATGACGATATAACTTCTGTTGATGGTTTCTCTTCCCCGTTCTATTGTGCCTTTCACTGCTTTCCTTCTTGTGACTAACTGATTTCACTTGTCCACTGATTCCATCGATTCCAATTGATAATATTCTTTCATCCACTATCATGTATTTGTTTAGACCTATCAAAGTTCTCATGAATCCATCTCTACCCATATGTCATAAAATTGTCCATGAATCTTCCATTCAACTGCATACAACACTAACCCATTTGTTACTTTACCATTCTGAAGATCTTTTTGAATCTTCTATGATTGGTCACTACATATTCCTTCTTTTCAAGTTGTTTGTTCAATATGAAAATTAGACTCTACATGTCTGCAACAATCTATATTGAATATGTCCCTGTCTGAATGCATGCATGGAATCCTCTATATAACTCTCTTCCTATAAAGTGTGCTGCTGATATTCTTGGTAACTGTCAGCTGATACCTGCATGGAATTGTTTTATGAAAGATGTTTCTCAAACAATCAAATTGTCACAAGACATTCTGCACTTTTGTCATTAAACCATTCTAAAATTTCCTTTCTAAAAACTGCAAACACTTTAGAATGCTCGAAAGATAGTTCTCTGATTTGTAGAGTTGCTGCTTAGATCCCCCCTCTTAAATATTCATATTTACTGGGAGTATCTAAGTTGGATGGCTCAGAAAAATATCCGCTCTGATGCAGAGTAATCTTCCTCTTCATCTATGGATTCATTATTTTCCTTTTCATCCTCTTCCTAAATTCTGACACCCTTTTCATTTACTTCCTGAATTATGACATCTTCCTCTTTATTCTCTTCTGGGATTCTGACATCTTCCTCTTTGCATATAGATTCATCACGATCTTTCATTGTTTCAAATCTTGTGAGTACGATCTATGGGACGTAGTTTTCATTCACTTGTTGTTCTTGTTTTCAGTTCTTCTCCAAACCTTCTTGTATCTGACATCTTCCATTTTTCCTGTAGATTTTTCCTGATCTTGTACTACTACAAATCTTGAGAGTATGATTTCTGGGTGTTCTTCATTCATATTTTCTTCCTTTACATGTTCTTGTTTTCTTTTCTAAACCTTCTTATATATGATATCAATTTTCTCTTTCATGGAAGTATCCATCATGCTTCTACAGTACCGAGCTATGTGTCCATAGTTATGGCATTTGTAACATTCAATATTGTATGGAGTCTCATACACATTTCTTTCTTGACCATTTCTTACATAAGCTCTGCAATCTACAACTTTATGTCCAAAGTTATTACAAGTAAAACAATGACCATAAAATAAATTTTGATACCTGGGAGTGTATGACATTCTTTGTGTTGTAGTCCTTTTGAACTCATGCCTTGGCTGATCACGATCTTCTCTTCTGTTTTTTCCTTCACAATGGTTGAAGCTTTTTTGATACCTAAAAGTGGAGGGTCTTCTTTGATATCTGTCTCTTCTGTAATCTTCTTCTTGAGTTTTCTTCATTTATGGAATGTTCTTCTTTGGGGGCTTGCATTATTACTTCTTTATAGAACATTTGATGACTTCCACATAACTCTTAGGCTTCTATTCATTCTTCCTTTCCAGTACCCTGTAACATTTCTCTTCAACTTTCTCTACTGATGATGTGCAACTTCCTTTCTCTTCAATGTTCTTGCTGATCTTGACAACTTTAACTCTTAATGTGGCAACTTCTTCTTCAATCTTATCACATTCATTTTCTTTCTTCATAATCTATATCTTCATCACTTATTTCGTTCTCTTTGCTTCTTCAACTTGGATCTCCAAGGTGGCGATTTCTTCTTCAAGTCTTCTTTCTTGTTGACTAAATTCTACTTCAAGCTTGTTTAAATCCTCAGATCTTTTCTTAAGATGACTTTTCAAAATTTCTTCTCTTTTCTCTACTTCTTTTATTTGCGATAATATTTGGACTTCCAAACACTATTTCTCTTTCAATTGATCTCTAAGATTTTCTTCAATCACTTTGACTTCTTCTACTTGGACCTTTCCTTAAGATGACTTTTCAAAATTTCTTCTCTCTTCTCTACTTCCTTTATTTGCGATACTATTTGGACTTCCAAACATTATTTATCTTTCAATTGATCTCTAAGAGTTTCTTCAATCACTTTGGCTTCTTCTACTTGGACCTTTAGGTTCGTAATCATCTATTGGGATTCTTCAAACTTGAGATTTTGAGACCCCTTTTTAGCTTGATCAATTCTTACTTAAGTAACTTGTTTTTCTTTATTTCTTTCGTCAGTTCGTCTAAAGCACTGATTAATCTTGCTTCTTCATAATATTCTTCTTCTAAATCTATTTTTCCTGATGAGGTTCTTTCTTCTCGTTCTAACTCAACATATTCTTTATCTTGATCAACATGTTTTGTATTTTTTATTACAGGAAGATATTTATTTGAGCATAAATTTTGTAGCTTATCCCAAAGCTCTTTGGATGATGAGCACTGTCCCACTTTGTCATGAAATGAATCACATAATCCTTCCAGGATGAAATCCATTTCTATTTTTTTGTTCCTTTTCAATTCCTTCTTGGTTGCAGTCTTTGGAGGTTTCTTTGTAGTGGTGTATTTTGACACAACTGATTGCCAAACATCATACCCTTGTGCTTGTAAAAGAAATTTCATCCTACTGCTCCATTTATCATGGCTTTGACCATCAAATCATGGTGTTCCATTACCCATGCAATCCATGATATCCATGATCTGCTGTCCAATGGTTAAACTATTTTCTTGAAGAACCTTCTCTGATACCAATTGTTAGAATACTGGGAGGGGGGGTGAACCAGTATGATCACTTTTTACCACTTTCAATCACAACATATAATCTTCATCTTTATCATCAGTATATAATTTATGATTGCCTTCAATATATCATGAGAATATAACCATAAGTAGTACAATTCAACAATATCACATCAGATACACAGTGCATCAAAATTTACATGGAAACCCAAATGGGAGAAAACCACATAATGCTTTCTTATATATATCAAGAATACATTCATAGAAGCACCAACTTCCAAATTCTCTAGCACCAACTGGAAGGAGGCACCAACCCCATGATTTATAGGCACAAACCTGAAGGAAGCTACAACTCCTTGAATTCTCTAGCTACAATTGGAAGGAGGCTGCAACCCCTTGATTTATAGGCACCAACTTGAAGGAAAATCCAAATCCATGAATTCTCCAGCATCAACTGAAAGGAGGCTACAACCCCCTTTCCTTTCCCCATCCTCCCTCCTTAAAATATAAGTGTGGACTCACTGTCACTACCACTGATCAACCTGTAGCTACCACAGTGACATCAACCTGTAACTGCCACTGTCACTGATACATCAACCAGCCTGTCACTATCCACATCAACTGGTGACTACCATCATCACATCAACCTGTCACTGATGATCAACCAATCATCCAACCTATCACTGTCACTGATATACCATCATCAAACAAATATAACCAGATCCACTCACATGGATAATAAAACCATCACCAAACCATGTACATCAACCATGTACTAGAACCTGTACCATACCATGTACATCAACCATGTACCATACCAAGTACATCGACCATGTACCATATCACATACATCAACCATGTATCATCCTATACCATCTCATGCATCAACCATATATCATATCAGTCATTATATGTCTCAATCATTCCATACACCATGTACCATAAGGTATCATCAATAAAGTTCCTCAAGTGTAACCAATATAGCCAAGATACCAATATACCAATATAGCCAAGAGATTTTTCTACTCAATGTACTATAACATCATCAAGGTGTACATCAACATGTACCAACATCACCAAGACATGCCTGAAGCATGTTCCACAACATCCAATGCATGCACCTCAAACATGTACCATAACATCAACGAGATGGGCCTCAAACATGCATCAATATCACCAAGAAATTCACCTCATACATGTACCAAAGATGTGCCTCAAGCATATACCAATGCCTCAACAAGATACCAAAGGCATGACCATCACATTATCAACATGTAACCAATATGTACCTCAAACCATGTGCCTCAAGCATGTGCCAACATCCATAAACCATATACCAAGAGATACCATAAAATATGAGCCATATTACTCATGATGTTCCTCAAGCATATACCATACAACAAACCATATGGCAAGTATCCAATATGTACCTCAAGGAATATACCAAAACTCACATAGACATGCCTTAAGAATTTGGCAACCTTCCAAGATGCAAGGCTTAAAACACATAAAATAACATACCTTTAGACTCATAGCTGACTTGATACATGAGGTTTCAGACATGTATCTCTTCGTTGGCCTCAACAACCTAGTACTAGCATCATCCTTCAAATATGGTTTATTCTCGCGGGACTAACCCATGCATCAAGCAGGGCCTCGTGGGACAAGTGTCGTACAACATGCGAGGGTGCCTCATGGGACACTAGTAGTTTGACCCGCGAGGTTCATCCAAACTAGGGTTTCTCAGAAACCCTCTCTCTCCACCATAATCCTAAAACTTCTCCTTCATACTTCCTCCGTTTCCTCAGACTCGCTACCTCAGATTCGCCAAATAGATCAAGTGTGCTCACATAGAAGATATTCAATAAAGTTGTCTGTGTGTAAATGATAGGCTTCTTATTGTGTATTTATACCTTTGCTAATTAATTTCTCTCCTTAACTTAAGGAGTTCTTGTTACACCACTTTTCCCTTTAGTTATTGACTTGTAGTTGTTTAGGGGCTTCTTAAACCATCTTCAAGGCTTCCAACTTCATGACCTCATAACTCCTCAACCGTGAGAAAATATGTGACGTACCACCTACTATTGGAAACAATATGAAGAGGATTGTCTATCTATGAGTGTGTTACCTGTATTTACACTATCCTTAATGTCCTTATTCCTCAAACAACTTCAGGTTTCATGACCATACCTCTGGGGATTCTTGTAGACTTCTTCAAATGCACCCATCACTTTTGTTGAACTCAATGACAACCAATTATGTCTGTTGACATCAATGACAATCGACAACATCAATGAAAACCAACTATCCAACACTAGCATCTTTGTAACCCATTTGTTTTTTCTCTTTTGAACATCGACATTGTTCCAAGAAATACTTGATACTATTATGATCATTTTTTACCTTGAAGTGACTTCTTATTAAGTAAGCACACAATTTCTTAACTACATGTACTATGGCTAACATTTACTTATCATAAATGGGTTTTAGTAAGTTATTTCCTTTAATTTAGTGTCTTTGAAGGCAAGGGGATTTCCTTCTTGCATTAAAATTGCACCAATGCCATGCCTAATGCATAAAACTCCACAATAAAGGATTTTGTGAAGTTGGGTGTGGCTAGGACATGAGTTCCACACATTTCCTCAAAATTTTCAAAATCTTGGGTCACCTCATGAGTCTAAGAAAATGCATCCTCTTTCAATAATGTTTTTATGGGTGCTACTATCCAACTATGGTTCTTAATGAAATTTTGGTAATAACCTTTCAATACTAGGAATCCTCTAAGTTTCTTCAAGGTTTTGGGAATTGGCCAATCCATCATAGCTTTAATTTTGTTAGGATCATATTTGACACCCTCACTAGATATAATATGACCCAAATATTCCACTTCCCATAGCCCAAAGGCACACTTGAAAGGATTTGCATATAACTGTTGTTCCTCTAATAGTTTTAAGACAATGTCAACATGTTGTACATGCTCTTCCAATATTTTTTGTTGATTAGTATGTCATAAAAAACACTAACACAATTTTTTTTGAGCAAGATCTTGAAAATAGAATTCATCAAGCATTGGAATGTGGAAAGTGCATTATTAAATCCAAAATGCATAACCAAAAACTCACAATAACCTTCATGTATCCTAAGGCTATTTAGGGGATTTCTTGTTCCCTAGTTATAATATAATGATATCTTGAATGGCGATTCAAATTTGTAAAGAAAATTTCTCCTTACAATTCCTCAATGATAGGAATATGAAACTTACCTTTAATGGTGATATGCAATCATTACTTAAAACTTTGGAGTTGGAAATATAAATAAATTGAGAAGTTTAGCTAATTTGTAGTTAATGAAGTTTTGGGTACTACCAAAATTGATCAACATTGTTACCTTTTTCTTATGTATCCTTCTATATTTATAGTTGGAGGAGTGATAATGCTAACCAAAGCATGACAAAATATGGTTGGAGTATTCTCTTCTAGTTCTATATCTTGAGAAGGTTATAATTCGTTTTCTTCTTCCTCTTCACAATTCATGTAGAATAATTTCGTCTCACCACACCTATGACCCTTATTATAATATAACAAAAATATATTAGAGATGCAACCATAAACACAGAGATACAGTAATACATGATTTCTATTAATGAAAGAAATGTACAGAGACTGTAAAAATACAGAGTGAAAGACTCGCTAGAATGGTGGCAGCTTATCTATGAGAAGAGATGCGACGGCTACTTGCATTTGCAAGAAGATGATTACAATGAGGCTCTAAAGGCATTTTACAATAAGTAGGAATGCCAAAAACCCTAGACATCCAAAAACCTAACCCTGGGAGATGAAGCACCAAAAGTCATGTGGGCCCTGTTTGGGTAAGTTAGTACATCAACTTCCCGGGGTCGTAACTTTTGCATACGATCTCCGTTTTAGGCGTATGATAGCTCATTGGAAAGGTATTGTCKAGGAGATTAATTTTGGGGGCTCAATTATGMTTTTGGATATCATTGAGATCCTCTATMTTGAAAAACCTTCATTCAGGCCCTCAAAATGGCCCCGAAAGTTAAAAATTGCTAAAAATAGTAAATTGCCAAAATTGCTAGAAAACTGTTTTGAGCCAGTCGAAAAAGGTGGGTGGCCACCGATATGGMTCCATCCAAATCCATTCCCAATTTCATAGTAGTCCTAAATTTTTTTACTTGAAATCTATGGGAAGAAACACATGCTTCCCATACACTAATTCATAAGGTGTATGGCYTGTTGTGTTTCTCCATTTTCTTCTGTAGGCCCATAAGGCCTCAGGAAAACGATCCATCCAACCTTTCTGGTGTAAATGAACTGTCTTGGTAAGTATAGATTTTATCGTCTTGTTAGTTGATTCCACTTGTCCGTTTGCTTGGGGGTGATAAGGTGAGGATTTTCTATGTTTAATGTGATATTTTTTAGTGATGTATTTGACCAAATTGGAGGTAAATTGGGTTCCTTGGTTTGTCACTATTTCTCGAGGCACACCAAAATGAGTAAAGATATATTCAAATAGAAAATCAACAAAAAATTGTTCATTTGCATAGTACAAAGCTTTAACCTCTACCCATTTAGTCACATAATCTATACATACCAGTATATACTTTCTTCTTCGAGACATGGGGTTGATAGGTCCTACAAATTACAAATCCCATTTCTCAAAAGGTTCAATTACTACCTGAGCTTGGAGAGGAATCTCATCACTTGCAGTTGGTTTCCCCATCCTCTAACAATCATCACAACTGGACACATACTTCTTTGCATCCCTGAAAAATAGTTGGCCAGTAGTAGCCTGACTGTAGTATTTTGTATGTTTTCCTCTTATCAACAAAATGGCCTCCACATGGGACATCATAGAAGGATTAGAAGATATCATACATCTCATCCTCCCGTACACATCGTCTCCTGAAACTGATACAAATTTTCACTTAAAGTGCCTTTTCTGCTGTGATTTCTTAATTTTTCACTTGCAGATTGAGAGTAAATTTTTAGTGGTTCTTAGAAACAGTGGAAGATATGGAAAGGAAAACTATTATACAGTCAAAATTGGTGGTAATCCTCACACCATACAATTATTTTGATTGGAATCCCAAGTCAGAATTCCAACTCAGAAGGAAATGGCTGTATAATTTGATGATGGCGACATAAACAAAACCTACATCAACGATTGAGAAGATGACATGGGCGAACCATAAGGATGAGGCCACATGAATACTTCTTGAGTTAATCTCCACTGATTTATGGTTTCATGTTGCTCCATGCAAGACTCCAAACGAGATCTGGACCACCCTGGAAGGACTCTTTGGAAAGCATGATGAAATACGAGGTCATATGCTTGAGGTAGAGTTGAATACCTTAGACCCTAAAAGTTTTGATAATATACAAGATTT
>ML786786.1:231368-258907 GCA_009831015.1 Picea engelmannii | reverse complement strand
GGATGATAATGCTTCATTGATATAACACTATGGTTAAAAGGGATTATTATTTCTCTATTACTGATTCACCCCACTCTCAGTAATCCAACAATGAATGCAGTGATACCGGATTTCTATGTGTTTTGAATTGTCATGGACCACAGGGTTCTCTGTCAATTTTATGCAACTCTAGTTATCACATAGAATCATCGTTGTTTCCATCTCCATATGAAATAGACCTTTCAACAACTTCTGAATCCATATGGCTTCACAACTGGCAGAAAATGCAGCAATGTATTCCACTTCTGCCATGTTGAGAGCAATACTTGATTGGTTCCTACTCTTCCATGAGATCATGGCTGACCCCAGACATAAACAACATCCTGAAGTTCTCTTTCTGTCAGAGACACTTCCAGTCCAATCTGAATCAGTAGATCCATACAATCCGAAGTCATGATCTCTAGTATAACATACACCAAAATCCAATGTACCCTTAAGGCATCTTATAAGATGTTTTGTATCATCAAAGTGAACACGTCTGAGTTCTACCAGATACTAAATCAAGGAAAAAAATATATCTAGCCTGGTATTTTTCAGATACATCACCGAACCAAAAATCTGTCTATACAGAGTAGCATCAACCATTTCTGATGAGGTATCTACCAGGAACATCAACTTCGTTCATGGATTTACATTCCAACATGTCAAATTTCTTCATTATTTCAACTGCATACTTCCCTTGGTTGAGCAGGATCTTCTCCGGGCTCTGCCAAACTTCAAGACCTAAGAAATAATGCATTTGGTCTTTCATCAAACTATGTAGTGATATTCTTCTTCAATCTGTAATGATATTTTCTTCATCTTGTCAAGAATACATCATCTACATATAGTAGCAACATCACTGGCTCATCATTCATAACCTTGAGGTAAAGGTTAGAATCAACTTTACTATTGGTAAAGACCAAGCTCATTAGGAAATTGTCAATTCTTCCATATGAAGCTCTAGGATATTGCTTCAACTTGTACAAATCCTTCTTCAACCTGCAGACCTGAGTCTTTATGTCTTCAACTTCAAATCAAATTTTCACACCACTTGGTACACTTTCTCAACTACAACTCAATCTGCACAATCATGTGCTAGCTCTATGTGCTTTTTGCAAAGCACTATTTGTCTCACTACCTGAGAGTATGTCCTCTCCTCTTTCTGCAACTGCTCCTTCTAGAATTGGGACCCTGCACCTGCAACTGCTCTGAAGCTGAGAATGTCTGTTTCATTCTCACCGTGGCTACTAAAATATGAGAGTAAATCCTCTACTCTATCACGACAATATCTTCATCTGAAACTGAGAGTGGCTCAATAAGTGGCACTGAAAGTAGCTCTTCTTCTTTCATGGAGGTAACTCTATATGCTAGTGTGGTCATGTCTCCATGGCCTGACTAATGTACTAAATCATCTGGCATTGGAGATAACTCAATCTCAAATATAGGTATTTCTCCCCCTGAATCTCATACTGTCATGGTAGTTCTAGTTGTCTTCATAAATACTGGAACTATTTCTTCAATTACTGGAGTAAGTGTCTCGTCATAGTCTTCTCCCTCTTGCTGGGAGAATCTTCTGGACACACATAAGGATTTGTAGATTTGCAACATGCTTGATCTGTTAGATCAATCTTGTAATTCAACACTGACTTCTCTTCTAGACTCACAAAAAAATCCATATCCCAGTCTTTCTGTCTGGATTCCTTCTCTGTCATTGAAACAAGGGAATCTTCCGAGGAGATTTCATATCTCCTAGAAGTCTTTGAAGCTATGGTCTAGTCTTCTCATGGAATATGTCTCCCAGTCCTGGAGGATGTATTTTCATCTGATCCTTTATGAGATCAGGCTTACTCTTGATTTCTTCTAAGTCTACAAGGACTTCATCATCTCTTACAAGGTATACTTGGTGTTGAATACCAAGTCTAAATATGAAAAGCTGAGTCAAACTTCAAACAAGTTCTGCTTCCCGTCAAGGTGGCTTCATTATCCTTTGACCAAGTCTTCTATGAGTTCTGTTCTAAGTTTTGGTAATCTTTGGAGCCTTCTTCTCCTTACAATCAATCTCCATACGATATACTATGGATCTAAAAAATAACTTCTTCTTCATCTTCTTTGGTACATGGATGTATACCGTCATGTACACAACTTGGATAGTTTGCTTAATGTCTCATTATGTTGCCTCTTTCAACCTTCACTATAGTTTCCTTAGGGAACTTGTGACCTACCCAGAACAAGAACAACATCCAAGAATAATACTCTTTATAATAATAATAAGGCAAAGGCAAGAACAATCACCACAATAGCTCCTTTAGAGCTATTACATGTGACAAAGATCAAAAGTAAGAAACACAATATGAAATGAAATMAACACTCTTCTAGTGTTGTGATCAATCATTCCTCCATGGTAGCCTGGAACCAACARGAGAAATTTCTCCTAGAGGAGATGTTAGTTGTATCTGGTAAATGATTACAATAAGCATTTATCTCAATATGCTCATATGCTACCAAGTATAAAACTTTTCAAAGATTGCTATCTCAACTATAGTGTTTTCTTGACATGTGTAAGTTTTGAATCTTATCAACTTAATCAATCAAACTTGGAACCTAGAGTTTTGTCCTCAAGAATGAGTGTGTTGATTTTCTTTCAAGTCTCCTTCAGTCAAGATGACAAGTGATTTCTTCAACCTGTCTTTTGTACTAAGAAAATATGTCATCTTGACATAAATCTAAATTAGAGAATACAATCTATAATCTCAACTTTAATCAACCTTGATAATTTTGACCAATGGTTAGTATGATTTCAACATACCACCTAGATGTTCATAAGGTCAAAATAATGTCCTAAAAAATAGATGCATATCAAGATAATCAAACCTGGGGTGCATTAGTCTTTTGAATGTGTTGGATATGAGATCCTTCTGGATCTATGATATGAGATCCTTTCTCCTGCAAGTACCCCTTAGAATAATATAGTTGAAACATATGTAAGTACATACCTCCGATAGTATTAGTGGGTGGTGGTACCATCCGGTAGCAGCGGTGATAGGTAAAAAACCTTCAAAACTTCAGAGGTGTTTCAACTTTGAGGTTGGACAACACTTTACAAAATATTTCACTTCAACTGGAACTGCAACTTTAACTGCAACTGGTATCTTACCTGTAACTTAGGGTTTTATGATAAAACCCTAATTTTTCAAATTTCAAATTTTGAAATTCTGATCTAGGGGCTAGATGCGTTGAGCCGAGGCAAGTAAGCTAGTACAGTCATATTTATGAAAATCCAAATTTTACCCCTTGAAACTAAGCTTGCGGAAATCTGTACTGGTACTGGTTCTGGTTTCCTGTTTTTTTGGTACCAACGAAAAATATGGTTTCACTTTCCGAGAGTTTTGTCCACTGAAAAGGTGCACTCAAGGTGTCCATAGATTCACTAAGGTAGGGCGCACTTCCCTAGGTGGTTTTTAATCATAAATTCCTCTCCAATAAAAATCCCTAATTTTCTTGTACGACAACAATGACATTTTTCTTTATCCAGTGAAAGATGCTCTCTTCAATTTAGCTCTGATACCATGTTAAGTTTTGAGCTATTATTAGGTTTATTTTCAATTTACTAGATAACAATAGCATATGTAGGATCATTGAGAGAAACACAATCACAAGATGCACAACATTTATCCCGGGAAACCGTCACGGGGGAGAAAACCCAACAAAATTTCCTTAATATAGATAGCTAATACAATGCCAAGACAATAAACCAAAACACTAGAGAATATACAACACAAAGAAATGCGCCTCTCTCTTCCTTCTTCTCCCAAATTCATCTCTCCAAACTTGCACACTTGATGAGTGAATGCGTGACTGAACAAATGAGGCGCCAAGTTCCTTTATTTATACTAGCTCACAGGCACTGGAAAGGTGTCTCTTCACTGGGAAGGGCCGACTTGTCTTATTAGTGGCTAAAACCACTTTAATTAGGCCTAGGGGCCGACTTCTTAATTAGAATAATATAATTAGGGGTTGACCAATCCACAAAAGGGGATTTGGTCAATTACCATGCCCGACATGATCAATCCACAAAAGGGGATTGATCTATTTAATAATGACTCAATAATAAATAGAATACTCTTTGCAGTTACAATATTTCAAAACAGGGATTAGGGTTTTGGACTTTATTTATGTTAAAAAGGCCTTTGGAGCCTCATTGTAACAATCATAGTCTTTCGAATGTGAGTAGTCGTCACATCTCTTCTCAGAGATAAGCTACCACATTCTAGCGAGTCTTGTCTCTTTCACTTTGTATTTCTATAGTTTTGTACATTTCTCTCATTAATAGAAATTGTGTATTACTATATATATGTGCCTCTTGTTATATATCCGATATATATTTATTATATTATAGTCTCTCTTGCAATATCTCTGTATATGTTTTTGTTACATCTCCGCTCTCATTTCGTGCCAAAAATAATCTAGACCAGTGGTATTAGAGCAGGCTGCTCTTGATCCTTTTTCAGTGCATGTCCCTGACGAGGTCCGATTGTAGAAAGTTGTGTCTCGAGCTTGTCTCTCTTGAGGAAAATCACTCTTTCACACCCAAGAAACCCTCTATGGCGGAAGAGAATAAAAATGATGGAGCATAAGATTCCATCAATCTGTTGCTTGGGAAATCTCTCACATGACAGAGGGACGAAATGATGGAGAATTTTTCCCACATCCTTCAACATCTGCCGATAACAGTAGGCATGTCTTCATTAACCAACCATTTTGGAAGAACATATCCTTTCAAGGTACAAGTCAATTTTTATATTCTCGTATTTGAAGGTCAGATAGATGTGGATACCCTAAAAAAATGGTTAAATCTGCTAGAAGGTTATTTCTTTGTTCACAATTTTTCTGATAGGGAAAAGATTACCTTCACACTCCTTAAGGCTCTCCCCCTTGTCAAAAATTGGTGGGAAACTATGTATGAACTACTTTGTTACAGAGTATTCATTAGTTTATATTGACACATAGATCCACTATGTATGTCTCGTGGCTATGTCCGAATTTGAATTCTTTTAGAGCATAGATCCACAGTGTATTCCTAGTGTCTATGATCATGATGACATGGATCCACAATGTATATTTAGTGGCCATGAATCACTTGAAACTTATGATTAGATTCACTTGTATCCTGAGCATGGGAATTCCTACCTTAGAAGATGGTATATTATTATGCAGATGCTTGATTGTTTGCAGGTTCCTGATCGATGCGCTCCTTGTTTTTGACACAGACATTCTACAAAGTATTTCATCTGTCACAATTTCCAGCTTCATACTTTGGGGGAAATTCTGTTACACATTATTTTGGTCACCTCAATGATCAACTGACAACATGTGCTCATGTTCCATGAAAATATTAAAAGAGGCTTTCTCCATGAGAAAAGTGGTTTTCTTTTCCTCTTTCATAAACCATAACAAGGAAGGTCATCACACCATGTTGTATGCATGGGGTGTGATGATGCATGATCATTGCGCTCTGCACTAAAACTAAGTTTCGATGTCGTTGCATGCTGCTTGTGCATAGGGTGCGACGATGCTTAAGAAAAGGAAAAGTCAAAATTTACGAATGCTCTAGAAGGGAATCTTCTAGAAGACGAGGTGACCTCCGATCGGTTTGGATCTTACTCGCTTCTCTGATTTAGTGGGATCATCCTAATCTCCTCATCCATCTCTCTTTCACACTATATAAAGAGGGATATCTCATGGAAAAGGCTAAGGTTGAATAGGCTAAGACTTGCATATGCATGAAGGGTTCTACTACAGATTATGCTTGAGAGCTTTGCTTTAGTTCTCTAAGTCAGATTGTAGATCTTCTTCATCAAAGGTATTTGAGAAAAAGTGTGTGTGTTGGAGCAAAGAGCCATTGAAAGGGGACCTTGCAACATCAAGGCATGGGTTGTATTCTCCACTTTCCATTTAATATAATGCAACACTACATTTCTTTCCAATAAAAGTGTCTTAACTTTTATTGTATAACTCCTTGATCTTATACATAGAATTCATTAAAATATATATATCTTTGTTTTCCCTCTTTGTTGGTTTGTGCTTCTTATATAGTTTCACCATCCAACAAACTCAAAGAAGGATCTACAAGGACGACACTAGCGAGGATCAAGCATCGTTTAAAAGGTATGTCACTTGAAGCTCTCTAAAATAGTTTATATGACAATGAAGTTTAAGGTGAAGTGTGTATTCTGTCTTGTTTTGTTCTATATTCCCATGGAAGTTAGGGAGATCTGTTTGTGTCCACACTTACTGATTAGTCCGATAACACTAGGAGAAAAGTTCCATAGAGGAGTCTAGAATATATGGGTTCGAGCCCACTTGGGATTTTTTTGTGGATGCGGTCAAAGAATAATATTACCCTGTTGGTAACTATGACGACCAATACATGAGATGGACCTCACCGTGGCAAGAGAGGGGACAAACATTGTCGAATTTCACATATAATTTCCATACCTTGTGCACCAAGCTCAGTATCAAAGACTACAAGTGACATCTAGTTCTGAAATACTGTGTGGCTTTGCATAGGTACATCCAAACTGAAATGGATTTCCTGAACATCTCATCACTGGGAGATTCTTATCGATACGATGTCAAAATTGAGCAGAAATTTAGGCACTAGAATAAATGAGAGTCCAGGTCTACAAATCCGCAAAAACCAAAGTATGATAAAGATGACCGTAACAAACAGCCTCCTGAAAACCAGTCCAAGCCACATGAAAAGAAGGGTTACGAGAAGATGAAGAAGGACACTGGAAAGTGGTGCGATTTCCACAAAATCCCCTAGCACAACATTGATGAATGTATCTCAAAACAATCATTGGTGGCCGAGATCAAAGAAAAGGAGCCGAACCCAATTCAAAAAATAATGGGAGAAGATAGATCATCGACATATAACCCACTGCTACTGTCGTGACCGCAAAAATTCAACTAGAAGAACCAAGAGATCATGAAGAGGGGGAACACCTCTTTCATTCACATATGTGGGTGAAGGGGACCCCATTGCATTTAATTGTTGATAAAAGAATCCGGAAGAACATCATCTCAACAGAAGTTGCCAAATAGTTGGGATTGTTGACAACACCACACCCAAAGCCATACAACATCGATGGCTTCACTAGGGATGAGCTCTCCATGTCAACCTGTAGTGTTGATTGTCATACGACATCCAACCCTTCAAGGATGAGGTATTATGTGATGTTTCCCCCTAGATATCTGTGATGTTCTTTTGGGCCAACCATATATGTGGAAGCGTCATGCTATTTATGAGTCTTGACCTCGTAGTGTAATTGTTACTCTATGGTTTCATTTCTATAGGATACCAGAGGTAGTTCCAACTACTATCCCACCTAAACAGTTCCGCAAGGTAGTATCTCATACTTCAAAATTCAACTTTTTCACAATCTGTTCAAAAGGTGAACAAAAGGACACTTCAACCACTACAACCTTATTCCAAGCACCTTCTATCCATCAAAAGAAGGTCGAAAAAATTGAAGCAAAGTGAAAATATTCCTTCTGCACACAATGATCTCATGAAGTTCTCAACAACCTCCCAAAAACAAAGCAACGCAACTTCTCCAGCAAGGCAAGCAACTCACCAAGGCTCAGATTCAACAAGCACTTTCACCTCTTTGGGGGGAACTCAACTCAATGGAGACCATTTATCCCTAAGGAGGGAGGATTTGTCCAGATGGATATTGGTGTTCACCCACCTATTCCAATGAATCAAAACAGTTTGTTGGAAACTTATTATTTTTAGCAGTTTTTCGGTTCCTAAACTTTCTGGGCCATTTTGAGGGCCTAAATTAAGATTTTTCATGGTTAGGCACCTCAATAATAGCTGAAGACTCTGATTGAGCCCCAAAAAATAATCTCATATTCGATACCTTTCCAACAAGTTATCATGCACCCCAAACAAAGATTGTATGCCAAAGTTACGCCCCTGGGAAGTTGATACACCAAACAACCCAAAATGGGGTCCACAAAACTGTTGGATTTTCATCTTCCGTGGTTAGGGTTTTGGACTTTCTTTATGTTAAAAATGCCTTTGGAGCCTCATCGTAACAATCATCTTCTTACGAATGTGAGTAGCCATCACATCTCTTTTCAAAGATAAGCTTCCACCATTCTAGCGAGTCTTTCACTTTGCATTTATACAGTTTTGTACATTTTGCTCATTAATAAAAAATGTGTATTACTGTATATATGTGCCTCTTGTTATATATCCGATATATCTATGCTATATTATTGTCTCTCTTGCAATATCTCTATATATTTTTGTGTTATATCTCTGCTCTCATTTTGTGCTGAAAATAATCTAGATCAATTATATAGTTTACTTCCGTTGGAGTAAGATTATTACTCATGAAGTAGATAACATAAGGTCGATGTTCTTATTTCTTTCCAAGTAATTCTCCAATGTATGTATTATAAGCATATATAGAGATATGTAAAGGAAAATACCAATTTGGTCCCCTCAATACTGGTGCTACATATAGTTTCTCCTTCTAGGATACAAAATTGTAAATGTGTTGAACCTGCACATAATAGATCTAGCTAGAAAATACTACACACATTTGCAGAGAGAAATTGAGAAAAAAGAAGAAGGAGAGAAAGAATAAAATAATTCTCATTAACCGTATTCCACACTCAAAGAGTGAATAATTTACAATAGATATAGGATACATGAGTAAATAATGCGCCATAGTGGTGGTCTAGAGTGATCTGGACACATGCCAACAATTACGGTAGTGAACTGCCACCTAGTCTAGTCTCTCAGGTAGTTACGAGAGTGAACTGCCACCTAACTGAGTTAACTAATCAACCAATCTTCAGTTAACTGACTGAAACAAAGTGAAGTGAGGAGGAGATTATGGAATCATGAGTAATGTGCTAGTCTGGTGATGATCCCAAGGACAATGCGCATTAGCTGGTGATGATCCTAATGTTGCATGGTGACAAAACCAATGCAACATCTAGACTTCACTCAACTAGTCAAACTGAAGTGAAAACTGAAGAAATTATTCTCCCTCGAGGAATATTCTTTCTAAAATATAGGAGACTGAATAATGACTAATAAACAAGGAAAAACCTTAGGAAAAATAAATTCTATGTGTGTGTGAAGTAACTCCAACAAAAATAAAATTAACACTAATTAGTCCATGAAAACTCACTATATTTTGAAAGAAATGTAAACAAAGGTAATGCAATCTTAGTGAAATTTTCTAGAAGAAAATGATAGTATCTTGTAAGACATACAAATCCATGCACATATTTCTAAGTCATGGGAACTGGAAGTTTTGAGATTACCTCAATTTTTGTGGGGTCCACTTGAATACCTATAGGAGATATATGATGACCAAGAACAATTCCCTTAGTTAATATCATTTGGCATTTTTCATGACTAAGAGAAACATTGGATTCTTAACATCTTGTGAGGACTATTTCTCGGTTATTCATGGCTTCTTCAAAAGTATTTCCATACATAGTAAAATCATCCATGTATACTTCAACACACGCATGTATAAAATCAGAAATATACCAAGAATACCCCTTTGAAAGGTAGCAAAGGCTTTACATAATCCAAAAGGTAGTACAAGGTAAGCATATGCTCCCCAAGGGCAGGTTAAAGTGGTTTTATTGATCTTCTAGGGAAAATTGAATTTGTTTATAAAACCTAAATCCATCAAGGAAAGAGATTTTTTTTTTCTTGCTAATGTATCTAAGACTTGATAGATAAAAGGGAGAGGAAAGTGTTCCTTTAAAGCGGCTTTATTATGTTCTTTATGATCAATATAGACTCACCACTTCCCATTTTTCTTGGGTACAATAATGAGTGGTGAAATCCATTGGCTATCAGAAATTGGGTAGATGAAATTCACATTGAGCAATTTTTACAATTCCTCCTTCACTATCTCCCTCAAAGCAGGATTCATTCATTTCCAAGGTTGGAAAATATGTAGAAATTCATCCTTAATATATATATTGTGTGTATAGAAATTAGGATGAATCATTTTCATATAAGTATATTCCCAAGCAAATGCATTACTATGCTTTTGCAGTAGCTCAATTAATTGATTTTTTTGTGAAACTTCTAGCATGGGATTGATGTTGAGTGTCCTCCTTGGGTTAATTTCTATGGTTTTACTACATGTTTTAGATATAATGTATAGAGAAGAAGGAAAATAATTTAATTATAGTGATAAAGAAATGATTAAACAACCTTCCTACAACGTGTCTGAGATACGATTGCACGATGAAAACGGGTAGGCTATGACATCAGAAATTAAGTCATCCTTAGTTTTCTCCTTAAAATTTAAGGCTTGGTCAAGTATAAGTATAGTTTGGAGGTGCTTACAAATCTACAAAAGGCTTGGTTGGAGAGTATAAGATAAGTTTTTTAGTGTAGTATTTGTGAGAGATGGTCATATCCCTAGATCTACAACTAATGTATGCATATTTTGCAACCAACCATGGTATTCCTAATATGAATGGGTAGCCACCAAGGTTGGACTGAGGATTTAGCACCATGAAGTTTGATAGATATTCCAAGAATCAATAAACACCACTACATCTTCCAATGCTCCTTCTGGTTTGATCATGCATTGATCAACCAACTGAAGAATCACAGGAGCTTGATGTAAGATTGGCAATTGAAGTTTTTCCATAGTCTCTTTGGTCATGACATTGAAATAATCACCTAAGTCAATTAAAGTATTAGGTATAGACATGTTATTAGTGTGGACTTTTACTATAGGGCTTCTTGGGTCTACATATTTAGCTATAAAAATATTCCCAAGCATCAAGTGAGTTAGCTTACCAATTGCATGAACAATTTGAGGGTATTTTCTTTTCCTTCCAAGCTTCCTAAGGAATAATTCACATCTTTGATCACTTTAAATAAAGTAATTTTTCACAAACATTTCAAATCTCTCTATGTTAAGAATTGAGCACAATCAAGACTAGACAAGAAATGGTGGAAAAGGCCTTAAACCATTATGATGCACATTGTATTAATCTCACGATATGAATTTATAGTACATAAATTAACCACTTATAGATCTGGATATCACTAAAAAATCATCAATGGATCATGACAACACCTCATCAATAGATAATGTTTACAACTCATATCAATGTGGTTTCAGACTTTGTGTTTGTCTAGGGACTCACAGTATAACATTCCCCCCCTCAA
Organism: Picea engelmannii; assembly: GCA_009831015.1. Taxonomy (NCBI): domain Eukaryota; kingdom Viridiplantae; phylum Streptophyta; class Pinopsida; order Pinales; family Pinaceae; genus Picea; species Picea engelmannii. The sequence continues at coordinate 247,653 of ML786786.1, read as the reverse complement.
TCGCAAGTCTGAATAATTATATCAATAATAATACAATAATTGGTATCATCTTCAATTTGAAACTGTTGAACTAGGGTCGATGAAGATATTCCTGAAAAAACCACCAATATCTAGATGTTGAATACTTCATCTGGAAGTGAATAATTGCCATGTCTAAACATTCCCTTTCTGTCGATTGATTGATTTTCTTTCAGGAGAGCAGTTGCTATGTTGGAATTCCTAGATGTTGATTGATTTTTATGATTGATAGGAATTTGAATATTGAATCTTGACTATCATCATTGATATTTGATATTTCCCCGATCAGGTGCAAGGTGAGAAGTTTGTTGAATTTGGTTGATAAGATCCAAGCTTGATCTTTGGATTATTTATGTTATTCAATGATTCATGGTTGAAGGGATCCAAGCTTAAGCTTTGGATTCTCATGCGGTGGTTTTGGATGACCACTAACCAATTTGATTTTAACAATGTGGTGGTTTTGGATTACCACTAACTATTTTGACTCAAACAATGTGGTGGTTTTTGGTTTACCACTAACCATCTTCACTCCCCCCTGAAGGTGTTGGAGAGTATCCTTTTTTATTCATGTTTTAACTTCGAAGAACATATAGAATTGGATTGGGATCATCACTAAAATCATCTGGAATATTTGTTTGAAATATTTTGATTGTTGTCATTTCTCCATGTGGTTTTCGCTTTACCTCTATTTTTAATAGACAATAAGATTGATGTGGCTTCTTTACTTATCGATTCCATCTCCAAGAATTTATGCATCCATAATTAATTGTTTGCTTAACCTTCTTCTTCTTTCGACACTTTTCTAAGAGATTACTTGTCTTCCCATAATGAAGACAAGGATGGATATCAAAACACTATGACTCCAAGTGACTAACTCTATGACAATATTGGCACTTATTATTAATATTCCTCACTTCTTCAAGAAATCCCGCACTCACAAATTGAATTGGTTTGGAGTAATATAGGATATGAAATATGTTTCCTTTGTCATATCCTAAGCCATATCGATCTTTTTTGAATAATAATTCTTCCCAAGGTCCAAAAACCATCTTGGAAAGATCATTTTGTTGTTCTTTTGCTTCTTCACATTTGTTGTTGTTGTTTTCATTCTCTAATTATTCTTGGGACTCGTCTTTGGAATATTCTATATCTTTTGTGTCGTATGCATTAACTATCAATTCTTTTGTATCACAAGCAACATCAACCATTTGCATTATGTCTTGTGTGTCACAAGTTGCATCAACGTTTTGTATGATCTCATTTGTATCACATGTTGCATCAACCTTTTGGATAAGCACATATGTATCACATATTGCATCAATCTTCTCTATTAGATCATATGTATCACAACTTGCATCAACAATTTGTATGAGGTTGTTTGTTGCATCAATCATGTCATCAATTTGATTTTTCTTTTCTCTTAACTTTATCTCAAGTGCATCAATTAATTGATCCTTCATTTCTATTTCATCTCGAAGATCATTTGTTAATTGTATTGTATCAACCATGTGATCAATCAGTTTTTGCTTTTGAATTAATATCCACTCAAGGTTTTTGACTCGATTTTGAAATTCATGGCCATACTCTTGTTATTCCTTGATTTCTTGAGAGGTGTTTTGTAAACGATTTCCTCCTTTTCCCATTTCTTATTATTCTCTCACCCACTTGTCACACTCTCTTGAACTCACTCGCTTGAATTTGTTTGCACGCTTGCTTGATTTGACTTGTTTATTTTATATCTAACTCGCTTGAATTGATGTTTCACTTAGGGTGTCGGGTGCTATTGATCGTGCACCCTAAAGTGTGATTACAATGACTTCACTTTGATGACTCAATTGACCGCCTTATTCAAATTTCAAGTAGGTCTTGATGATAATTGACACACTCGACTTTGAAAGGATTTTGAAACTTTTCCCTTTATACAATTCACAGATAAGATTCAATGGTTTATCCGTTAATGCTGACAATTCAACTCACGAATCAAATAAATTCTATGCTTACAATTTACCACTTAGTGTCAAAAAATTGAAATGACACATGACATTTTACCAGTTTAGAGAGATGGTAAGTTTGAGAAGACATCAATATGTTTGATTTGCATGTTTAATTAAATATGTGTCACACTAAGCATAAAAGGAAATAGATATCATCTACGAGTACAAGTGTCCTTAGATCCCCTGATTCAATTTTGAGTGGATCTAGGACACATAGCAGTTAAAAAAATAAAAATTGTTATAGGATATCCTTCTTGTAAACACAAAAATCTGCCCAATTATAATGAGAAGTCTTCAACTAAGCTTTTTTACCTTCACAACATTCTCCTTTTTTGAGATATAATTCCAAAAGCCTCCAAATACCTTTTACAATTTTTTACTACAACCAAGTCTTCAACCAATACAATACTCTTAAAAAGTGAAGAAGATAAACCCTTTTCTTTTACAAAGTTATGGTCTCACCAATACAATCCTTACAAAGTTATAAGCCTTCAATCATTTTTCTTCAAAATATTTCCAACCTCAATTGATTTAACAACCATGATAGTTAACAACTAAGCTCCAAATATAAAACAAATTTGGTACAAAGTTTGTGATCTATTACTCCTTTACTTCTTTGAGCACCAAAACATCTGTATTTATTTTCTAATCAAACTTAAAAAAAAAAAGTTTTCACACCTTGTTCCTTTGTTTTGTAGTATCCATGGAAATGTGCGTAGGTGAATAAAGGAGAGTGAATGCTTTACTTTCTGGTCAGTACCTGCGCTGCCAATAATGTGGAAAACTTTGATTTTTGTGAGTTTCCCATCAAGCATACCCATTTAGCCTCATGTTGCTGCGACAAATACTTCTTCCCCGGGATTAGGGTTTGAGACGTCCATGAAGCCAGCCCATGCAATCAAGGAGGGCATCAAGGAGACAAAATATGGCAGAAATTGCGTGGCTCTTGCATTCGCATCTGCAAACATACCAACAATTATCATTGACAAGATTGTCCCCTTTGCTAGTAAGCAGCAATTAATTAACCTTTCTGGCAATCAGAACGCACAATCTCAAAACAGTTGACTTTGTTGCTTGTGCGTACGTTCGGGTTGTCGTGTTATTAACTTGCCCAAACTGCAATTCCTTTGAGAATATCTTTATGTTTGTGTCCATATGGTTACATGGTTACAGGCACCATATGAATCGAACACCAGATTTGCTCTCCTACAGCAGCAAAGATCCGCAACAACAACAGGAAAGATCCATCCTCACAGCAACAAAACATAGAGCCCAGCAAATATGCAATGAAAGATTCGCCACACACMCACATATATATATATATATATATATATATATATCATTAAAAATGTAGAGATTTATAACCATGTTACTCCCAACGCACTGCTGCCCGATCCGAAAAAAAATGAGGGCTTGAATGCAAATCAGATTGTTGGGCAGATCTGATCATTCTGTTGGCAATATGGATCTCATCACAAATATGCSCAAAACAACTCAATTTTTTGCGCAATCATCAACGTCAAACTTGTCTTGCAGCAATTTTATYGGTGTAGAAAAAATCCAGTTTACATCCTTGCCTCTTTAATGCATTTCCATCTCTAATGCACTTCCAAAATCCAGGAAGTGGTCTGCACTAATGCCTCTTTAATGCATTTCCATCTCTAATGCACTTCCAAAATCCAGGAAGTGGTCTGCACTAAAATATGAGGTTTATCATTATGATCAATATGATTTCTTGGCTAGTTAGGAATTTCTTCATCTTCATATTCAATGATGACGGGAGAAGTCTTATTGATTACTTTACCTGATTGTAAATGAATATCTTGGAAATCAATAGCGGAAATGAGATATTCCAGGTAAGCAGGTAGTTCAGTGTTGTAAGCAGGCTGAACTACTTTATTATTTGGGTCAGGCATGTGTTGTGCAAGAATTTGAGGACGTCTATGAGGAGGCTAATTAGCTAGAAATTGCAATTGTTACTGTGGTTTTGGTTGTTGTTGTGGTGGGTATGGCTATTGTGGAATATTTCCAAAAGAAGGCCTTCACCATCCTTGTTGCCAAGGTTGGTTTTGGGATTATTGAGGAGGACATTGCTGCCAAGGCATGGGTGGATACTAGTTTTGGGGGAGTGTTGGGTAAATTAATTGTTATCTTACTGCACCTTATACTTATCAATCCGGTTCATAAATTTGTGAGTTGTATACACATTATGTGGAGGTAAAATATGGAAGGATAAACTATTCTAACTTCTTATAATACAAGTAAGTCACACTACACTCCAATCATTCATTAAAACAGAAAGAAACTAACAAGCAAACAATATTGAACAACTTTACTTTGTCCATGGAACTGATATTGAGTATGAGCAGGCTCTTCATGTCATGCCTAGATCACTGATCTATGTATGCATATGTCCTTGATTTGTTCTCATCCTCATTTTAGCCAATGCATGTTTAAGTTATCCATACACAAAAATAAATCAGAATGTTGGTAACAATTTAAGAGCATAGGCCAATGACTAATTGTCTTGTTCAATTCTCCTTCTAGAGTTTGGGGTGAAATCCTTCACTTATTAACTCAAGTGTTCATGCTACCTTCTACGAGGTTGGATTTGAACGAAATAAGTTTCCATCCAATGTCCACAATTAAATGTAATGTGCTACCTAAGTGTAAACATAGAGTTTTTACCCAAACTAACATTCAAATTGGTTAGCAAATAAGGTTACTCAAAACCTTATTTATAGGATACCGATCTAAACGTGGAATTTACTCAAAACCTTATGTATAGGCTACCGATCTAAAGGTGGAATTTATCAGTTTAAAGAGAAAAATATCCAAATCTCCTAATTAACCACAAATCTCTTACACTTGCATCCACAACTGACACATCAAGCATGACAAGTATAAGTGGTGGCACTGCACTTTTGCATCCAAACAATTTATCTACGTGCAAAGGTGGCTCTAACTAGATCTTGTCAGCAACCTTGATATATCCATTTGTTTATAGCAGAGTAGAAAAGGTTCTAAGAGAAGCAAATACTAGTCCTGAAGATCTATTCTTTAAGAAAGCTAACCTTTGTAATCAAAACAGAAATCTGCAAATTTTTATTGACAAAGAAAGAGATGCAATGGTAAAATAGTAAACTATCTAAGCTTCAAACACTCGTCACTGAGAAGTGATTATAACACTCATGTTAATATCTCTGGAGGTAAAACAAGCTACAAATCTACCATTCATGGAAATGCTAGAGATTGTAAATAAGGAGAAATTGCAATTATGAAATTAAAATATTAATGAAACTAATAAAAAATACAAAACCAAACTAGTACTGAAACAAATCAAAACATAAAACTACACTAACAATGATACAGAGCAGCTTTGCGTTCCATGTTGGTGGACCCTTGCCAATTGGTAGCAGGTTGTTAAAAACTTACAGGAAAGAGGTCAAAGGAACATCGTAGATTGATAATTTGTATTAAACACAGAGTTCTGAGCTTACAACTAGCGCCTCATTACATATATCAGTTTTGAACAATGACAATAACAGATTGTGGATGCCTTTTGGCTCCAATTCAATGGTTACAGCCTCATCCCCCTCATTACATTACAGAGTGTCAATATATAAGGATCCCCTCAACATAGAGATGAGAACGATCCCTTTTTGATATCGAATACTAGAGCATCAAGAATAGCTACAGGAACAATCAGATCAAACTATTTTTTATTCTCAATATCCATCTAAACAATATTAGAAAATGTGGGAAACGAATAGATCATGTTTCAATATCATGTGTTACAGGGATGATTTTAAGGATGGAAATTTATTTTAAAATGTAGAAACCTTGGCTAATCTTACTAATTCTTCATATGCCAACTATAAATTTTTGGCGAAATTTTTATAAAAATATTCAAATTTCTAAGGATTTAATATAGTTTATCTAAAATTTTGGCGATTTTTAAGGTAAAATAATTTTGTCCTTTAAAATTTGGACGAATCATTTTTTGAATAGCTAATCATTTTTTGAATAACGAATCTTTTTTTGGGAAAAAACATGGTAAATTAACCCATAAGCAAAATTTAGCTCCATTGTGTTATCATGGAACCTTCCTATAAAGCATAGAATCACAAAATCCGAACTGTAATTTGTTTGAATATCTTAAATTTGACTGCACATAAATCTAGACAAACCCAGATTAGGAAAACCTATGTATCTCCCTAATCATGCCAGATTTCAGGAATCCACTCAATTGTGACCTAATTGAGACAATACTGCGCAAAACCCATGTTCTAGATTTATTATATTCTTCCTCGTTTGCCTGAAAATCTCCCCAAAAGTCGATTGTTGCTAATTCAATACGTTTTTTTTTACTGAAAATCCATTGATCACGGTTGGAGACCACCATTTGCGACTTGGGTCCGAACTAAGGGATACAAACTATGTTGGGGTTAGATCTTCAAAACCCATGTGACCATCTTCCACTTGGGCGTACACACATATATGAACCTACAAACTCAGGTACTGAAACTCCATAAGGTGATAAAGGAACTTAACTGAAATTCTTCATTAGTAAATGTTACTTCAAAAACTCATTAAAATCTATCAAGAACTTAGGAAATTCATTAAAATAAACAATCATTACCTTTAAATGCTTGTTGCAAGGTTTAAGAATTAAAAGCATGGATTTATATGATAATAGGGCCAAGTTCAGTTATAAAGCAAGGTGTTAGTGGGAAAAATAGGTATGAAATCATGGAAAAATGGGAGGCCAACATCTCCCCATGCCTGAGGATTGGCATGTCCTCATTCCAAATAGAGTAGGCAGTAAGCTCCTTAGTCTATCAATTTTGCAGGACCTTTTAGATAAAACCCTGAGCAAACCATGGATAGTATGGTTCGTGTAAAATTGGCTTATTTGAATTTAGCCCCCAATTTGGTTGTGGAAATGTGCCTCAATTTGAGTATGTAGAATTCTAGCCATAATAATCAATGTTTCAAGATTGAGAGTTGTTCAAGCTTTGCTTTGTAGCTGGTGTAGTTGAACCATGAAAATTGCACAAAAATCCCTCATTGGATATCATAGATGTTGTTGACCCACCGTTGACAAAATGTTGCTTGAGAAGACTTCAACCCAACATTGGGATCAACTGATGTTAACTTCCCTATTAAAGGAAGTGAAGGTTGCTTCACATAGTTGGCTATAGGAGAATACTACAAGTAGGATTGGTACCAAGATACGATTGGAAAAGGGGAAGTGAATATTTCATGCTGGAGATGAATTAATGCAGTCTTAACTTGGGAAACTTTAATTAAAAATATCTTTGGATAGTTATCAAGTAAGGGCACAACAATCCCATGCCCAATTTCTTCCAAAGGACCTCATTTTTTATGAAGGTTCAAAAGATATTATAACCTTTTCTTCTGCCTCCCTGCTCAAGCTCTAAGCCAATGGATACTTGCTTTGTTGGTGAGGAACGGAAACTAAGTTCTAATCACTATGTGGCTTACTTTTTTTTCACCATGCCTCTAGTAATCCTTCAGGTAACCAATGTTACTGACATATTCTATTGTTGTTGTACTCTTTACATGGTTTCTTTTTTGTGACTTCTTTGAATGAGAGATGAATAGCCCGTTCTCCTTGATTTTTCGTAACGACTTCAACATTTTGTTGATTGAACCCATGCTAAACTAGGGAGTTGACCAAATTGTCATTTCTCGTCCACAATCAACATTCTAAATAAATCATGTTGTTAAATACATTTGTGAGGATTTCTAGATTTTCCTTTGATTTGCTTGGCCATTTTACAAATAGTTTTCCACAAATAGTAAGAAAAAACTCTACTGAATATGAAATTCAAAATGAAGTAGCAACCTGATGTGGTATAAATAAGTCATAACATACCTTCCTCCACACCGATTTTTTGCATGTCCTCATGCAAAAGAAATCCATCCTCAACACTTCAACAAAGATGATAGCTCCATAGATGTTCAACAAAGGCCTGCAACAATTACAAAATTGTTCAAATTTCTCCTTGCCTTGTTTCTCATCCGCGCTTTAGAGATCGATTTCCCACATTAAGCACTTGAGACTTCTTGTACTAATTCTTGGCCTGTTGGTAAAAATTCTTATTGGGGGCATGCATTTCATCCCAGAGCTTTTCACTCTGCATTTTCAATTTCTCAAGCATGTATAACATATTCTTGTAACTCCTCTTTCAGTTTCTTATTTCCCCTTTTGTAATTTGACAAAGGATTTATGATTCACCGAAATTGAAGAGGTTTTTCCTTCTAGTGTTTTATTACCATACTAAGATACAAATGAAACAAAAATTTGAAGATTTGAATGCTTAGTTCTTTTCATCTTCTTTGAGGCTATAAAACATCTAAGGGTTCTTTTGTGGTTTCCTTTACAAATTCTAAAACAAATATAGATTGTTTGATCATAATTTGTAGAGGAGAAGGAACCAAATTCTGGTCAGCACATACATTTTGTAACCATGCCATACTCCTGGTTATTCTTTTGAGCTACAGGTTCCTTCAATGAATCCCCTTCTATTTTTCTTAATTTCCTTTTTCATCCCCAAAATAGGAAACCCCAAGATCTTTATTATCAACTACACGATCCTCTACCACCATTTCATTATGTTTCTGACTGAATAATGTCGACTTAGAAATTCGCCTCTGTGTATCATTTCGACCATGTAGTCTGATCTTCTCGTGTGAATACTTTTGAAGAACCACTATAGTTTTTTCTTTATTCATCTTTAAGCCATGCGTGATGTATCCCTTTATACCAATCAACGTCCTGTAATTATGTCTCTAGGAATCGGTTACAGTCTTGGCATTTCACTTGTTTGTTTTTGAGCCATTTTCTCCTTCAATGGGAAGACCCATAACCTGAGCTATTGTATTTTCTGAAACCTCCATGACTGGATCACTTAATTTGGTAGCTCGTCCATTAAACCCTCTTGCAAACTAGAGTGAAACTTGAAACTTTGACAAAGAAAGAATGCCATCAACTGTCCTAAAAATTTCTTTACATACACTGTATTCTGGCAAGGCTTCTAAACCATGCATTGTTGTTGGCTCATGATGGTCAACCACCATCGTTACCACAGAAAAAGAAACCATGCTTCTACACTCTTGAACTTTGACAGGAATGGCCAAATGGGCGAGTTATTGGAATCGATCAGTGGTTTCAATGGTATACATTATTTGGTTTTTGAATGATATGGATGTATTTGGATTTCCTTCAGTGATTTAAAATGAGTTAAAATGGTTGAATTCACAAATGATTCCATACTGCTTTATGAACAATTATATAACAATCGAACTTGTCGATGTAATGAGAGAACGATTAGACTTGTGCGTACAATCTTAGTGGATGATGATGGTTAGTTATGGAAGTGTCCTTTGAAAGAAGGTGGAGATATGTACTGCATACCATGTAGCCGACAAGTGAGAAGCATTAATTCACATGTAATAATCCATATGGTTAATATTCCACATGAATGAAATATGGTAAATGTATCACAGGTGCGACATAGTTGAGAGATGGTAGACAATGTATACAGACATGCCATATAATTAATGAAGAAATCATTAATATAAACAAATGTGAAGGGTAAGGTGCCATAAGGATAGAATGTAGGTGTGAAGACAAAGGTAAGAAAGGTCTAGGATACAAAGAAAATTGTAAATGTAATCACAATGGTTTAATGTTGGGATAAGAAGGTGAAGGTGAAACAACAAGCATAAGGTTCTTGCGAAGTGAAATTCCTTTGTTCTTAATAAATTGAAAAGAGATTAAAAATGTATTTACCTCTGAATTTGTTTAGTCTCCATACTTATTGTGCTTAGTCTAAATTTGTGTAGAAGAAACTTGGTGCTGAGAAGATCATTGTGCTCTAATAACTCTGACACTATGTTGTTGCATCTGGTACACATGATGGCTCTTGGGCTGAGAAATGAAGCTTTCTCCCTGGTTGTCTTTTCTCAATGAAACAAAGTTACATGCTTCATGTACCTCCTATACAGTTCTTGTACCAACAACTTTTCTAAAATTGAACTAATACTGTTGACTGAAGGAAAATGGAGCTAATAGACTCAATACCATTGCTTGATAAAAAATTATTGTTGTTGTTCTAAGTGAAATTTGACCTTTATACATGCTTAAAAACTTTGAAAATTCAAAAAATCTGAACTTATTCATTGTGGAAATGTTGAAACCGACTTGGAACCAAGGAATGATGAACTAATGTTGGTGGTTGATTCTGCCACATCAAAGGATGTTGCAACAAGTGTCTAAACTTGTAACGGGACTCTGGAACACTTGGATGTTGAGTACTCTAATGTTGTTTCCATGAAGACCTGCAAATTATGGAAAAAAAAATTGAACTTATTGGTGGAACGCACGTTGCAAGTGGAATCAAAGTATTATAGGATGATGTTGTTGCAACAAGAATGTCATCCCCTTTTATTTGCACACTACTAGAAACTACAAATTGATGTTAGGATCATGAACCAAATAGTCTTCACCGAAACCCAATCTTGGCAAAATTCTATCTATGTGAATGAATTTGTTGAAGTCGAACATAGAAAGAAATCATTGGATTACCATCCAATGATGAATGTTGTTAACCAATGCGGGACTACTCACCTTTGATGTCGATGAGAGTTGATGTGCCTTGGTACATCTTGTGAGGTATGAATAAATGAGCTGAGTTCGAGTCACCTGGAAGATCTGTAAATCAAGAGACCTTGATGAATTCCCATTGTTGAAAGCGATGAAATGTTTCATTGATGTATGGAAGTCTCAAGGTACTAACAAGATCTCTAATCTTGATCCCAAATGATGTGTTGGAGTGGATGAGTCAATATTCATTGAAAGGTGGGCCTTAAGGAATCCCACATCATGCGACATGAGCACAATAATAATGATTTGAATATTACATGGTAGAACCAACAACCAAATGCAAAATTTGTTATGATTCTTTCCTATTGGTTTCCCGTTTTTCAAGCAAACCTCATGTCCAATTGCACCAATAAAATGGTTTTCACAACTGGTCTTATTTTTCTCTATACCATTTTATTTATTTATTTACACCATCCTACTTTACTTAGAAAACAAAACATTTCATAAGTGTAGGAGTACTTCCAATGCATCCATTTATGCAACAAGATCTCTATTAAACTCATATCCAAATTTGAAAAGTATACCTCCATGATTGTCGAGATATGAGAGACCAGTTGTTTTAGAAGAGATGGTTCAAAGAATTGTTGAACAATGGAGCAGTATGATGGCCTGATGACTATTTGGAACCAATTTTCAATATAGTCTTTGTCTCCTAGGCTCCCTTTGGTTTTCATGCCATAAAGTTCTTCCAAACATTACTCATGGAACTCCTGAATGCACAAGGGGTCTGGTGACGAACATGCAAGAAATTATTCGATCTTTGGCTCTAGTGTCTGTTCTCCATCTGATGTTATCCATGAATCTTCTTTATGCTTGCAAGGTTGGTTAAGGAAGACTTATAGGTGATCTTCTTGTGGATCGGGCTCATGGATTTCTTAAGCTTCTCGAGATGCAAACTCCTCCCTCATGAAAATTATGAACTTTGGACAAGGGTTTGAAAAATTCCTTGTGATAAGTCCTTCTTTGATCAACAAATTATTGAACATTTTCAAGTTCTTGTTGATGGTTTAGAGCTCATGCTCATAAATGGATTAGTAATATGGGGGCTCTTACAACATCTTAGACTAAGGAAAATGAATGAAATTAACTTGAATAAAATCACACCATTCAAAGCAACTTTACGCAATCTAAAATATATAGGTCTAACCATTATTCAACTACATGACAAAGAAGGGTTTGGATAGACTCACCAAAGTGAATGCAGCGGGCTAGAACCCTTGCAGAAATTCAAAAGTGAGGGTGCCTTGGCATCTTGTCCTCCGCTAAATCTGCATTGTAGTGAAAAAAAAAAACAAATAGAAACAACTAACTAACAAAATTATCCTTCTACCATTTACCTTTAAACAACTCCCCAACAATGGCACCAAAAATGTTGGGTAAATTAATTGTTATTTTAATACACCTTGTACTAGTCAATCTAGTTCGTAAACTTGTGAGTGTATACATAGTATGTGCAGGTAAAAGATGGAAGGCTAAACTATTCTAACTTCTCATAAGACAAGTAAGCCACAATGCACTTCAATCATTCATTAAAACACAAAGAAACTAGCAAGAAAAAAATCTTGAACAACTTTACTTTGTCCATGGGACTGGTATTGAGTATGAGCAGAATTCAATAGCCATGCATGTCATGCTTAGATCACTGATCTATGTATGCACATGTTCTTGATCTTTTCTCATCTTAGTTTAAGTCAATGGATATTTAATTTGTCCACACACAAAAAGAAATCAGAATGTTGGTAAACAATCTAAGAGCAAAGACCAGTGACTAATTCTCTTGATCAATTCTCCTTCTAGAGTTCTAGGTGCAATCCTTCACTTATAAAATAAAGTGTTCATGCTACCTTCTATGAGGTTGGATTTGAATGAAAGAAGTTTCCAGCTACTTTCCATAATTAAATGTAATGTGTTACCTAAGTGTAAACACAGAGTTTTATCCAAACTAGCATTCAAATCAGTGAACAAATAAAGTTACTCAAAACCTCATGTATAGGATACCGATCTAAAGGTGGAATTTACCAGTTTTAAGAGAAAAATATCCAAATCTCCTAATTAACCATAAATATCTTACACTTACATCCACAACTAACACATCAAGCATGACAAGTCTAAGTGGTGGCACTACACTTTTGCATCCAAACAACTTATCTATGTGCAAAGGTGACTCTAACTAGAACTAGTCAACAACCTTGATATATTCACTTGTTTATAGCATAGTAGCAAAGGTTCTAAGAGAAGCAATTACTAGTTCTTAAGATCTATTCTTTAATAAATCCAACCTTTTGGAATAAAAAAAAACTTTGTAAATATTTATTGACAAAGAAAGAGATGCAATGGTAAAACAATAAACTATCTAAGATTCAAACACTCGTCCACGAAGAAGTGATTATAACATTCATATTAATATATCCAGAGGTAAAACAAGCTACAAATATATCATTCATGGAAATGCTACAGATTATAAATAAGGAGAAATTGCAATTATGAAATTAAAATATTAATGAAACTAGTAAAAAATACAAAACCAAACAAGTAATGAAACAATGAAAACATAAAACTACACTAACAATGATACAAAGAATCTTTGCGTTCCAGGTTGGTGGGCTCTTTCCAATTGGTATCAGGTTGTTAAAAACTTACATGAAAGAGGTCAAAGGAACATTGTAGATCTGAACTTGATAATTTGTATTAAAGACAGAGTTTTGAGCTTACAACTGGGACCTCTTTACATACATCAGTTCTAAACATTGACAACAACAGATTGTGGATTCCTTTCAGCTCCAATTCAATGGATACAAACGCATCCCCCCCCCTCCCCCCTCTCATTACATCACAGAGTGTCAATATCTATACAGATCCTCTGATCATAGATATGAGAACGATCCCCTTTTGATCTCGAATACAAGAGCATCAAGAATAGCTACAGGAACAATCATATTAAATTGTTTTCGATTCTCAATATCCATCCAGACAATATTATGAAATGTGGGAAATGAACACTTCATGTTTCAATATCATATGCTATCGTGGTGCCTTCCTATGAAGCATAGAATCAAAATATCTTAATTGTAATTTGTATGGATATCTTAAAAACGGGCCACACATAAATCTAGACAAACCTAGATTAAGAAAACCTCTATATCTCCCTAACCATGTTAGATTTCAAGAATTCACTCAAAATTGACCTAATTGAGACCATCCTACACAAAACCCATGTTCTATGTTTCTCAAATTGTTCATCGTTTACCCAGAAGTCTCCCCAAAAGTTGACTTCTACTAATTCAACATGTTTTTTTACTAAGAAACCCTTGATCACAGTTGGAGACCTCCATGTGCGACCTGGGTGCGAATCAAGGGACACAAACCATGTTGGGGGTTATATATTCAAAACCCATGTGGCCATCTTCCACCTGGGAGCGTTCACATAGATGAACCTTCAAAATCAGGTATCGAAACTCCGTAGGCGGTACAAGAACTAAACTGAAATTCTTCATTAGTAAGTGTTAGTTCAAAAACTCATTAAAATATATCAAGAACTTAGGAAATTCATTAAAATAAGCAATCATTACCTTTAAATTCTCATTGTAAGGTTTAAGGTTTCAAAACATGTATTTCTAGGATAATAGGGTCAGGTTCAGTTATAAAGCAGGGTGGTTACAGTGGGAAAAAGAGGTATGAAATCATGGCAAATTGGGAGGCCAATAGGGAGGATATAGAGTGTTATCATGAAATGGAACAAAATATCGAGATGAATCTTATAACATGCCTGGTGTTCTACACTGCCATGGTCATTTCTAAGCAATGGAGAAAATCTTCTCAATCGCTTTTGTTATAACGTCAAATGCCACCTCTAAATCTTTGATGCTCTTGTTGGCCTTATCCCCATCCTCCTTACAAAAAAGTGTTCCCCATACTTCCTTGAGTCCTAAAAAACCAAATTTTGAAGGATGTATGCACCCTAACAATTATGTTACCCATGCACATGTGGTTTTCTTAAGGGACACCTACATACATGCTAATAAATGTATAACAAAATTATAATTATTCCCAAATTAATGATGAGTTACGGGATTGGTTAGTTGTCTAACTCCTTTTTCCCGTACTCAATTGTCTCTAACTGATTGGAGACCACATAAAAGGAACATTTTCCTGATGGAGAAAGGTAATGATACTTTGCACATTCAAGCAAACACTCATTCGACTATTTCCGTTGAGTTTGTAAGCCCATTTTGTCTTTGTTGTTGTTGATTCCTTGGCCTAGAAACCCATGTTTTTAGTTTCCCTCTTATCACTAATATTATCTTGTTCAGAGTGTCTCTTTATACCCTATTTGGACCTATGGTGACTTCAGTGCCAGGAACATCCTTATAACAGGAGCCGAGGTAGAGGAATCTAGGATATCTTTCGACAGGGTAGCGTCGCATCAAGTAGGTATAAGTTGTAACTACTTTGTTGCTTTTCATCAATAATACAGAAAAATTGTTCCTTCGAAGTATCTTGTGTTATTATGGTTCATATTTACAATGCTTTTGCATATGTTTCAGTAGAATACTAATTGTTTTGTATTTTCTGTTATTTTACATATAACTAACAAGTAGTTGTTATTATAACTATCGATGCATATAGATATACTTGTTCAAGGTTTTTGTAGGTTGCACAGAAACCCTTGGGAAGGAGTGAAAGAAATCCATTAATTGGGAACGACACCAAACATTTGGTCCTGGTGAGTTAGATTTCCCCTTTCTCGATAAGTTAGTTATTATTGTGAAATTTGGTTATTTTATCTTAGTTTGGTATTTTGTTTGAAACATAATTTATATATGGTCATAGGTATGTTGCAATATAGCCCACTATTGTAGGGGATTTTCCCCGAAAGCGGAATTGGCGACCATACTAGGGATCTTTCATTAGTGGGCCTACTTTGGGATTTAGTTATGTGTTTGCTTGATTTTTTTGTCTTTCTTTTTCCTTAGATTACTACTTGGTTTTTGAATTAGTAGTTTACAGTCATTAGAGTCTTTTCTATTTTCATTTGATCCACTTGTATTGTCTCCTTTCTTTTTTTTTGAAGTTTTTGGAGAACATATGTAGGCTATAGTTGACACAGTTGCGTACATACATGTGCTTGCTAGTGTATGCAATTGTGTGTATACAGGTCCCTTTGTTGAAAGTTGTGTACATCATCCTAGAAAAGTTTTTTAATAAATATTTATAGTGTGAGGTTGCTTGGCCAGGTACTTGGGTTCTTGATTAGGATTTTTTCTGGTTGTTTGTTGAGTTCCGTGGTAGTTTTTTTTGGAATATATAAAGAAAACAAAAGATATTTGTGCTTTTCCGTTATTGGATCATTCTTGTTTCTAGAGGTAGTTTAGGAAGTTACTTTATGAGGACTTTTTGTCCAAGATTTGATTTCATTGCACTCTTTGACGAATCCTTATAGGCCTGAAGTCTTTTCAACTTTCCTTTTGTTGTTTCTTGCTAGTATTAAGGATAAAAGTTTGTTTGTTCAAATATTTCTTATTCCTTTTACTTTTTAAACAAGAAAATAAAAGAAAAAACTTTTTAGAAAGTAAACTTC
>ML786786.1:153734-228442 GCA_009831015.1 Picea engelmannii | reverse complement strand
ATCAATTACTTGACATCAACCAATGACATCAATCAAACCAAACCATTTACATCAATGACATATGATCCAACAATATCCCAAGTAATCAAACCATTGGCATCAATGACAAACCATTGGCATCAATGACAACATGATCCAACACTCTTATAGTTCTTGCTAATTTTCAATTTGCATTTCCATACTTGAAAAATAAAAAGATTTTGTTTCTATAGATTTGATGAAAAAAACTCCAAAATATTTTTGGTTGTCTTGAATTTGAAATTTGCATCAATAAGTGCATTTCATATAAAAGAAAAGTTGCATTCTTTGCATATAAAAAAGAAAGAGTTTTCTTTTGTTTAATTATGAACCGCTGTTTACACTCATATTTTCAGTGAAGAATTGCATTTTTCATTTTTTGCGTTTTTTTTTTGTTGATTCCGTCAAAAAACCATTCAGTTTCACTTGTCACACATTTTGAGTAAATAATAGCCTACAAAATGAAATCTAAGTAAAATTGATTAGACATTCTCATTTTACTAGGGTAAACAAACTAGTTTAGGCTAGAGCCTTGGTTTAGGTTGGAGAGTAAATTTATCCAAGGCCAAAAACAAACATAGGAGTGTAAGATACATAGTGAAAAACCCAATTTCATATAAGTATAGCCGAGAAGCTCCTCTAACACATGAGTCAAACATGAGGTCACCTAAAGGAGAGCCGAGGAGATAACCTCTCTGAAGCTTGGTTGAGCATAGTGGAGAGATCATGTTTTGTTGGTTTCATCTGTACCCTTACTTCCGTGAGAGGAGGTGCTTTCGAGTCTTCTGGATTAGTTACCATGTCCATATGCTTGATCCTAATTGTTGATTGTACCCCACAAACATTGAATACGAGTTGGTAACCTTAGTTTCTTTTCCTAGGTGTCTGAGAGGTGACTACGAGGGGTTTCCCGTGGTACCTAGGGCATAATTCATATCACACTTTTCAATACTGTTGGACAACGCCCTACGAAGCATGGGTACTTGCGTTGGATAAGGTTGGTTAGTGGAGGTTGGGGTAACTACTTCTCACACCTGTATTCGCTAGTTCACAAGACTTAATCAACGTGTGCCTTTGTCTAGAAGGTCATTTCCTTACTTTGTTACTATCATGATATCATGACCTAATCCACTTGAGTCAAGACATTGGAAAGGTTGCTTGTGACTGTTATTTATTTTAGGGATTTTCTAGTGGTATGTTATGCAATCATAGATTGCTTAGAAAGGTGTGTAGGTAGTCACCTACAGATGACAACTCAAAGTGGTTGATCAACCACCTCGTTGATCAAGGAGAACTCAAGGTCTTCCTCCTGAAGAAGTAGAAGTGAATACTTTGTTGCCTCCCTTGAGGCGTCAAGTTGATCAAACTGGAACTTTTGTATCAACTAGTCTAGTTGAGACCATAGACATGGAACCCACATAAACTAATTCTTATACTCTGAAGGTTGTAGCCATAATGAATCTCGAAGCTAAATACTTTTCTTGTCCATTCAATCCTCCGTTAACTAGACCCAAAGCTCCATTTTTTGTGTGAATTCCAACTCTTGGGTTGGACTTCACTAATAGTCGCCCTCTTCTATGGGTTGTAATGGAAGGAACTTCAGAAGTGTTTGGGTCGAGGCACAACCCCCATGTTGACTATCGTCACCGGAGGAATCTTGCCTCTTGGTGTATCTAAATAAACAACTAGTATGGTTTAGTCCACCATGGTTGCATCAATCAACAACTCTTCTCTGTTGATTTCCGGTTCCACTCAACCTTTGGGTGCATCCCTATCGTTACCAACACATTTTTTCTTGGTATGTTGTCAATGAGCATGCAAAACATATTTACTATTTCTTAGTCAATGTCCCAAACTACTAATGTTGGTATGGGGAGTTCTTCGATTCCCTACCAAGATTTTCCTTGGGGCAGAGGTCATATTCCTTCGTCATTCCTGTCTATCAAAAGCGGGTCATTCCTGACTTCTAGCCCTAATTCCTTCACGAGATGGGGTGGTCCTATGGGTAGTGGATTTCAAACCAATAGCATTCCATCTACTTTGACTCCATTCATGTTTTATGGTGGGTTCGAAAGTAATCATTTTGCCACATCCGCGGTGTCGATAGGGGGAAACCCCTCTTGGTTCACAATTTTGATGTCTTTTTCATTATCGATTGGCCTTATTTTTTATCATTTCACCTCATCCTTGCACCCGTTTATTATGCTTATTATCCCATTTACCCATACTTAGGTATTCAATGCATTTAAAAAGATTAATGTTGTTAATCATTAAAATTTCCTTTATTTTTAATGATTTAGAAAGGATTTATACTAATCTTGTCAATGAAGGTTTTTGACAGTTCAATTCATGTACCTAGTGTTTAGTTCTTGTAGCCGACCTCCATGTTTAGCGCATATGCACACCTCCATGACCAATATGAAGACATGGGTTTTGTTGGCAATACCTTCAATATGGTTTGGTGTTCACTAGTTCGCACCCAGGTCACATGTGTGGACCTCCAGATTGTGGTCAAAATTGTGTTAGAATTAGAAACAATGACCTTCAGCTGTGATTTCCAGGAAAATGAAGAATAATCTCCAAATCCCACAACATGGTTTTTTCTAGAACACACCCATTTAGTTGAATCACATGCAGTTTTTGAAAATGATAAAGGATCTGGGAGATATGGGAAATTTTCCAATCTAGGTTTGCCCAGATTTGCAATTGCGACCATCGTCTCCAATCTTCTAGATAAGTGGGTGCGCCCAACCAAGGATGATAACTATTCTTATATGTTCTAGATTGAACAAATATGATTCATCTTCCATCTTGATCTTAGATCAATCTCATTGTAATTTCTATTGTTTATTTTAGATTTATGTTCACTAGAAAGGGGGGAACCCCTACATGTTTTAGAGGACCACCTCTTCAACCCGCTACTATATGTATACCTCAAATGTATTGTAATAGGAGGTATATAGGAAAGGGAAGGATTAGCATCAGAAATATACATTCTTGGACACTTGTAATATTTGAATTCCATTTCATAATAACCAGTAGTAGATTTTATGTTCTTGTGATTGAGTGCTTACTTAGTCTGAAGCTTTCTCACAACGTGTGCTAGGTTTGGCAGGGACCCCCATTCTCTAACATGCATTGTGTTATTTCCATTTTTTCTTAGTTAGTTGGTTTAGCCATAGATATGAATTCCTTATATATATGTTTCAATCATTTCTTATGTATTCAAGCTTTCATTACATGTCATTTACATTTGACCACTGAAGGTCATGGTTCATGAGTGAAACTCCTCTTTTGAATCCCTTGAATGTTTGACCATTGGAGTTGGAAAAATAATGGGATTGGAACTCTTGGAGAATCCTTGCTACTATTGGCCCAACATAGTCATATATTTCCCATTAGATTAGGATTTGGTCCTGCATATACTTTTCCTACGTATCAAAAGATTACAAGCCCCGGGGTTGATGATTTAATGTTGATAATTTATACATATAAATATCCCCATGTTTTTGGCATCTTTGTTGGGGAGGTACTAAAGGGATTAGAGTGCTTACAATGATTGGTTCTTCTCTTCTTTTGGATTGATGCATGGAAAGGGAAATCTTCTCATGTCAATAGATAACTTGGTGAAAGCAGGGTCTCAGTAGCGTGAGTGGCCTGAACACGTCCTCTGCTTTGGAATTTGTATTGTGTGGTGTACAATATTTCATTTGTTTGTTTTTTGTTTGTAAGAAATACATACACTAATCCATGTCTAATATAGGGATTAGAATATTGACTAAAGAATGTAAATATGCTCAAGCAATTGTTGAGAAAAGAAGGACATACCCCTACAAGGATCTTCTCAAATCCTTGGCCCCACTCTAAAGTTGTTACCAGGGATGAGTTTTCAATGGAGGAATCATATATCCATGAACTTATTCCACAAAAGGAGGATATATAAGTTTCTTCTAGTATTCCTTGTGAGAAGATAGAAGAGAAAAAGAGTCATGGACCGCATCAAATGAAGAGAAAATATTAAATCCAGAGATCGAAGAATTTTTGGCATGTTTATCACAAGATCCATTATGCATTATGGAGTGTGAAGACCAAATTTCCAAAGAAATTCATGGAATGGCCATCAGAGAGAGCCAAGGGGATATATATTACATCGAATCTTGGTTCCAAGCTGTCATCGAGCTGCAATACCCCTCCATCCTTCAATACTTCTTGGCATCATCTCCACAAGAGAAACTGGCCTCTCACATCTGGGAAACCATTAAGGTACATTTTTCATAGTTGGATATGAGTCTGCTTGTAAATATGCTACACACATGGATTCAATGGAAATACTCCTACACTTGAGAAAATGTTTCCTTTCTCAAATAGGGTAGGATAGTAGATCAATAAATTTCAATAAATGTTACATATAATTAGTGGTCTAGTTTAAAGTACATTGCAACAATTTTTTTATGTTTTTCCGAATAAGTGTGGAATGTAAATAGTTGACGTGGAGGCTTTTTGAAAATAAGGATATCTATGTTCCCATTCCCAATCTTCATTCCTATAGTATATTTTTGTTGGATATTTGTATGGTGGAAAGGATGATATCATAGTTTTGTACAAGTAAAAATATGCAGACAATTTACAACTGACAAACATCCCCAATGATAGCAGTAGACTTTGCCAACAACAACACTCTTCTCCTCTGGTACCGAAATTGGATAGTGGATGCTAGAAATCTACATATGTGTTTTGTTTCTTTCATAAAATAAACATGTCTATAGCAAGTTAGATGCCTTATTCAATTCTAGTATGTAAGTATCAGCTCCAAAGAACTAAGGTAACTTTAGGTAAAGAGTTTTCTAATCCTTCTGAAGGGAATTCATTATAGAAAACATGCTAAGATTTTTATTCTTTACCCCATCCTATTATTCCGCTCCTTGCCATTATAAACCCATTATTACCCATCCCTCATTTTAACTTATCCAGCCGATAATTGTGAAGAGTCGAATTAATTAATCCACATTTTTACTTGAGCATTTTTTTAGGCTATGTTAAGGAGGGTTTAATAATGGACTTGTAAATGATGGGTAGGGTTCAAGCCAATATGGTGTAGCAAATTCTAGTCTTTATGTAGCAGGCATGTTTATACATTAAATCTTTTAGGCTCAAAGGAACTTGTTCAGTATGCATACATGGGATTAAGTGTCATGTCCATTCGACATATAATAATGGAAATGATAGAGAAATTGACATACTTTTGAAACATAATATGGTCCAGTTATAGTTATGTTGGTTTGTAGTAGCAATACATATATATATTTTAGATCCCCATGGCACTTGTAACCTTGTTCCCATGTTTCTTCTCTCCAACAAATAAATCTAATAAACCAAATCAATACTTTCACACTATTATTTGTTATTTGCAATATGTTTATACTCTATAGCAATTGAGTCTAATGAACTTGACATGGCATAAAATTGAGGATGAAAGACATAATATAATGCACCAACAATACGTTTTGTTGCATCAAGCTCATGTAGTGTCTGGTCTGCCCAATGCAATGTTGTTTATAATTGTTGGAAATGGCTCTAACTTGGGCCCCAAACTTCAAGGCCCCATGGATCCAAATTATCAATATGTCACAAATAGTTGGTTCAGCTCCATTAGAGACATCAACACATTATTCAATCTCTGGTGGATATTATTCAAAGGATGTGCATCAAATTGATGTTATTGTTAATCATTCACTTTCATTAAGGGTTGGATCAAGGTGTCATTGCTTCAACAAAAAATGAATGGCTTCATTTTAGCGATTATTTAACACCAAAGAAGCAATCAATAGAGAAAATGGGTGGATCTCATAGTCGGTCAATTAGCCTGTTCATTTGTCATTGAATATGTAAAAACTAGGTTCACACCAAATGCTTCGAATTTAGCACAATTATGGATGAATTTTGTTAAAATAACTAAGTATAGGACTCAAATTATAGAAAAATATAAGTTTTTTGATATTCCATCTTAGGATGTTTGCAAATTTAGAGGGTTTCCAGCCTATATTTAGTCATCGGAACCTGCAACATTTGCTTAAAAGAAAGTGATTGCTCAAATAATTAGCCCGAAACATGTGGTAGTGCCAACATGCATGTCATACAAAAACATAATCCACAACAAGATTGGGTGCAGGTTCAAGAGTTGTGGAGATCTTGGCAAGCAAACCAAAGATCAAAGGACAATGGTGGCAACCTTTGTGATTGGAAAGAGCATGGTCTTTTACACTTAAAGGAAATGACAAATTGTCTTGAGAATCGTTTGTGGGTTGATCGTGCATGGTGTGGACCTCATTTACTTTTCACCCAAGATCTGTTATATTTTCCTCTATAGATGATCCAGATGAATCAATATCTATCTTTGTATGACAAATGAACCCTATGATATCTCAAAGGACATGAAGGTAGGAGAATTTCACTCTGCATGTCATATACAAATGATGGCCTTATGACAGGATCATTGGATCACACTGTGCAGATATAGAACCTTCATGTGTGTTATAGAAAGATTTTCCTCACCCCATGCAACTTGTTCAAAAGGCCTTTTCCATTTCCCTATGCAAACTTGAGGTCCCCTTTTGCACTTCCCAGAGCTAAAAATCATATTTTTTCCACATATATGCACCCTACAAGTTAGACACCATGTGTATACGTAGGTTGCACCACTATGGATAAATTTTCACTTCACATCAAGTCTGCATCCATTTGTCCTTTAAAGTCTAAACACATTGTTCAACCCCCAAGCTCTTCCCTCTTTGATGGAGAACCTCATTGTCTCTCTTACATGAGATTTCCTTTGGTGGAGGATTGAAGTGGTGGAGACCCATCTAGAAGGGACTTAGTTTCTTGGTTCCAATATGTGCCGACACAAAAAAAATTCACTTGTAAACTTTTGTTGATCATATTTTAGTAGAAATACTATTTTCTTGTCCAATTGATGTCTTGCAAATATTTGAATTATTATTCCATGGGCGTATTTTTTATGAATGTTAATGGATTATGCTATTGTATGTGCTAAATTTATATATTATCACCATATGCTTGTGTATCTTGGTTGTTGAGGACAAGTTGCAGGTATAGAGATTTGAGTTGTGTGCTCAATTGTGGTCTTCATCGAATGTCCAGACAAGGTAGGCTCTCTATCTTGTCTTGATTGACAGATACAATTATATAGCATACTTGGGATTAGAGTTTATTTCTATGGTCATTCCATCTGTTGTGGTTTACCCCATGCCATAGAGTGATTTTCCTCGTAACATAATTGGAAACCATACTAGGGATTAAATATTCTATTTTTGGGGTTTGGAGTGTTTTTCTCCTTCGATTCCTCTCTGGTAGCCTGAGTTTTCTTGTCGCATGATTGCTTGACAACCTATTTTTACTTTGTATTTGAGTTTATTGGCATTATCCTTACCTTGGAAATTTTTTAATACATATACATGGGTTTTCCCTTGACATACGCATATATACACGAGCTATCATCCTATAGGGCACGTACATATGCGATTTTTCCTTAAATAGACGCGTACATAATTTTTTTTAGCTTACTTGCTGAGTTTGGTGTTTGTTGGGTGAGTTTTTATGGTTGCTGAGTCATCTTGGGTCTTTATCCTAACTGTTGAGTGCTTGTAGAGTGATAGGAAACCTTTTTATGGTTGAATTTCTAGGCAGTTTTTCTTTCTCATCATCTTTTTTATTGGTTGTCCTTGCATCTTGGTCTAAGTGTTTACTTATTGGTATTTTTATCACTGAAATTTTTTCCACAACATTGCATGCAAATGGTTACAGAAATACATCATCTCTAAACACCTATTAGTTCATCTGCAGCACCAAAAATGCATTTCGAAGAGGAAAAAACTATACAATTGGGTCAAAAATTGAAGTGCCCAAATTCACCAAAGGAAGCACACACACTATGCATGGAATGCGCTACTTTCTCAGTCAAACCTGCACATTGTGCGCAAAATGCGCGACTTTATACATGCAAACCCGCTCACAATGCTCAAAATGCACGACTATTTACAGACACAGATGCACACTTCCATGAACGATGCATTTATGGTTCTTGTCGGCCCCTCAACCACTTATGGACCAGCTCCCAACTTGATTTGACCCTCAAATCTGAGATGAATCCGAATGGGGGGCTGGTCAAAGACCTAAGGGTGTCCTAAAGGGCCCCTTATTCACACTAAGAACCCGTTGGATATTTCCTCAAAGACATGCTATAAATAGAGGCCATGGGTGCACTAAGAATTTAAGAATCTCATTGTATTGTTATGATGCCTCTATTCTCCTACAAGAAACCTCTTTTCTTCTTGGAGCATACTAGCATCATCTCAATAATCTATTCACCTCACCTCTTGAGGGAATAAGCTTGGATTTCTTCACCATTTGATTTCTAGTTTATCATTTGTAAGAAGAGCTCTCACATAAGGGACTCAAGAGCCCTCCCAAGGAGGAAGAGGGGATCCATAAGTCCTCCTTTTTCTATGGTGTTTTCCCACTAATATACTTCTCCATTGGTGGCATGATTATTGGTCATTTGTTTGATTGATTTTGGTTCTAATTTCTTCATGCATTTTAGTTTTATTTATTTTCTTAGTTGTTTGTTTATTTCATGTGATTGAATTGTTTGATTCATACACTAAATTTTGTCCTATCTAGCAGACCCAACTAGACTTGCAAGTTCCCTTCTTTTTCTCATTCAAGTGGCGAAAGGGACATAATAGATTGGCGACCATACTAGGGATAAGGTATCAATTTCCTCCCTATTTGGGTTGTTTGAGAACTTATTTTTAACCCATTTGCCTTGAAGGGATCATAATCGGCCTAGCCTTACCTGTAAAGAGCTGAGTTTGGAGTTGGAGGAGGAGAATTCCACTTAAAATCCCCCCCGATGCGTATCAAAATGTGCGCGGGTGTTCCATCCCATAGATGCACATTATGAGCATTGTGCGCCAACAACACTTCGTTTCTCTACGCATTCTGTGCACTGTGTGCCAAAATGTCTTCTATTTTTTGCGCATTGTGTGCCCACTATGCCCCTATCAGAACTGTAATCCGCGCATCTGTCCAGAATTCCAAATTTGTAAGAGTTTTTATGATGATTTGAAGGACCCTAGCCTTTAAAATCTTGTTGTTATGCAATTTGTAAATGCACGACACTTAGATTCCCTTCCCACATGAAGGGTTAGTCAAAACATGGGCACTTAGGGGGTTAAAAAGAACCATATTTCTCCTCTTTTTCTTTGAGTTTCCACATGGATGGCTTGTTTTGATTGTAAAAGTTAAGTTGAGATTCTTTACTATCGCATATAAAAACACTTGCATTGGGACCATAAATCAAACTTTAATCATTGAGTATGCTCTTCTCTCGCACCCTTGAGCAATCTTGAGAATCAGAAAGGTGATTAAGGGGTCATTTCATCTCCATTAACAAAATATTTAGGAGAGGGAAAATCCCCCCTAGGGATCCTCTTAGTTGTTTTTCAAAACATCATAAATTTGTAAGGGCCCATACATGCCCACATGCTTGCAATATAGGATGGTTTTTCAAAGCTTTCTTAGAGTACATCACATTAGGGAATTTAAAGTATTAGTAAGGACCAATATGTCCACATGCGAGTTCTTTAGGGACTTTAAAGTTTCGCAAGGTTGTACCAATGACATATAGCAAGACGGGTAATCAAGATTTGTAAGGACCACAGGAAGTCCACATGTTGCAAATTGACACCTAAATTATTAAAAAATTGGCACATTTGTTCACTTTCTCACACACAAAGACACTCCTCACTCACATAATTTCATCTCGAATTGTGGAGGTTGAAGTAGGATTCCTCCAAAGGGATTCCGAAAAGTCCCACTATTTCTTGAAGAAATTATCCACACCCACTTAATTCCAACGAGATTGGTTCACACCCCCAATCTCTCAACCAACCACATCTAATTTTTTTCTAAAAACTCACTAAGTCTTCCTCCACAGGAGGTGCCAAAATAAATTGTTTATTCTAGGTAGGATCTCGGGGGTAGGCATCCAAATAACCCCTCGTTATCTGGTTCTCACATCTTCAAACATTAGAAGTTGACAAACAGGGAACTTTAAAATCCTCCAAGTCAAGTGTTCCTAACACCATATGGCAGTGAGATACCCATGAAGGGTAGAAGGTCGAGGTCCAATTGTTTTGTGTGTCCCCCCTTGAGTCACCCAACTCTTGGAAGGGATCCAGTACGTGACCCATTTATGAGGCCGAAAATCTAAATGTCACACATTGATCGAGATACCTAGTGACCAAATTTAGGACATCTACCCAGGTGACAATTGTGGGCTGCAATTTCATCTTGATCAGATTTTGTGTGGCTATTGGGAAATATCGCCAGCTCTTTTGGGATATGCACCCTCTAGCCCTCATTATAACTGATTATTTCATCCTTCACTAGTTCCTCTTCCGGTGGCTTCAGACCCCACTGTTGAGTGTTATTGGAAGGTCCAGTGCTATTTGAGAGGAAGGGCGTTACGTCTTTGTAGGAAACGAGCATTTTTTTTCTTTGTTCCCCCACGCAGACAAAATCCACCTACCCACATGTATGCTTCTTTTCAATTGATTTAAGTATGATGCTCATTTGATTACATGTGATTGCAAGATATATTGTGAAAGTCCAAATTATACAAGTCTCTTTTTCATTAATTTCTCTCATCACCACTTACACACATTCACTTTTCTAGTCATACATCATAGGGGACCCACAAAATCCATGTGATTCCAGATGCTTGAAAAATCTCCCTCCTATCCTAGGAGGAGTTCCTAGTCTTTCCAACTCACCGGCTCAACCCTCTCACACCCCTGTGAGTGCTACTATTTTGGGATCAACTTTACTTGGTTCCAAATCCCAAAGCCAACCATCCACTGGCTCTCCTTCACAAGGAGGCGGGGGCGAACTTCTTCTCAAGGGAGAGGTACAACCCCACCAAACCCCCATCAAGGGTCAGGTACACAACCTACTCACACCATGGTTGGAACTAATCCTCCACCGCCACTCCACATGCCATATTTGGCATCCCTCAACATACTTGATCTGATTAAACTCACGAATGACCCTATATTGCATGACCCCACATGTCCCAATATGCCTTCCAAACTACCTTCAAACATTCCCAAGTTTGAAGGAAAATAGGGGGAATATCCCGCCAACCATGTCATGACCTTCCACTTATGGTGCTCCTCAAACAACATCATGGACAACTCTACACGCTTACGGTTATTTCAATGCACACTCATTGGTCCATTGTCCAAATGGTATGTGGATGAAAAATCAGGGTCCCGTGTGACTTTTGAATCATTGGCCAAAACATTTTTGACCTTCTTTCAACTACTAGTTCATCATGACAATGGTCTAGAATTTCTCTCTGAGTGTAAACAATCCTCAACCACACATATTGTCAACCACATTCATGAATGGCATCGACGACATAGTTTATGCAAAGTAGAAAGCACCAAAGAACAACGCCTCGATTGGTTTCTTAGATCACTCATCTCTATCCTTGCCAAAGATGTGGCCTCCACCTTCCCCCAAAATAAAGACAAAGCCATCAACAAGGATCAACAATATGACCTCATTTATGCTCAGTCGGGTTACTTATACATAGTAATACCTGACACACTGAGACCCACATCGTTCGGCCAGGACAAACCTGGGATGTCTCATGCAGTAGATGGATTGATTGGTACCACCACACACAAAAATCCGTACCCCCAATCACCACCTATGTATGGTACACCCCAATATTCGCCTATATATGGAGGTCCATTTTATTACCCTCCTCCCCTTTACCAAAAGTCATATCCTGTTGTTCCCCCTCAGTCATTCAAGGCACCTCCACCAGTACCCATGTCGTATCTAGTCTCTCAATACAGTACGGGTCCACCCCCAACCCCTGGATATAAACCTAGAAGTAGTGGAAATACCTCTACTTCCTATACGCCATATGGATCCTATACATAGAACAATCCATATTTCCCATTTCCTAGTCCTCCCCAGCTGGTTAATCATCCACCGGGACAACCACATGTCGGCGTCAAATTTGTTCAACCCTTTCCCATTCAACAAGTTCATACATTTGAACAACTGAATATGACCAATTAGACTCATAAAAAGACAGGAAAAAACCAAAACAATGACAATCCAGGACTAGGAGGGAATGGCCCCCACAACCATCCCACTGGGGGAAACCAATACCAACACCCCCAAGGGGGCACCAATAATAATCAACCACGACAAGGGAAGAGAAAAAATCTTTGAACAAACTTCCCTTGTGCTATATGTGGTGAGTATGGACATTATACTCACAATTTCCCCCAAATTCATGATCTCCAATGGATGAGGGCATCCATGAAATCACAGGGCCCTCCGACACCACCTGCCCCTCAACAGGCCCCACAACAGTATTTGCAACAACCACCTTCGATTTTTTTGCAAAACCCCATACCATACCAAGGTGTGATGAACACCCAACAAGTGATCAACCTTGCCCCACCACAAATGGGGAAATATCCAAACTCGGGTGCCACTTAACTCGAGAATCCGGTTGATTGTAGTGTCCTCCTCACCAGCGAAGAAATTCTTCTGCAAACACACAACCATTAATATGGTATGCCTCCCGAATCTACCCCAACCACCTCAGAAACACTACTAGCTACTGCAGGACAACCATTGATGATTCCACGTCCTAACGCAAAACCCATTCCTCGCATACCACATATGCCTTTACGACAGAATGTGCTTAACCCTCATGTTATGGATGCTCATAATTATAGTCTGGTTGATGACTTATCCCAATCTCCCACAACCATGTCTGTGTTGTAGGTCCTCCAAACATTTCCATCACAACGAAAATCCTTACTTTCTGCCTTGGGGGTAGTCAACCCAGCTGACACTCAACTGATCACATTTGATTCAGATAGCGGAGAACCACGTCTTCCTACTCAAGTAGCCTTCCAGATACCAGTTAATATCTGGAACACCACAGTTTATTGGTGTATCATCGATGAAAGTGCATCCACATGCATCATGACTAAACACGTATGGCATCAAATTGGCTCCCCTGAGCTAGTACCCTCTGCCATCACCCTTTGAGATTACGACGGTCAACCAACATCTTCTGCAGGGATTTGTCAAAATGTCCCCATAGAAATTTGGGGAAAATCCATCCTCATTGACATCAAATTTACAATTCCCAACTTGATTACAATATCTTGTTCGGACACAACTACATGTATGCTATGAAGGTGGTCGCCTCTTCTGTGTTTCATACGACGATGTTCCCCCATAATGGGAAGATCGTCACCATCAACCAACTTACACATTACAAGCCTAACCATTCTTCCAACATCGATAACATCATCCCCCTTGTCCATGTTAGCTCGAATGATTTTCCATTTGTCAACATTGGTCTTGGATTATTCCAAGACCCATGCATTTTGGGCACTTATCAGGGATCTCCACTGTTCCTAAACCCATCTTTTTTAGCACAAGTGTGTGTAGTTTCCTCTAAAGGAATAGCCAACGAAGACAATACTCTTATCACTGAGTCCCCTCCCCATATCAAAGTTCCACCAGTTGAATAAATATGACCTGAGGAGTTCCCTAAGAGCGCCACTGCACCACTTATCACGGATCTTCCCCCTCTCCAGGGGAAAATCCTGGTTTGGGAGACAGTCCCTCGGGCCATTACCCAAATTCCCTTTTTCTACCCCCCACCTAAATTCAAAGAATTCCAGGTAGACGCAATGCTTATCCTTCCGAACATGGTACTTTCCATCCCTGTATGGTATCTACATCCACCCAAGATGGTTCCTCAACCATCCCTCCCTCCTCAATCAGAGGGAATCCTGATGCAGATCCCAGTACTAACTCTGACCATGCCACCCTCACCCCCAATCACCAACACCACTGCTACGGCTGGGGGAAGACAGAATAAGAAAGATCCCATCGCTCCACTACCTCCCCGAGTTCAACTCCCTTGCACCTTATGTGAAAGAAAAGGACACCCCACTCACAAATGTCCTTCTCTTCCCGAGCTACACAATTTTCTCCATCTTCCTCAAGCACCCCTTTTGCTTTCCACTCCACCAAGTGTGTCTCACGCTACTATAGAGTCATCAACCACATGAAAAAAAAATATACGAACCAATTTCGCCTGTTCCATATGCACAAAATATGGGCATTACACTCATCATTTCCCATCTATCCCATACGTCTGCCACAAATTAGTTGTGGAACGCCACACATATCTACATGAGCTTCCTCCAACACTCCATACCAATTCTCCCGTAAATGTAATTCATTATATTTCTTCATCATTCCTCGAGCAAATGGGAGGTCCATGTCCTCCCACCAAACTACCGCCTGATTGCCCATAGTGTTGGTGCAACTGGGATGGCATTATGGGCCCACCGTCCATATCTAATCCCTTTTCCCCACTTTAATTTTTTGGTACAGGAGCCCATAAGCTCCATTTTCCGAACCATTTTTAGCCAGTTACACAATCATTTTCTTCAGGTGATCATTTTCACTTTTTCCCGATGGAGCATCTTTCCATGACACAATCAGGTACGCCTACTCATGTTCAAAATTATCAAATAACTGTTATATGTTTTTTATTTTTAGATATTGTTCACGTCGGGTATTTGGTTTTCATGTGTGCAGGTACTTGGTCATCACACACCAGCACGACCCCTTCAGGTATATGATCGACACTACCATGTAATCATTCCCTTTGAATCTCAATTACATCTCCAGTCCCACCCTCCAACATTTTCCTTTAGAATCCCTATATTCTTCTCTGCAGTACTTTCATCTCTGATGCATTTTGGTATTGTCACCCGGTAGCACTCTCCCCCACATGAGTTGTCCCATTCATAGTCCCCCTTGGAACTTTGACACTCATGGAACTTTGACACTTTGGCAATTTTTCTATCTTTCCCAATGGACTCCCAGGTTATCTCTTCAAGGTTCTCTTTTGACTGTGCTTTCGCAGTATCACTAACCATCCACTTCATCTACAATCAGTTTTCCCATTTGCAAATTTCCTTCCATTCATTTACCTCATACACAAACCCACCAATGGGACCCCCACCCTCCACTAGTTATCCACACAACTTGCACCCTCACAAGCCAATCCATCTTGCACTGGGGCACCCATTTCTATATCTGTACACTCATCCCCAATTATTCTTTATTCATTTGGTAATTGTAAAAAATCCTTTGTTTCCAACATTTACTTAGCCTTTTTTAGCGTCACCCTTGACAACCTTATTTTTTCAAGCAATGCAACCCATGTCGCCCTTGGTTGGGGCATTCACTTTCCTCTCCTCATGTTGACATCGTCCATAAACCCCGAGTATCCCATAGTTCATGAACCCCTGATCTCCGAGTTTGTCCACTTTGTCATGCCTTTGGCACAATTTAACCCCATGCCTAGTCGTCCCCCTGACACTAGATACGATTTCATGGTTGTTGCCACTCATCCTTCAAACATACCCCCAACCAAGGGAAGTCTTGAGTCTAATCACATCTTGACTTCGTTCATGTTCTCTATCAGTTCTTGATTTTACCTCATGGATTTCACAAATCCCTTTGCTTCTTGGAGTCACGTCTCCCTTTATGTCGACACCAACACCGTTTCCAGAAGGGAGACAATATCTTGAATCTCGTTACCTTTACAATGAGGAGTCTCGGGCGACACAGAGAGAACCATCATTTCTCTCTAATTTTGTTGACCCCCCTAACATTCGACTTCAACAAAATATCATGTTATGGTGGGTCTTACTTTGCGACTATTGTAGTTGTTTCATACTAGTGAAACACCTCTAAATATTGTTAGGCTATTAATTCCTACGAGTCATCAACACTTCTTCCAGGTGTCCTTGCCTCTTTTCAGAGTATGTTCGCCATCAGAATTGTCATCTGCCATTATCAAACCACCCCGGAGGCCACTGCAGTTATCTACATCAACATACTATTGAGGAAAGGATATGAAATGATCTTACTCAAGCATTTTCAGATTCTTCTTGGCTAAATAAAAATAGATGGGAATCTCACCCTATGTTTATAGCCAACAAAAATAACATCCTAACTCACAAGTATTAATTACAAGTTCTTAGGCTAGTCTTTTATTAATAAAAATCTTACTGGAAATTTAATTTTTATGTAATTTTTTGAATATAACAGTTGCTGAAATAAATGTAAAGACAGAAGTAAAGACACCAAGATGATAATCAAGACATATGAGACATAAAGCAATCCTTTATTTCATTCCAATTCACCAAAGAGTCTTTATTTTACAAAATTTGATGCATAAATTTAGGATCAAAGTCAAACTTAGCCACCCCCGATCAAACATACAAAAGGACCTCCGACAAAAAAAAAAAAAAAACTAACTCTAGAAGTTGGATCGGCTTGCCACAGATTGTTGCCCACTCGAATCTTCACAATGGCCTTTGTCAGTCATGAAAACTAATTCACAAACAAAAAATTCTACATAGACTATCAAAGATAGATCAACACCTTTGAAAAACAAGTGTCTGAATGATGTAATTCAACTCCGAATCTTGTTGTCTACAATAAGACCATGTTATCATAAAAAGAATTATGCTTGTGATAAATTAAGGAATGAATGATAACTGGACTATCTCAACATAAACTCAAAGATAAAACCTTAGTATGCTTCTCCTTCTATCCAACATTGTTCCTCCCTTTCCTTTTTCCTTTAAACAAATTAGAATTGATTGAAGTAGTTGAACCAACTCACTAGTTAAGTTAATTAAAAGACTCAACCAACTTTTAGTTAGGGGGAAAAGTAATAATCATAATAAGGGTTATAAATAAATAATAACTAGTAGGTGGGACCCCTTGTGACTCCCTTTAGCTCTTAACAATCATAACATACTAGTTAATTAAGAAAAACACACCTCCTTGTGACTCCCATCCATATTAACATTTGACAATTAATCTCAAAATATTTGAAATTATCTTCAAAAAATATATTACTCATAAATTCAAAGAAAAAACGTTGTCCAAAATTTTTAAAGTCAACTGTCATCAACCATAAATAACATAACAACTCAAAAACTGAGATGCAATCTTCCCTTGATTGTTGTTGTCACCCTTTGATTTTCCTGAATTTGCCTTTGGCTGCGCTGAGCCCTTAGGCCGATATCGTTGATCACGTGGGAACAATCGTCCCTCAAATTCATCCGGGAAGACATGGATTTGTCAGAGCCATTGGAGGGCGAGGAAGGGGCAACAATGGATTTTCCTTTGTCAAGGGCATGGTCGGCCTCAATTTTCAATATTTTGCTAGCATGGGAGGACTGCATTGGCGAGTGGCCAGGGGAAACTTGGACAATCTGATTGTTAGGCAGAGGAGTAGGCAAAGACAAATTGGGCCATCCATGATGTTGGGAGATTGTCGGGTGGAAAATCTCTTGCCATACATCATTTTCAGGAACCCCTGGTTGCAATGAGACATGAGGGGGAACATGAATATCGGGGGCTTGCAGAACTTGGAAAGGAGGCCTTTTAGGCCTAGGTTGGACCACTCCTTGCCCAATCCAATTGAAAAATATGGCCTGAAACAACTGGCCTAACTCTTGTGAGTCAGCGTCAAAAAGTATGGAGAACCTTGGCCTTCTTGGGACTCGGTTCTAATTAGCTATCCTTCTGTTGCCTCTGCCATGACTACCTCGGCTGAAAAAAATCATTCCTGCATGCATGATTGATTAGAAAATAATATTTTAAATAACCATACATGACAACTCTTTAAAAATATGAAATATATTTTGTCTCAACAATGTATCAAACTCATTCAATCCAATCCATACAAATTGCTTAATTGTTTGTCAATGAGCAGGGGGTGAACAAAGGGTTCTCGGATATGCGAGGGGTTTGTATTGAGTGAAAAATGATATAATGAGGGGGAAAATAACACGGTTACTTCTCAAGGACAACAAACAATCAACTGTAATGCAAACCAAAGAAAACATCATTGTAATCCAACCAAGACACTACTACTTCCAACTACTTCAACACATCATTTTTCTTGACTGTAATCAATTTTAGAATAGGGAGTGAAAAATGAATATGGGAATGTGATTGGGTTGTAATTAGCGAAAATAAAAATAATGGTGGGGAATGAGAGAGGGTAATATTCATAAAATTAATTAAGTAATCCATATAACCATTCTGTAAAAGGAAATACACCATTCAAATGACCATTGTGATCCAATAACAACTACGGTGTATTAACTAGTTCATTGTTCATAACCAAATATTTACACAGTGTCAACAACCAAAACAATATTCATTCCACAACAATCTGTAGGGGAGCTCTGTTTTCTCCCATTTATCCATAAGCAATTTCCAAAAAAATACACAATCAATTATTTTCACTTTGCTCATCAAATGCAGGCATAAAATCATGCTAGATTTTGTCTTTACATTTGTTTAATAATTAAAATGCAATGTGGTCATACTGTCACAACACTTGTGCCTGTCACTGTTTTAAAATGTATGACATTCACTTAACATACCTAATTGATCCATATTCATCTTGCAAGAATCCTGGCTTGTCATTTAAATACCCAACTAACCAATCACCATTTCAACTCACACTATGTTGTGAAATGCACAACCATTCGACAAATGCAAGTGTATTTATATAATTGTACATGTCCAATCTTCTTTAACTCTAAACATTCAAAATTTTGGGCTATCCATCCAACGTAACGAGCATCAACAATAGGTCCGATTTTACAAAACAATCAATCAAATCACAATAAAGCCATGTTAAAAAAAAACCCATGACCTTTCCCAATGGCGCAATCAAATAACACAATGGACAATCATGTAGTAATCACCATGATTGAAACATTCCCATTGAAAAATTCTAAACACATAGTCATAGTATCATTAAATCATCCTATCGTGTCGAGCTATCAATCCAATAAAAAGAGGCAACAACATGATTGCTCAAATTAATCAAACAACAACCAAAACATACTGTGTAAAAAAAACTTGTGCCCATCCTTGATGACGCAATCAAATAATCATTATGGATGCAGTGGATGGAATTTCCATAAACACCCTGACTGCAATAATCATTTGGCTATCAAGAACACATATTTAGAGTGAACATTTACTCATGGTGTACTGCTGAGTTAACATCCCGATAACCTCAATGCAAAAGACAGTGGTTGTGTATCAACCTCAATCGTTAATCAACCAACTTCAATGTTGAGCCTATTACTTGGACTGTCATCATAATCAACAACCCGACCTAACATGTTGTGGGAATCCCACACATACCCATGCATCGACATGAAGCGACATTGTGACTTACTCAATTAAAACAATACTGGGTTATCAATTCATTTAAACACAAGGAGAGCGACTGTGTATTTGATTTATCCATTTAACCTTGGAGAGCTTATCCATTGTAATAACACAGGTAGTGACTAGATACCAAAACCAACACGATTGTCACATAATCAACTAGGTGAGCCTGTAATCAACTCTGTCGAAAATACATACCAATCAACAATAACCAATAGTAAACCCGACAGCCACGATGATCTTCTCTAACAACCCTCAAACTTGAGGAGTTAAGGGTTTGCTCTGTGTCCAACACAGGGATACTAGAGTCGACTCTTCTCAATGGTGAAAACCTCCAAGACCAACAGTGTATACACAAAGAACACCACAATTTACTTTGTGGACAAGGTGACAAATCCCGCGACATGAGAGGTTATGAACAAACGAGTAAGGCTCCAACTCGGCCTGGAAATGATACTCAACACACGCAGGGTATAACCCTCGTGGCTCTTCAGTTAAACAACCACAATGCTAAGGTGAAAACAGGGCTGAGAAGGAACAATAAAACCCATTGTGAGACCATTAGTGGTGCAAACAAACCAATTCCCAAGTGGACAAAGCATAGTGACACAAGGTTCTTCCAACCATTAAACCCCATAAAAGCCAAAGACTGGGTATGGTGATACAAAATGCATGAAGACAGCTAGCCATGCAAGACCAAACAAAACCCTCCAACTAAAACCAACAAGGATGACATAGAGCCTTTATGTCTGCTAACACCCAACATGACCAATAACACTGTGACTTCAAATTTTTTTTTCAGAGCCAACATCGATTCATTCCAAACAATTCCACACAGTTGCCATACTTAAGGAAAACACAACACATACATTCGAGCCAATATCCATTTCATAAACAGAGAAGACTCATGGATGGCCGAAAAAAGACATACCTGTAATCCAAGCACCTTAAACGCGAGTTGGCCAAGCAGTTCCTCCCTGCTTGAAAATCAGAGCATAACCACATCAACAAAGTTGAACAATAACCCGACTAGGGTGACAACCAATGGAAGGAGTAAGGGTGACGTGCATTAAATTCACGTCGCCTCCACCCTCAGTCAATTAATTCATTAGTACATGCCAACAAGCTTCCATTAACCCAATTAATTAAACCATGTATCAAAACCATCAACCATTAAAACCAATAATGCGACCCATATCAACTTATGCCATAACATAATCCCAATGCATATCAACTATATAACTCAATAAATCGCATAGATTTTAACTTAGTAGTTAGGATAACAACAATCCATTAAAAATCGATGCATTTAGTGTAGTATATAACATGGTTTAGTTCCTTCCCTTTTCTCTTATATAGATTTTGCATTTTTCCAATTGCTTGTATATGTTATTGCTAACATGTTTATTCCGCAGGTCTCCTAGTAATAGATCCCAATAACAGATAGCAGTGATAACAAGGATAACATAGGTCGTTGTAAAATAAAACTTGAGCTTAGAGCAATAGAAAAACACAGAACATGCCTTCTCCATTGCCAATAAACCAAGATTATATCACCATGTAAGCAGTGTCGAATAGTAGCACAACATCAAATAAGCACCAGACCTGATCTCCAATCTACTAGGGGGTCCCACCTACTAGTATTATTTAGCTTTTATAATAATAGGCTTTAGCAACACTTTGCGGGCTAAAATTCGTTGCGTTTTTTAATCGTCAACACATACCACTTCAATTATTGTCTTACATTTTTGAGTTAGATGACATGAGCATGGGGCATGCCTACCTCGTTTGTATACAGATTTTATTTCCCTACCTAGAGCAAGATTTGGGTCCCACTGTTTCCCCTCTCCCTCCGACGGATCGCTCTTGTAGTTCCTAACAACTCTCTTCCTTACAATGGTACTCTCAGTAGAAGAAACACTGATGTATTTCGGCTATACATATGCTCCTAACCTCACACATCGGGGGGCATCTATTATCGGTGGAATTTCATCTGCAACATTGCATGCAAATGGTTACAGAAATACAGCATCTCCAAACACCTATTAGTTCATCTGCAACACCAAAAATGCATTTCCAAGAGGAAAAAACTATACAATTGGATCAAAAATTGAAGTGCCCAAATTCACCAAAGGAAGCACGCACACTATACGTGGAATGCACTGCTTTCTTAGTCAAACCCGCACATTGTGCATGAAATGCATGACTTTATACATGCAAACCCACACATAATGCTCAAAATGCATGACTGTTTACAGGCAAAGTCACGCACTTCCATGAATGACGCATTTATGGTTCTTGTCGGCCCCTCAACCACTTATGGATTAGCTCCCAACTTTATTTGACCCTCAAATCTGAGATGAATCCAAAAGGGGGGGTTGGTCAAAGACCTAAGGGTGCCCTAAAGGGCCCCTTATTCACACTAAGAACCATTTGGATATTGCCTCAAAGACATGTTATAAATGGAGGCCATGGGTGCACTAAGAATTTAAGAATCTCATTGTATTGTTATGTTGCCTCTATTCTCCTACAAGAAACCTATTTTCTTCTTGGAGCATACTAGCATCATCTCAATAAGTTATTCACCTCACCTCTTGAGGGAATAAGCTTGGATTTCTTCACCATTTTCTTTCTAGTTTATCATTTGTAACAAGAGATCTCACATAGGGGACTCAAGAGCCCTCCCAAGGAGGAAGAGGGGATCCATAAGTCCTCCTTTATCTATGGTGTTTTCCCACTAATATAATTTTCCATTGGTGGCATGATTATTGGTCATTTGTTTGATTGATTTTGGTTCTAATTTCCTCATGCATTTTAGTTTTATTTATTTAGTTATTTTCTTAGTTGTTCTTAGCTTAGTTGTTTGTTTAATTCATGTGATTTAATTGTTTGATTCATACACTAACTTATGTCATGTCTAGCAGACCCAACTAGACTTGCAAGTGCCCTTCTTTTGCTCATTCAAGTGGCGAAAGGTACACAACATGTATCTTGCTTGGCTTGTCTCGTTTGCTTGCAGTAGGGTCTATATATCAAGTTGTTATTCACTCGCATTTTCATTCATTTATATTGAAAATATAAAAATATACATTATGCATTTTTACATTTTCTCTTTTGGTTGTTTAGTATTGATCTTGATACATATATGGAAAGATTGCATTTTAATTGAAATTGCAGAGTTGAATTGAAAGTTTCATTTTGAAAAGCTTATCATTTTTTGAGAATTGAAGATTAGGACTTAGATTTATGTTCAATTCATTTATTTAATTTGTCGAGTCATAACATCATCAGTTTCAAGACCACATATTTTGATTAAACAAAGCCATTAAAAGTAATGCTGATAAATTTAAAATTGATTAGAAACGATTTTATTTTTCAGGGTACAAAAACTAGCATAGGATATAGAGCCTTGGAATAGGATTTTGTGAGTGAACTTCTCCAAGGATATTAAACTCAATGTATGTGTATGACCAAGGGAGTGGTGAAATCCATTGTGTAATTAGTCACGTCAGGAGGCTTCGCTCACACCAGAGTTAAGCACAAGGTCGTGAGAAGTTGGTTGCAGAGATATCCCTCTAATACCTTCTTAGCATCATAGATCTTTCTGGGGATCTATTCATATTTGGGGGTCTTGCTAGTACCTTTACCTCCTTGAGAGGCGGTGATTTCAATATTTTAGGCTTTGTTACCCTGCCCATACGATGGACCTAACTTACAATTGTTCTCCTCCACATTGGTTATATCATGGTAGATTTAGTTGCTTGAAATAGGTAGCCACATAGGTTACTTGCTGGGGTTATTCTGCAGGTACCCCGAGTCAGATAAGGGTCGGACATCACACAACCTTTATGGAGGATTACCTCTCTGGGGGGGTCTAACTGACTACGTTGTTAATCCCACAAGGGCCCTTATAACTAATTGTGATACCTCCAATATTTTGAAGGGATTCTCAGGCCCCTCTTGGGCGAGGTATACCTACTCTAGTGAGGGGATGCCCGTTTTTAGCTACTATACCTTGTTTGTGTACATTTTTCATTTTTTTTCCTTACTTTGGTGTGATATCTGATTATTAGTTGACCTTAGGAT
Organism: Picea engelmannii; assembly: GCA_009831015.1. NCBI lineage: Eukaryota > Viridiplantae > Streptophyta > Pinopsida > Pinales > Pinaceae > Picea > Picea engelmannii. The sequence goes on along the minus strand of ML786786.1, from coordinate 204,916 downwards.
TTTGTATTGTGTCATGAATTTCCATTGCTATGGTTAGGGAGCCCCCATGACTCCCTCTGTTAGCGTTACCCAACCCATGGCCTTTGCTCATTCCATGGGGATGAATCCTTTTGTATTTCTGAGTGGTACGTCGAATCATGATACTTAGCCAATACCTTGGGCCTCTAATCATTTTTCTCTTGGTATGATAGGCATGTCTTTGCACTTTCCATCCTCTGTCTCGTCGCCTTATGTGAATCCTAGTTTTGGGTTTGGGGGCATGAATCCTCCTTATTATCTCTATTTTTTTGTGTGGTAGTCATATCCCTCAACCAACTCTTACGATAGGAGGTTGGAACATTCCTTCCTATGGATCCAATCATAGCTTCACTTTTCTAAGAGAAAACACTCAAATGGGCGGTCATTCTACTTATTACATCCCGTCAATCTATCCTTCTTCTGCTATGCTAGTTCCTATGAATTTTTTTCCCATGGAGGACCTTCGTCTGTCCTCTAGTGTTTCATCCAGAGCAATTTGGTTTTATAGTATGGGAAACCCCCTTCACGAAGTTCCTTCATCTGGGGGAAACATATATCCTCACCTGAGTAACCCTTGTCATGTCGCTTTCTCTTCGCAAGCGGCTTCCTCGGTGATGATGCACTTACAACCCTTTATGAATCAGTTTGGAGGAGGATACTATCTTTCCATACAGGACCATGGTTTATACCAGAACCCTTCCTAGCCCGCAATCTCTCAAAATCAGTCTTTCCTAGAACCTTGGTCTCAAATGCTGCAACTAGTCGCTGCAAGTCATGATGGAATCACAAGTCTAATCACTATGATTCATATTGGAATTACATCACCAACATCTACTAGTCATGTTGGGGATTCATCAAAGACCTATGTTAGTCATGTTAGGGATCTGCTACTAGCTTTTGCAAGTCATGCTGGGAGCATGTCACCAACCACTGCAAGTCATGCTGGGATCATGTCACCAACCACTGCAAGTCATGTCGGGGCATTAATATGATTGAGAAGAATAGACGTATAGGACGTAAGCCCAAGTTCCTTTGTATACTTTATAAAGTATATCATCTAACTCGTATGTGCCATGCTACTTCCATGGTACAAGAAGCGCAGTCCTTGTATGATAGCCCTTCGGGTTCTAAGTCATATTTAGTTTCCCAACATTCTAATCCTTCTTTGGTTGATACATCATTCATGTTGATGCAATATTTAGTCGATACCACTCTTATTTTTGGGGGTGATGCGTCTCTTGACCATGTTGTATTGCATCATGTTCAAACAACAGTCGTTTCGATACAACCTTTAGTCAAACCCACTCTTCTTTTGGGGGGTGATGCATATTTCAACCATGTCCTTAGAATTTCTAGTTTTGTACCTTTTGAAAAAGGGAGCATTCCACTCTCTTTGAGTATGCTACCTCCAAGTCCTAGGGTGGTTTCCTTTGATTGGAATGATCTTGTAGAGCCTCAAAATCCTTCTTCTACACCCTTCCAGATAAGGGGCATTCTTCGATATATTGTATATAAGGTAACCTCTGCAAGTATTTTATCCTCCTCGACTTGGAAAGATTTGGGTTTTTTCAAGCTTGTGTCAGCTATCTGTGAGTTGTTGAATTTCAACAGAAGTCTTGCACAGGAGCCCTGGCCTCCCCCATGATATGTTGCTTAGAACAACATTCCCAGGTCTTGGTTAAGCTATTTTATAACTCTATAAAAAAGCGAAAAGAATGTTGAGTGAACTTGTCTATTTCACACTTGTTTAATGGATTTGAAAGGATGTCTATTTGGTGTAATTTTAACCCTTTTTCGGACCAAGTAGACTAATTTCGAAAAATCAATACTCTAGTCACTAGTGGATAGAAGAGTTCTCCCGGGTATTGTTTTATACTTTTTCAGTGCTAAGGGACTAAATTTATGAAAAAGGGCATTCTTTGGAGTTAAGTTGTAATTGAATTTCATCCTCTTGCTTTCAGTATTGAGCCTATTGTTGGTTCCCTATTTCTCGTTACAATCCTATTACCTCAACAATTTTCATCACTAGCCAAGCAGAGCCTTATTTATATCCTTTACAACTTGACACCCTGTACCCTAAGAGGAAACATTCCCCCGAGTGTCCACATCCTACATGCACCTCCTTGCATTGAGAATAGGTATGTTCCATTGTTGGAACTAGTTTCTTACTCGCGACACTTATTTCCTCCATTGTATCATATCATTCATTTGCTTATGAAAAAAAAAAAGACAGGTGAGAAAATAATATTGTCTTATATTGGCAGCATTTGTGTCACCTTTGAACACATCACAAACTTTTTAGTCCACTTGTCATCCAAAGTTTGGGTTTAGCATGACCTTAGGAAATTTATCTCGTTACTTAGAGTTTAATCCTCTGATCGGTTACTCTTCCAGTCCCTATGGAGAGTTTGATTGGTGCCTCCTACATCACAAATTTTCATTATCAAGTCTATGTTGTCAGAGTCCTCCATATGTCTCATGCTCTTGTTCAAAGGATGTCTATAAGCCTGTGTTGGCAATTTATCAGAATTCTTGACTTTGCATGTTGACCATACCCTCAGTGTGTCTCATAATTACATGAAGTTGTCGTCCCATCGTGCACCCTGGTCCTACTTTCATTATGGGTAGGTAACCTTAAACCCAACATTCGACATCTCCTCATTGGTCCCTGACTGGGGGGTTTCCCTTGTGTTCAATAGCAAGAAATATATTCACACATTGGGATTCATGCAATGTATTGGATTCCATTAGCCTTATTGGTGGTTTCCTCACCTTTGTCAGCAATTTTCATTATTGGCTAATATTCAAAGGGTCTTTTTCATGCACCACTTGCATCTGGTGCATGAAAAAGATGCACACGGTCGTTGGTTCATGATTATCCTCTTCGTTTGAGTTCCTCCAAATCATGAAGCTATAGCTTTGTACCTCATGTTGAATGATGAGAGATGCCTTAATGCTCTCCTTTCATTGGTTCTCCTTCCATCGACTTCAGCTCATCTATTCTGGAAATGAGGCCTAGAGTCGTATGGTAGTTGCAGGTTCTCTCACCATCGACAGTTGAGAATACATCAATGTCTCCTAATCGATGGATTCTTTAAGTTTTCGACCTCAACACCTTTATTCACACTTGTAAGAATGTACTTGGTACCTTGATACCTACTCTCATTATCATTAGGTTGTCTCACATTTGTTAATGGTATACCTTAATGATCAATAATCAAATGAAGTCTCATTATGTTCGACCTCAACTCCTCTATTCACATGATGTAGACTTGCACCTTTGGCGAATCATGTAGAAAACTTGAAGACATAATTTTATAGGTGCAGCTTCCCTAAGTTGTTGCTATCATTCATTGAACCAATACCTATATGACTTAAGTGATCACGAGAGATCAGATTGTACTCCATTGTATAAAKATATCTTCAGATTGATTTTGAGACTGGTTTTTCATTGGGCCTTGTTTGTGACTATGAAAGCCTATGACATGTATCTACTTTGTATTGCTTATTCATGGTCATCAACATCTRTTTTGGTATATTTCCACATGGATCCGCAGTGTAATTCAAATTGGCATCCATGTGTACAAAGTYATTATGGATTGTAATATTCTCATTAGCAACTAGTTCATCCAGTTGGGTCTCCATTAATCCACTTTTGGGAATTATAATATATTTCAGCCATCAAAAATACTCTTCTAACCTCATGCATTAGGGGGAATTTTTTATAGCAATATTTTCCTCACCCTATGCAACTTGCTCAGAAGGCATTTTCCATTTCCCTATGCAGACTTGAGGTCCCCTTTTGCACTTCCCAGAGCTAAAAATGATATTTTTTCCACATATATGTGCCTTACAAGTTAGACAACATGTGTATATATAGGTTGCACCACTACAGCCCACGTACATCGAGTTTGGTGGTAAAAATTAAAAATTGTGTCGAGTTTCCATGTCACGTCACGAGATTTGTTGGCACAGGGGAAGACCCAGGGTTCAACGCTTAACAACGCACCAACAAAACCCCGACTACTGACCCTTTTGGCAACACCTGCGAAGCAGATGAAGTCTCACTTGAAGTATCAATAAGGGGGGTTGCAGGACATAGGTGTCTACAACCAGGGGAAACGAAAAATGATTCTAGAACAACAACGCACTATAACCTAGAGATTCTTTAACAATATTATACTTAGCTTTGCGAAGTTAGTTTAGGTCTCCTATATTTAATTTTGAAAACAACCATGCAATAAAAATATAATAGATAATAGATAACACAACATCAACCACACGGAACAACCATATTTACATGGTTCACCCTCTCCCTAGGGCTACGTCCACATAATTGTGTTTCTTGATATAATAAAGGAAAACATACAGTTCTATATTTGCACTTAGCTGCAAATCCTTCTCTCCCTTCCTCTTTGTTTCCCCTCCCTTTGCAATCAGCTGAAGGGTTGATCTTCGCACCTAGATGAATATCCAAAATACAAGAATGCTCTACCACAAAATGCTTATATATCTCAATAGTGCTATAACTAATCCCTCTCAACTCTTCTAGATATCTTTTTATACATTTCATGACTCTTAGGAAACCCTAGACCGAAGCCCAGGTGTCAAAACCCTAAGTGTTAAAATCCTAGGTGCCAAAACCCTAGGTCCACATAACCCATACTTCAAGGACTCCGCCAACCTATCCTTCATTCTTATCCGTGAGGTGCTCCAAAGAACCTATTAGTGTCTTCTTTCACTTGTTGACCTGTCCATGATTCATCTTCCTTGCTTCTTTGTCTTCCTTGATCTTCTCCTTTAACGACTCTCTTTCCTTTGACCTCACTCCTTCTTTTCTACTTCTTTAACCACTTCAAACCCTCCTTGGTTTGTGTGCCTTCCACACTCTTCATACTTTGTATTTCTTGTTCTTTAATATTTTCTTTCTTCCTACTACCTGACCAAGGGCCAACAGGGCCCAAACACTCACATGTGAATCATCCAGAGTCACTGTAGGGTTGAACCTCTTGTATTACTTCAACTGCATACTACGTGAAGTAGTCTGTGCTTTCTACTTTGTCCCTCCCTAATGTGTGAAAACTATATTTTCTGTGTCTGGTACCCCATTTCAACTACACCTGGTACCTATACCCTTCTTCCTTTTCTTTTACTGAGAGTTGTGGGGCAACTGGTTGTCACAATACAACTTCAACCGGATCCCATTTAGTAAACCATCCTTACATTCTAATAGTATTCAACATTGCAACTCCACCTTCTGTAACATAGACAACCTCGAATGGACCAAGCCAATGTGTCTTGAACTTTCTTGGATGCCTCATAAACCTGTTGTCGAATAAAAGTACCAAATCTCTTTTTTTGAATGATTTTGTCTTGATATGTTTGTCATGGTAAGCCTTTTCACATTAGTTTTTGTACCTGCTGATGAAATCCTGCAATGAACCTGTCTTCCTCTAGTTCCATCAACTGTGTGAGCCTATCTTGAACAACATCGGTGTCATCCATACCTGTAAATGATACAATTCTTAAACTAGGAACCAAGTATTCCATTGGTACCACTACTTCCAAGCCATATACTAACTTAAAGGGAGTTTGCGTGGTTAACTTTTTTCAAGTGTTCTATAAGCCCATAACACTGCTGGAATCCTCAAATCCAAATCATCTATGTTAACACTGCAAATCGTAGTCAGTAAGTATCCAGGATCTTATTCAAGGCTTCAACTGTACCATTCGCCTGTGGGTGGTATGGAGTGCTCTTTTGATGGTGATTTTTGAACTTCTGAGTCAGGGCTTCAATAGTTTTGTTGATAAAGTGTGTGCCTTGATCACTCATAAGGATCTCCGGGCATTCAAATCTGGTTATGATATACTCAAAGATGAACCACACAATTGTACCTTCACTTCAATCTTTAACTTCTCTTGCTTCTACCCATCTTGTCAAGTACTCTGTAGCAGTGATAATGTACCGAGCTCCTGTGCGCTTCCTTGGTGGGTTGATAGGTCCCACAAAGTCAATATCCCATTTCTCAAATTCTTGTAAAGTTAGCTGAGGTGTTAAAGGCACCTCATCCCTTCTTGACAACTTCCCTATTATCTGACATACATCGCAGGATCTTTAGTATTCCTTAACATCCCTGTGTAAAGTGGGCCACCAGAGGCTAGCTCTGAGAACCTTCTGCATTGTTTCTTTCCCCGCATAATGTCCTCTTGCGACGCCTTCATGTGATTCTACAAAGATCAATGGTATTTCAGACTCCATATCACATCTTCTCAAGATCTCATCTGGTCCCATCTTATATAATTGTCCAATTATTAGTTTAAAATATGCAGTGCATACTACCAACTGTTTCTTCTGAATAATTGTGTACTCGCTAGGGGCCATTCATTTGGACAGGAACTAGACTATTTCGGCGAAGTGATCATCGACTTTTTTGATAGATAACAATTGTGCATTTGGTAGTGTATCATCCAAGCTGGTGGGTTCCTCTCCATGTTCTAACCTGGATAAGTGATCAGGTCCTCTATTCATTCTTCCTGTCTTGACCACGATCTCAAAGTCATAATCCTGGAATAATAGTATCCATCTGCATATTCTTCCCCTCAACATTGGCTTGTCGACTAAGTACTTAAATGAAGAATGATCAGTGAACATATTAAAATTTCCTCCCAACAAGTAGTGTCTAAACTTATGCAACACATATACCATATCTAATCCTTATCTTTCAGTGGTAGTATAATTCCTTTCAGATGTAGAAAGATTCCTTCTAGAAAAGGCCATAGGGTGGTCAATGTCTCATGCTCCTGGCTATTCTAAGACTTCTCCTAATGCAATGGATGAAGCATCGACATGGACATTGAACTCCTTACTCCAATATGGAAAAACCAAGATAGACGCAGTGACCATTTTCTGCTTTAGTGTGTCGAAGCTCTGTTGGAATTCTTTTGTCCATTGAAACTTACTATCCTTCTTTAATATATTCTCCATAGGTTTTGTTATCTGTGCGTAAACTTTAATAAACTTTCTATAATATCCAGTGTGCCCCAATGAATTGCACAACTTCCTAACTGAAGTAGGAGGAGGTAGATCAACAATGATATCAATCTTGGAAGGATCTACCAACAACCCCTATTTTCACACAATGTGTCCTAACATCACTCCAAAAGGTGAAAAGAAAATACACTTCTTCAAGTTCAGGGAAATGTGATATTCCCTGCACTTATCTAACATTAATCTCATACATTCAATATGATCTTTCAGTAGACTAAAAATGGTCCAATCATCAAAGTATGCCTCCAAAAACTGATGTAAAAACTCCTTAAATGCTTCGACCAACATCCTCAAAAAGATGGTCGGTGCGTTCTTCAACCCAAAAGGCATGACAATGTACTGAAAATAACCCCATTATGTTGAAAATGTAGTCTTATGTCTATATTCCTTAGAAATTTTGATTTGGTGATAGCCTGAAAATCAATCTGTGAATGAGTAAACTTCTTGTCCTCCTACATTATCTAGGACCTCATCAGTAAAAGGTGTAGGGAATGGGTCATGTAAGTGTGCATCATTCAATTTCCTTAGATCCACACAGATTATGATTTCTCTTAAATTCTTATCTTGGACTACCATAGGGTTGATCCATTCAGATTCTTCAACTGGTTCTATGATTCCTGCTTCCAACATTCTATCTAATTCAATCTTAACTTTCTGCTTATACTTGGGATTCAGTCTGTAAGGCCTCTGCTTGATAGGTCTTGCATCTTCTCTCAAATGGATCTTCATTTCTCCCATGGGCCCTTTAATGCCCTTCATGTCTATGAACTTGGTTGGAAACAAGTCCTAATACTCATGCAATAGTTTTGTAATCTTACTAATAGTAGCATCATCCCAATAGTCTACAACATTTTGCTAACTTAGGTTCTTGTTCTGTTCCAATGTTAACTTTCTTAATTTTAATAGGATACCCTACAAAATATAATTCAATCCCTGGCCCTTCTATATCTCTTTGTCCTTCATTTTTTGAAATGTTCACATTCCTAGGATCATCATCTTCATCAGCATTAATATTATAACAATCATGTAACCGCTGAAAAGGCACAGTCCATTCATATTCTTCTTGTTCAAAAGGGGGGTTAGATACTTCCTCAAAGACCTTATGTCTTGTAATTTGTAAATCCTGATCCATTGTGGGGTATTGACTTTCAAATAGGAACATAGCTATAAAGTTATGGGTCATACCATACCAATCTGTAGTGGCTAAGCGCAGTTCTGCTTGAATATACCAGTGGATAGGCGTAGTATCTAAGGTGTTAATGAACTTATGTACCCATTGTTCTTTGGGAATGCTACTCCAGGTTTCCTCGCAACTTCGCACATGGTCCTTAGGGAAACCCTGACCCGCGTATCAAACTTTGCAACCTTCAGCTTGTTCTGAAAAGTGCACTGACAATAAGGTGTGACATTGTACCCACTTTGTGATGTTCTTCTTATGTGTTCACCACCATCTAGCTGGTGTTTCTTTCAAGGATTCATCTAGTTCCAACATCCTCTGTTGTACTGGTACAATTCTCTCAAATTAAGATAGAAATGTCTCTAAATGATTCGATCCATCAAATGTACTAAGATTACTTACTTCTGTGCCAATCCAACAAACTTCCTTAGTCAATCTGGCACACCTCCATGTAGAGACTTCATATATTATGTTCTACCAATTTTCCAATGCTTCTTCTGAATTTGACGAGCATGCATTCTCCCTTCGCCAACTTAGATTTCCATCTGTTGTAGGATTAATATAATATTGTTGTCCTGTTGTTAGTTTATATATTTTCTCTAGATTGTAGGCACGTTCTTATTCCCTTATAGGATCTATGTATATGTGACCTTCATCAGGATCAAGGGGTCCAATGACCCTAAGGCCATCACCTTCAAATGTCATTCTTATCTTTTTTAGGTCAACAACAGTTAAATTGTTGAAAGCCCAATCAATACCCAATATCACAAGATAGGGACAACTATCGTCAAAAATCTCAATCACTTCAAAGTCTGCAAATGTTCTTACCCCATCGATGTCCACATGGACATGCTCTAGTCTTCCAAAGGGGCTCACCACTTGCTGATTAGCCATCCAGAGCCTAATAGGAGAGTAAATCAATTTAGGTTTTCTCGTCAATGTCCAATTTTGATTCATCATAACATTTACTTATGATCCCAAGTCGAGGACCACATAGTCCACATCGTAGTCTCCAATCTGAGAACTAAGATGCAGTTCCTTGCTTGTCCTCCTTTTCTTAGATACTTGATTCACAGCTCTACTCAGCAGAGGATCTATTCTTCCAATTTCATAAAGTCTTATCAAGTGTTGTAGTTCCTGCACATATTTTTCATATTTAATCAAATTGATACAAGTATACAAGAAGTCCATAATCTTGCTTACCTCTTTTCCTTTCCTAAGTGGGACAGACTGATCAAATTTTGAAGGAATTTCACAGTCCTTTACTTCTGGTTATGCCGTAGATGAAGAAGCATGTTCTCTTGCAAATTATCTCCTTGCTTCTTCAAAAGTATGCTTTTCACTCCTCAGATAAAAAAATTGTGCCTTATATGCAACTCTTCTGATCCATGATCCATCTGTAGTATTTATTGGAGTCATCCTATATTCTCCTGTAATAGCACATCCTCTAGTAATAACAATGACTCTAGGTTCTTCACTGCAAGGTTCAGCCGAAATTAGTTGGACTTGTTGGTTTCCTCCTCATCTTTCCTGAAGCTTAGTTAACAACACTGGACAATATTTGATGACATGATCAAACGAATTACAATTGTTACAAGTAGTACAAGGGTTCTGACAATCCCTTTCTAAATGACTTGGTTGGGCATAGTTATAACAAATAACTTGACCTCCACCTCGACCCATACCTCCTCCTCATCCTCTTCCTCTGAGCCCACCACGAGGGTTGAAGTTTCCTCTTCCTAGGGAATTGAACTGCACAACATTCCCTTCTTGTTGTAATTCTCCTTGAATTATATATGTATCCCTTGATCTTTCATGCATGATGTCATAAGCCCTACAATCCTTCTCATCATGCCCCACAGATTTTCAGAATGTACAATAAAGGTTGGTGGGTGTTTGGACATATTTATGCATATAATAGCATTCACTAAGGAAATGACTAGTTCTACATACCTCGCCCCATGGTATAGTAGCCTACTTCAAAGGGTTAGGGGATATAGAGGCCAAGTATTCATTAAATAAGGGACAATATTCTTTGTCATGGCCCTCTAATTTACATCTGATACACCAGATGTCTTCCCTTTTCTCCTTTCCTTTAACTTTCCTCATGTCTTCAACTTGTAAAGATAAACTAGTTAATTGATTCAAAATATGACTCATACATGGGTTAGATTCTCCTATATGGGTTTCTTATAGTTTCATAGCAATATCTAGTGTCCAGCCTGTGAAGCAACTTTCTGTTGCATCAGAGGAACTCTAATATGTGACAGGAGGGCAGTGATGAACCATTCCTTATGTTGTTCGTCAGGGATCTAAAAAATTAAATGGCATGTCAAGGTATTAAACCTCTGATCAAATTCCAAAACAGGTTAAGTCACCTTCTACTTGATTTCCTTCAACTCCGTAATGCACTGTGACTCCGACTTAGACTTCTTGAACTCCACACTCAATGCATTCTTAATGCCATTCAATGGCTTAGGTTTCAAAGATCATGAAACAAACTTCATATACCAGCTCAATGCGTGATCCCTCAAGGTAGTACTAAACTGAGCTCTCTTCACAACTTCATCGGTGACTTGCTTAATGCTCCACACAGCCTCGCATAAGAATCAGTGTTGATCAACATCCTTAGATCCATCTCCTCTAAAAATGGGTAACCTCATTTCATTTGTCATTCATTTTCCTTGGTTTCTTGATGGAGTATGTACTAAAATTCTTGTAACTGTACTCTGAGTACTTTGATTACTCTAGCTACTCTGGTTACTTAATGCTTCTAAAACAACAAGAGGAGTAGCAATACTTACTTCGACAATAGGCGTAATCCTTGAAGTTTCTGGTTCTTCTCGATGAAGTTCCTCGACCTCTTCTTCCTCTGCCCTTGTGAACTCTGAATATTCTTCATCTGATCTCCCTGCTTCTTCTCCACTGTAGAAATGTTTGCCTTGTGCCAATGGTCTGTAACCCTACTTAAACAGGTTCACAAGAGGAACCTTTCTGAATGATCTGCCACTGCGCCTGTGTCCATCCTCTACATCACTGTCGTTGTCTGAATTCTTGAACATTATCTTTAAAATCCAACTGATTACTATATCTTAAATATATTCTTCTCATGCAATAGCATCTTAATCTCCATCTTCAAAAAGTGTTGAAACTTTCCTCTAGGTCCCTTAAAGAAATACCTCTTTTCTTGACTATATGACTCTACTCTATCGATAGTGAACTCAGTAATGTACCCTCCAATAGTGATATCAAAACAAAGATACACTGCTCTGGACAAAACGTTAACGACTCTCTTGACTTTCTTAATCAACGTTGTTTTCCAAACCATAGGTGGTCTAGATCTAATCTCAAACTGAGGGTCTGCTAGTCTGGTTAGCCACTCATACAACTCCTTGTGAACTCTTGCAAAGAAAATCTCGTGTACGTCAGTAAAGATGTACCTTCCCAACCATTATTTTGTTCTAATGCTAGGGTTATTTTTCTGAGCTTCGACGAAATCCCTTTATTGTTCTTCTATCCACTTCTAAATCTCTGTCTTCGATGGAAATCACCTTGACATTCCCTCAGCAAGATCCTAGTCCCGAAAATGGAACCATTTGTTGGCACAGGGGTAGACCTAGGGTTCAACACTTAACAACGCACCAACAAAACCCCAACTATCGTCCCTTTCGGAAACACCTACGAAGCAGATGAAGTCTCACCTGAAGTAGCAATAAGGGGGGTTGCAGAACATAGGTGTCTATAACCAGGGGAAATGCAAAATGATTCCAGAACAACATCACAATATAACCTAAAGATTGTTTAACAGTATTATACTTAGCTTCACAAAGTTATTTTAGGTCTCCTATCTTTAATGGTGAAAACAACCATGCAATAATAATATAACAGATAGCAGGTAACACAACATCAACCACAAAGAACAACAAGATTTACGTGGTTCACCCTCTCCCTAGGGATACGTCCACATAACTGTGTTTCTTGATATAATAGATGAAAACATATAGTTCTATCTGTGCACTTAGTTGCAGATCCTTCTCTCTCTTCCTCTTTGTTTCCCCTCCCTGCGCACCCAGCTACAAAGTTGATCTTTGCACCTAGCTGAAGATACAGAATAAAATAATTCTCTACCACAAAATACTTCTCTCTCTCAATAGTGTTATCACCAACCCCTATCAACTCTTCTATATCTCTTTTTATACATTTCATGACTCTTAGGCAACCCTAGATTGAAGCCCAGGTGCCAAAACCTTCGGTGCTAAAACCTTAGGTACCAAAAACCTAGGTCCACATAACCATCACTTTAAGGAATTCACCAACCTATCCTTCCTTCTTCTCCGCGAGGTGCTCCAAAGCACCTATTAGTGTCTTCTTCCTCTTTCTGACATTTCCATGATTCATCTTCCTTGATTCTCTATCTTCCTTGATCTTCTCCTTTAATGACACGTTTTCTCTTGATCTCACTCCTTATTTTCTGCTTCTTTAACCACTTCGACCCCTCCTTGGTTTGTGTGCCTTCCGCGCTCTTCATACTTTGTATTTATTCTTATTTAATCTTATCTTTCTTCCTAATACCTAACCAAGGGCCAACAAGATCCATGATCCTTGACCTTCCATATACTGGAAACATTCCAACTCGGACCTTCGGTTCCATTTGAAGGTTATAAATGGGCCATATCCAAACTATGGAAAGGGAGAAATGGAAAGAATTCAACTTTTAAGAGCAAATATACTCTGGAGAAATTTTCACTTCACATTGAGTCTACATCCCTTTTCCCTTTAAAGTGTGAACACATTGTTCATCCCCCAAGCTCTTCCCTCTTTGATGGAAAACCTCATTGTCTCTCTTATATGAGCTTTCCTTTGGTGGAGGAAGGAAGTGGTGGCAGCCCAGCTGGAAGGGACTTAGTCTCTCGATTCCAAGACATGTCGACACAAAATTTTGTCACTTGTATACTTTTTTTTATCATATTTTAATAGAAATATTGTTTTCTCATCCAATTGATGTCTTTCAAATATTTGAATTATTACTCTATGGGAGTATTTGTTACAATGTTAATGGATTATGCTATTGTATGTGCTAACTTTATATACTATCACCATATGCTTGTGTATCTTGGTTGTTGAGGACAAGTTGCAGGTACAGAGATTTGATTTGCGTGCTCAATGGTAGTCTTCATCGAACATCTGGATGAGGTAGGCTCTTTATCTTGTCTTTATTGGCATTTACATTTACATAGCATACTTGGGATTAGATTTGATTTATGCAGTCATTCGGTCTATTATGGTTTACCCCATGCCATAGAGTGATTTTTCTCGTAATGGTGTGAATGCATGCTAGGGATTGCCACAACTACAAGCCAATTGTGGAATATGATCAACAAATACTCCTTTTTGTTGGGGACATGAAAGAGAGAACTCAAACAATGGTTGGTGAAAAATTGTGTAGGGTCCAAGGTTGGGCTCATTTAGGGAACAAAGATATCTGGCAATCCCCTGGGATTGATTATGATGATCTGTTGAACTTGGGAAAACTTAGGGTGTGAGATTGCAATTCATGGTATCAAGGTTTGTTTATATGGTATCATGCTTGAATGATGGATATCATCATGTATGATGTCTTAAGTGATTCTATAACTTTTGTAGTCTCTTCAAGAGAGTGAAAACATGTATGGTAAACCTGTTGGACTCCAGAGATGCGTCTTTTTATTTTGCAGGAGTGCCAAAATTTAGGATAGGTGGGATCTGAGAAGATGAAAAAGGAGCAAGAATTCATCAATGAACTACTTAGTTTAAACCAGATACTACGCAAGGCAAAACAATGTCCATCATGCAATATGGCTATCTCCGAAACAAAGGGATGTAATAAGATGACTTGCAATAACTGTGTTCAATATTTTTTTTATAGAGCACTAGATGGATATGACCACTCCAGTGATGGAAGTTTTGCAGTGTTCAGTACTTCAGGTTCCCAAGTAAAAAATGCTATGAATATACGATCATGTCTTGAATGTGTTGGTGTGAAAGATGCATTTAAGTTTCTATCTGACAACGACATTTGTAATATACCTTGCATATATTAAAATGCTCATTAATTACTAATTAAATCTTTAATGTAATAATTATACTTTTAATTTAAAGTCACATCTTTTTAGACAAAAAGACGCGACTCTACTCATTTATGTGTATTTATACACGTTGTTGTACAATGAATAAGACATCGAATAATAAATAATAAATATTAAATATATATTTTCTATATATCTATTTTAATGCTTCCAAGTGGTATCAGAGTGAAACATTTGTCATCAAATTGAAGTCACATGCCTAATTATGGAAACAATAAATGCCATACTTGAAAACACGAAAAACATTATGGAGAGTATGAGTGACACTCTCAAAGAGATGAAGAGTTCTATGAACGTAATGATTGAAGAACAATTAGAGAAGGAAGTATTGGCATACTTAAAAGAGAGGAGTTTCCAATATGACAACTTCAAGAAGAACATCAGAAGAATCCCTTCGTCACCAAGACGGACCTCGAGGTTTCCAAGTTAATTCCTTCATCCTACTTACTACACAACATTAATGGTAGTAATAATGATGATAATAACAACTGAAATCATAAAGTTGATGAATATAAGAACAACAAATATGAATACAACCGCAACATGGATGATTATGAGAACCATGATTTCTTTCAGCACCTTGGTTTTGATCAGAAATATTATGAAACCCCCATTGGAAAAGATATGGGTTACAATAAAAGCGGTTTTAATATTGACGATGGTGGTTATGATGAAATAATTTCATGGTTATATCATTCACATATTCAATATAAGTAAACCAGGACATACACTTTCGACATCCATAATTCAACACGTAGTGGAAATAGACTAGTTTTCCAAGAAGAAGGAGAATCCTCAAATGTTAACGGGCCTCATGTGTAAATGCCTTTGAATGATAATAATAATAATGGAAATGGAGTAGTTGTCCAAGAATAATGAGATTACTCAAATGTTAATACCCCTCACGTGCATGTGCCTTTGAATTATAATAATAAGGACCAATGCTCCAACTGCGAGGCATGGCTCATTTTACCTCCCATGGAAAAAGGAAATCCAAATAGAAAAATGTTGGTTTTATATTTGGATGGAACGTTGGTGCATTCGAGTAGGACGCCCATGCCCACTAGCTATGATTATTCAATGAGCTTTGAGMAACAACATGTGACACATTCATATTATGTGTTGAAGAGGCCAAGGGTGGATGAATTGTTGCAACATTTGGGCACCATAGGGTTGTACGAAATTGTATTGTTCATCGCAACATCCAAAGAATATTCTGATATTGTGGTGGATGCAYTGTTGGATTCATTTCCTACCAGCGCCATAGGGTTGCATGAAATGGGTATTATAACATGCCTCTCTTTTAGTCATGTGTGAAATGGGTTACTTGTTTATGGATCCTACAATCAAACTATTGCATTATATGGTAAAGAAAATGCAGAGCTTTTATTTGTCCTAAAAGGACAAGAAAGTGTTGTTACCATTCTTGATGAATTTAAGCATAAAGAAGATTCTTCTCAAGGGCCTGTTGCACCCTATGTTTCAAACATATCTATTGCTATCACTTTTACCTTAGAACGCTTCCATTACCTCACAAAAACACCTGATATGCCTTATGGAACCCTAGCTACGATGGTTGAGACAGTCATGGAGGTTATCTCCCTCGGCTCGTCTGTCAACCTGAATGTTGAAGTCCTCGGGAAGGTGTTGGACGTTCAGGTTGAAGTATCAAAGAAGGGAATTGAGGCTTGTACGTTTGTCAATCGAACATCTTGAGTAAGAAATATGATTGAGTGCTTCCTTATTTCTAGGGAAGATGGAGATGAGGTAAATGATTCACGTGATTGTTCACCTTCACCTCTTTTGGATGACAAGTTCATGAAGAGAGTGAAGAAACTAAAGTTGAAAAACTATCCATTGTGGACCACTCCAAGGTGCAGTATGCTCCTTTCAGGAAACAATTTTTCTGCGAAGTAAGAGAAATATCTCTAATGACATCAAAGGAAGTTGCACTTTATAGAAATCGGCTTGATCTTATAGTAAACTTTGATGCACAAAACCAGTATGAATATTATGTGCACAAGATGTGGCACACTGGAAGAGCAAGTTGCAAGGGTTTTTTCATTACATTCACTTTCGAGGAGGAAGAAAGATATGATCCCGACCTTGTAAAAGAATTGGAATTATTTGAACAAACTATACCTGAGGATATGCAAAATTTGTTTGACTGGTTTAAGTCTAAAGTGAGTCAAGGGACTAAGCATGCTCATGGCACTGGCTATGGTGGTAGTGGATTCAAGTTCAATGAAGAGGAAGATGAGGCTAGGAAAGCTATAAATAAATATCAAGAAAGAGAGTATCAATTCTTAGGACAATTGCTAAACTTAGAAGGCCATGTAAGTCTCATAGGCTTCCATGTAGGTAGAATCCTTGTCAGTGTTTGCGAGAAGATCATGAATGATTTCACCCCCCTTGAAAAAACACTAACTCCATTGGATGAGAAGCACACCCCTAGATATGAAAATTCCATTCCTAGACCCTTCCCTTGTGGAATACTTACATGTCAGCCGAGAAATGTAAAGGAACAAACATCCATGTCACGTGATTTAAATCACATTCACTCTAGAAGTAACAATCCTTATGCAACCTTCTTATTCCCCACTCAAACTAAATATTCCATGTCCGCCTCTAGCATACTAATTATTCTTCCTATGTGGAAGCTATCAAATCCACATATGTGCATTGGCAAGTCTAGGAGAAGTACAAGGGCCATGGGAAACCAAGTGGTGGAAACACAACCATTTCCAAACTCTAGGAGTAATAGTGTTAGAGAGGATTTTTTGAATAGTGTTCATAGGACCTTTAGTGGAAAATTGAAACAACTTCATGATTTATATATAAATGATCAAACTCTTTTGAATTTAGCTACAATTCCAGGTCAAGAAAGAGCGATGTTTCTAACTTTTTCAACGGGATTTCCTCTAAATGAGATGGATCTCATTGACTATTTCAATCGAAAATTTGAAGGAGAAGTTGTGCAAAGAGTGGTGCCACGACGATCTATACTGCATGACTATTATGATGTTTTATCCTTGGAGCTCAAGCAAGAATTTGAAAGAAGAGAACAAGCGAAGAAAAAGAGTCAAAAGAATCCATGGCAATCTATGACCGTTAGCAGTAGAATATATATATTATACATTGATTGTGAAAGCACAACAAATCCGTCATTTTACTCAATATTTGAGATAAATGAGGAGTATGAGATTATCAATGTTTTTGGGTCGGGCTCATTCACGTTGGTGTGGTTGGTGACCAATACATCCAATGGAAAATAAGTTTATATCGATAAATTAGAGAAAATTTATAGCAAAGACATAATATTACCATCTCAATGTGTTTGAGCGAGCACACGTTTCAGCTCCATGCTCATTCAATAGCCCAGAGATTCGATCATGGATTTTGTCGGTCCACAAGTTGACTATCCAAATTTCAAGATTGTTGGAGATGGAGGCATAAGGTCACATTGGTCATTGGTCATGGCGTCGTAAAGAGAATGATGAGTTTAGATCCAAACATTCATCCTTGCTTATTCTTCGAGGATGAAGCTTTTCAAGGAGGGATGACTTGTAATATACCTTACGTCATGTCTTTTCAGACAAAAAGATGTGACTCTACTCATTTACTTGTACTTATACATGTTGTTGTACATTGAATAAGACATTGAATAATAAATATTAAATATTAAATATATATTCTATATTTATCTAGTTTCATGCTTCCAGCATTCCATAATGATGATGAAGACATCAAGTGAAGGAGAAAATGTCTTCATAATTGGAAACTTTAGAACACACACGGTGTTGTATGAAGTTCCTGTTGTATGAGATAATTTGAGACATGTATACGATTTACAAGTTATCATGGACATTTCATATTAAGATCTTTGAATTTATGGCAGAAGGAATGCCCCTCTTCTACCTCTAGCTCTTTGTGGAGGAAAGAAATAAATGTTGTTTGTCTACTTTGTTCTTTAGCTTGAGAGTTTGCTTGGAATTGAAGCAGCCAAATCTGTCTAGGGTACTAGTATTGAGCAGAAAGATAAAATCTCAAGGCATTGAGAGAGAGAGAGAGAGAGAGAGAGAGAGAGAGATCCTACATGTTATTAACATTGCCATATTTATTAAAATAGGTTGAGTATGATCCATTACTATTTCATTGACATCTTGATTGATGCAGTTGGGATCTGCTAGAAACATATGAGACCACTTTAGTCTTCTTAACTTTTCGAGAGTTATTAGTGGATTTAGTTGCATAATAGAATATGGAAAACAACGAATTTGTATTATGAATCAGATCAGTGCTTACTAGGACATTCCAATCCTCATGCATGGGGGAGATGTTGGTTCACAATTTTGACATCTTTTGCATTATCAATTGGCATTCCTTTTTACCATTGCATCTCATCCTTGCACCCGTTTATTATGCTTATTATCCCATTTACCCATACTTACGTAATTAATGTGTTTAACAATCTTAATGTTGTTAATCATTATAATTTCCTTTGTTTTTAATGATTTAGAAAGGATTTAGAGTAATGTTGTCGATGAAGGCTTTTGGTAGTTTCGTTCCTGTACCAGACCTCCATGTTTAGTGTATATGTACACCTCCATGGCCAAGATGAAGATATGGGTTTTGTTGGAAATGCCTTCAATATGGTTTGGTGTTCACTAGTTAGCACCTAGGTCACACTTGTGGACCTCCAATGCATGGTCAAAGCTTGTGGTCAAAATTGTGCTAGAATTAGCAACAACAACCTTCATATGTGATTTCCAGGCACAAAAAGAAGCATCTCCAAATTTTGAAACATGGGTTTTTTCCAGAACATGCCCATTTAGCTGACATGTGAATGGGTTTTTTAAATAATAAAGGATATGGGAGATATGAGATTTTTTCCAAATTTGGTTTACACATATTTACATTTGATCCATTACTATTTCATTAACATCTTGATTGATGCAGTTGGGATCTGCTAGAAATATATGAGACCACTTTAGTCTTCTTAACTTTTTGGGAGTTATCAGTGGATCTAGTTGCATAAGAGAATATGGTAAACAATGAAGTTGTATTATGAATTGGATCAATGCCTACTAGAACATTCCAATCCTCATGCATGGGTGAGATGTTGGTTCACAATTTTGACATCTTTTGCATTATCAGTTGACCTTATTTTTTACCATTTCACCTCATCCTTGCACCTATTTATTATGCTTATTATCCCATTTACCCATACTTACTTAGTTAATGCGTTTAACAAGATTAATGTTATTAATCATTATAATTTCCTTTGTTTTTAATGATTTAGAAAATATTTAGACTAATCTTGTCGATGAAGGTTTTTGATAGTTCAGTTCCTGTACCTGACCTCCATGTTTAGTGTATATGTACACCTCCATGGCCAAGATGAAGACATGGGTTTTGTTGGAAATACCTTCAATATGGTTTGGCGTTCACTAGTTCGCACCTAGGTCACACTTGTGGACCTCCAACTTGTGGTCAAAGCTCATGGTCAAAATTGTGCTAGAATTATCAGCAACGACCTTCATATGTGATTTCCAAACACACAAAGAAGCATCTCCAAATTATGAAACATGGGTTTTTTCCATAACATGCCCATTTAGCTGACATGGAAGATGTTTTTTTAAATAATAAAGGATATGGGAGATATGGGCATTTTTCCAAATTGGGTTTACCCAAATTTGCATTTGCGACCATCTTCTCCAATATTCTAGGTAAGTGGCTGCACCCATCCAAGGATGAGAACTATTTTGAGATGTTTGAGATTGAACATATCTGATTCATCCTCCAACTTGATATTATATCAATCTCATTGTAATCTCTATTGTTTATTTTAGATTTATGTTCACCAGAAAGAGGGGAACCCCTACCTGTTTTAGAGGAGCATCTCTTCAACATGCTACTATATGTATACCTCAGATGTGTTGTAATAGGAGGTAGAGAGGAGAGGGAAGGATTATCATGAGAAATATGTATGCTTGGATACTTGTAATATTTTAATTAAATTTGATAATAAGCAATTGTTGATGTTATGTTCCTGTGCTTGATTGCTTACTTAGTTTGAAGCTTTCTCATAGTGTGTTAGGTTTGGTAGGGCCCCCATTATCTAACATGCATTGTGATATTTCCATTTGTTCTTATTTAT
This sequence comes from Picea engelmannii, assembly GCA_009831015.1. Classification (NCBI taxonomy): domain Eukaryota; kingdom Viridiplantae; phylum Streptophyta; class Pinopsida; order Pinales; family Pinaceae; genus Picea; species Picea engelmannii. The sequence continues at coordinate 184,388 of ML786786.1, read as the reverse complement.
CTATTTTATTCATAGATATGAATCTCTAGTATGTGTTTCAATTATTGCTTATGTATTTCAATCTTTCATTACATGTAATTTGCATTAGATCATTGAAGGCCATGGTTCATGCATCAACTCCTCTTTTGAATCCATTGAATGATTGACCATTAAAGTGGGAGAAATATTGGATTGGCACTCTTGGAGAAGCCTTGCTACTATTGGCCTAACAAAGTCACAAATTTCCCATTATAGTAGGCTTTGGTCCTGCATATACTTTTCCTACATCTCATAAGATTACGAGCCCCCGGGTTAATGATTTGATGTCTGGAATTTATACATATAAATATCTCCACAACCCCTTCCAAGGCCAATGAAATCCCATGAAAGGGTAATTCTCTTCACATGGGATGTCTTCAGGGGGAAACCCATTTCTCGGTAAGAATAACCCCATGCAAGGAGTTTTTCCTCTGCAAGGGGGGCTAGCAGCAGGCAACCCTGCTTTTCCTTTTGACAACCAGATGGGTGGAGGTTTTCCTCCATTTAACTAGGCCCAACAAGATTTCATCCAAATCTTTGGCCCATATGCAAGCTCTTCCTGGAAGCCTACTACTAGTACCAATCCAAGTTTTTTTTTTTCCAACTGGTCCTCAACCTAGAACATCCAACATCCCTAGCTGGAATTATGGGTCCCAGCTGAGGTTACCTTTCTTGGCAATGTTAAACCTGCTAAACTTGTCGAAGCTCATGAATGATATAGTCTTTCATGATTTGAATTGGCCATTGGTTCCCACCAAATTTCCATCTGACATTCCTAAGTTCGAAGGAAAGCTTGGTGAAGATCTTGACGACCATGTAAGGACATTTCATCTGTGGTGTTTTTCAAATTTGTAAACAATGATTCATTTTGGATACACCTTTTCCTACAAACTCTTACAATAGTTGCGACAAAGTGGCACATCAAACTTGATGATGTAGCATTTCACACTTTTCATGAATTGTCACTGTTTTTTCTAAACCATTTTCAGCTACATGTCTGGTATGATGTTGGCACTGATCTATTGTCTACACTGAAATAAGACAAGGCCATTCATATCTCAGATCATATTGAGGAGTGGTGAAGATGAATAGGCTAATTAAATCCAAAGTTCCTCCTGAATTCTTGTTGGAGTGGTTCTTCAAGTCTTTGTTTTCGTTCATCTATAAAGATGTATCCACATTAGGAGTGTTTTTTGAGGAAGAAGTGATCTGCAGGGCCTAATAGATGGATTTGATCTATTCACAGTTTGAGATCCTTTACAAAATTATACCAGATGCATTACAACCTGGTTTCAATCTCACGAAAATGAAATCATTACCTCATGCCGACGACATCGTCGGATCTATTAAAAGCACTAATGCAGATCTGGTCACAAGATAGATGAAACATATGACTATTCATCCATCTGTGACATGTCAAGAAATTGTTTCAACCATCCATCCCCATCGTCCATTCGTCATACGTCCATGTTGTATAGTTGATGGTCCCAAAGGGTACCCAAAAACCTAGAGGGAAATCTAAAAGAGGAAAGGATAAGAAAGAAGGTGGGGGTAATAAAAACGATAAATCTGATGCAAAAGATGGAGGGGCAAAAAAGGAGATCAAGAAGGTGAAATTCCCATGCAATATCTATGGGGGTGGTCAACTTAATCATCAATGTCTGCAAATGGAAGAGGCCAACCACCTGATAAAACTGCAACAACAACATCAACAACCTATTGTACTGAAAAATTTGTTCCAATAAGGGAAAAATATGCAGTTGGGCTCTTCCACTTCAAATACACAAGGGGGCACCTCAAGTGTACCTTTGTTGGATGGATATTATTCATTCGTTAACATGGTCAATCATACTAAAGAAGAGGAGATGGATTTTTCGACTAGTTCTCATGATTATAGTAATATTGAGTCGACGTCAAAAGGAAAAGAAACTTCAGATCCTCAGGGGTCTCTCTATATAAAAAAACCTAAGAAGGAAACACACCACATATATCAAAAGGTGTGTACAAATGGGTGTCACACAATCCTTATTCAGAAGTCTCTCCCAACTACAATATCATTGACGAGTTAGCTCAGACGCCTTGTGCGATGCCTACCTTAGAAGTGCTCCAAAGTTTCCCTTTGCAATGAGCCACATTATTGTATGTGATTGAGGTTGTTGACTCTTCGATCCAACTCATTAAGAAGTTTGATGCTACTGAAGTGAAGCCTTTCCTTCCTTATCATGTATCCTTCTAGATTAACATTGTGTACACAAAACAAGTTATTGGGAGGACCATCATCGACAAAGGTGCTTCGACATGTGTAATGTCTTTGTCCTATTGGAAATCCATTAACTCTATGGAACTTACCCCTCCTCCAACCCTTTTGACCACTTTTGACGAATGATCTTTCAAACTGCATGGGATTATTTCCTCTTTTCCAATCCAGTTAGGATGAAAATTATTTCCATAGAGTTTGAACTAGTTGATGTGCTGGTCGACTATAATCTCTTGTTAGGAAGGAGTTGGACCTACGCAATGACGGTTTTCATCTCATTGATTTTCTGGGTCTTATTCTTTCCCTATGAAGGGAATATCGTAACCATCAACCAAATGATGTTTACTCACCTTGACTCTGTGACAAATCCAGGATTCACAGTCCCTTGGATTGAAAACTCTCAAATGGAAATTGAGAGTATCGGTGTTGGAATGTATCCTTCGCTCATGGGAACATTTAATTTTCAAGCATCGATTTCTTACATTCCTGCTACCCCAATCGACTACCAAAAGTTCATCTCCTTGGATCCTATTACAAGAGTCGGTTTGTTTGGAACCTTGTATTTGGAAGATCCATGGGTGTTACCCTCATTGTGTGAATCGGTAAAGGGTCATGTGCATGTCAAGATGTCCATGCCACTATCTGTAGTTGAGGTCACTTATCAAGCTATCGATCAAGCTACTGCATACCCTGATTGCCTCCTTCACGGATGGAGGAGGACAATAAATTCCTAGAGCCTATCTAGGCTCATAATTATTTGACTTCTCTAGACTTTCTTGACATCGTCTTGCTTCCTGATGAAGCAATTATAGAGGAAATGACGTGATCAGAAAGGCCATGGGAGGATATACATCATCGATCATACTTCCTCCTTGAGATCATTCATGTGGAAAGTGAAGAATTTTGGTTTCTAGTGAGGATAAATGTTAATTGGTCCATAAAACCCTTGGCAAAGAATGGTCTCTATGCCAAAGGGAACATGGCTAACATATAAAAAACTATTCCGATCAACATTTCTAAAACCCTTGGTGTTGTGGATAATGTTTTTATAGGAACAAATTATTATCCTGAAGAGGTCTACACATATACCTCTTTGTTTAAATAGTTCCATGATGTTTTCATCTGGTCCTATGAAGAGATGTCATGCATTGACCCTCAAATTGTCAAACATGAGATACACACTTACAAAAATGCTAAAACTATTGGACAAAATTTAAGACTAGTTAATCTGAGGGAGGCAGTAGTTATTAAGGCTGAAGTTGAAAAGTTGTTTAAGGTAGGTTTTATTTACTCGATCCCTCTCACTGAATGGTGTCAAATCTTGTTCATGTGGACAAAAAGAAAGGGACCATATGTGTTTGTATGGATTTCCAATATTTGAACAAAGCATGTCTGAAAGAAAATTTCCCCAGAGCCTTCATTGATCAAATTATCAATGAGTGTGTGGGAAGTGAAATATTCTCCCTCATAGACAATTTTTCCGGATATAATCAAATTCATATCCAGCCTGAGGATCAACATAAAATGGAATTTATATGTCCTTGGGGGACTTCATATATCGTAAAAGTCCTTTTGGTCTAAAAAAATGTTGGAGCCACATTTCAGCGGGCCATGTCATTTTCCTTCCATGACTTGAAGCATATTGTTGAGGCTTCTCTGGATGACCTTGTTGCTCACTCTCGAAAGAGGGTAGATCATCCAACACACCTTAGACTTATTTTTGAAATATGTCATATTTATTGTATTCGATTGAACCCAAATAAATTCATCTTTTGTGTCATATTTAGGTGTCTATTGGATTTCATTATATCCAACAAAGGGATCATGGTGCATCTATTAAAGGTGGAGGCAACAGTTCAGTTTCCACCCCCGCGAAACATTGGTCAATTGCAGAGTAACCAAGGAAAGGTCAATTTCCTTTGACGTTTTATTGTGAACTATGATGACATTACCAAGGGATTTATGCGCTTGTTAAAGAAAGGGGATCCCTTCGTTTGGGATGAGTTCACCTAACGATATTTCAACATGCTCAAGAAATCACTTATGTCTACCCCTCTAATTAGTCCCCTAGACTAGATCAAGAACTTCTTCATGTATATTACGGTAGTAGAAGCCACAATTGCCATGGTTTTGGTTCACGAGGATGATAGCTCACAAGAGCATGTCAAATACTACCTTAGTCGTAGTTTGATTGGACCTAAACTCAATTATTCACATGTTGATAAAGTATCCTTGGAAGTTGTTCATGTTGTTTAGAGACTATGGCATTACATTTTATTACAAAAAACCATTGTATTTTTTTATGTCAAACCATTTCAATACGTCGTATCATAGGGGGGAAGTACAATAAATGGATCGTTATTCTACAGGAATTTGATTTGGACTTTGTCTCTGCTAAGTCCAAAAAATATTTGGTTTTTTCTGAGTTAATGTCGGAGTTTCCTAGGGAAAATGAGGAACCTGAAGTTACAAATTCATTTCCTGGTGAATATCTATTCCTTATCTCCAGACTCTCAAGTTTTCTCCACACTATTCATGGGATGATCAACGTCATATTCACCACCAAGTGAAGAATTACCTAATCGTTGGAAATACTTTGTATCATAATGGGGTCGATTCGATTCTCTATCATTTTTTAACCCGCGAGGAAGAGGATTTTGTGCTCAATGACTGTCACACCAGAGCATGTGGAAATCACTTATCAAAGTTGGTGACAGCCCAAAAAAAATTCTGTTGGGTGCTTTTGTCCAACAATATTTAAATATTACGTTGAGGTAGTCAAGAAGTGCCATCCTTCTTAGATATTTTCTTGAAAATGCACACCCAGGTTGTTGCACTTTTCTCTATCATCACTGTCGATTTGTTCACAAAGTGGGGTGTTGATTTTACTACATTCCACCCTCCATCAGCTAGGGGGATCGTTACATCATTGTGGTCGTAAACTACTTTACTAAGTGGGCGAAGGCCATGCCTACTTTTGCGAACAATGGTGAGACTGCATCCCAATTTCTATTTAACCAAGTTATCACCATGTTCATAATTCTGAGAGATATTGTCACTAACCATGGAAGTCACTTTTAGAATCGAATGATGTGCGAGTTAGCATCTAAATTGGGATTTAAACATGAGCATTTGTATCCTTCTTATCCGCAAGTGAATTGTCAAGTGGAGATCGTAAACAAGTCTCTCAAAACCATACTTCAACACACTGTGAATAAGAGAAAATCTAATTGGAATTTAATGCTTTATCCAATATTATGGGCTAACCAAACCTTAGTCAAGACTGTCATAGGTTTTTCTCCTTTCCATCTCATTCATTGGGTGGAAGAAGTCATGCATGTTGAATGTGAAATCCCCTCGTTAAAAAACCTAATATAGCTTCTACCTGAGATGATTGATTTAGAAGTGTGTCTTGTTTATTTAGATCAGCTGTATGAGCAACGTCATGATGTTGCCACCGCAAATGAGATGCACAAAAAATGTGTCAAATCTCTGTATGATAAGTCGGTATGCCCAAGTTTTTTTCTAAGGGTGACCTTATCTTGGCTTTTGAACAAGATAAGGACACTTTAGGCACCAATAAATTTAATCCAATGTGGCATGGTCCTTACATTGTGAGGCGTGCACTTAAAAATGGAGCCTACAAGCTAACGGATTACGAGGAGAAGTGATTCCGAAGCCCAAAAATGGGCTTTATATTAAGAAGTATGTCGCTTAAGAATTGGTGCTAAGGAATTTTCTCTTCGTACTTATTGTACATAGATAATAGGTTTAGTATTATTTCATTTTTTCCTTGGTCATTTATTGTGTTTCTACTTGATTGGCATATTTCCAAGGAATATTCGGGTCACGTCGGGTTCGTGGATGGTGAAAGTCATCACAATTAGAATTTTTCTTCCTCCATGTGGTTGATTTATTCGCCTGAAGGCTAGTTGGTTGTATCTGGAGGTGCTTATTTAGGGCCAACAATGAATAACATGGGTCGAGTATAGCATTGTAATCAAACTCCTAAGAGATGTTATTGCACATGGAATCTCATGTTTAGAGGTTTTCCTAGATTCCAAATTGGTGGTGTCACAACTAAATTGTCAATACCGTGCATGTGATCCCACGTTGCTCTGAAAAATCCTACAAGTATGTATTCTAGAACGGTATTTTAGTTATATTACTTATATTCATGTTTTTAGAAGTGAAAATTTTGTATCTGATGCATGTTTGAGTTACTTTAGACACACCTAGGATTTATTTTTCCTAAGGTCCTAAGGTTTTTCCTATGTTTATTAGTCATTATTCAATCTCCTAAATTTTAGGGGAGAATATTCCACCTGGAGAATATTCTCTTCAGTTTGACTAGTTGAATTGAGTCTATATGCTGCATTGGTTTTTTCACCATGCAACATTGGGATCATCACCATGCTAATACACATTAGCCTTGGTTTCATCAGCAGATTGGTGCATTACCCTTGATTCCTTGATCTAATCCTCACTACAATATGTTTCAGTCAGTTAACTGAAGACTGGTTGACTAGTTAACTCAACTAGGTGGTGGTTCACTCTCGTAACTACCTGAGAAACTAGACTAGGTGGTTATTCACTCCCGTAACTGCCTGAGAGACTAGACTAGGTGGAATTTCACTCTTGTAACTATTGGTGTGTGTCCAGATAACTCTATACCACCACTATGGCACATTGGTTCTCCTCCAGTGTGCATTGATTGAGTTATACAGAGTATATCATGTGTAAATTATTCATTATTCATTACAATTAATGAGAATTCTTCCATTCTTTCTCTTTCTTCTTCTTTCTCAATTTATCTCTACAAATGTGTGTGGTATTTTCTAGCTATATCTATTATGTGTAGGTTCAACACATTTGCATGGTATCAGATCTGATGGACTTCTAAGCAAAAGATACACCAAAATTTTTGCAGTTACAAAAGATTGAAGACAACAAAAATATGGATTTCCCAAAAGAATTAATTCTTACACCTTACAATTACTTTGCATGGAAGGAGAACATAGTCATACATGTCCAAACTAGAGGATTTTACAATTTAACCTTGAATACATACACAAAACTGACATCAGCCATAGAAAAATCCAAGTATGTAAATCGAATGGATGAAGCATTCATAACGATTTGCAGTCTTATTTCTCCCAATCTTCTTTTTCACATATATTCCTGTAAAAACCCCAATGAATCCTTGACCACCTTGGAAGGGATATTTGGAAAACAAGATGAGATAAGGGGACACATGTTGGAGGTGTAATTTCTCACATTGGATATAAAAATCTTCGACAATATCCGAGATTTCTTTACAAAAATCAAGGATTTACTGTCGTAACTCAAAGCTTGCGGGGTTGATAAATATAAGAAGGAGAAACAAATGTTTCACACTATTCTCTCCAAACTTGTTCATGAATTATATGTTTTCTTATCCACATTACATTCATTCAAATTCACCTCTAGAGCCACCTGGAAGATGCCTTCTCTTGAGGAATTTATCGAATCCATGACACAAGAGAAAACCAAGATCATCAACATGGGAAAAAACAAAGGCCCAAAGGTGCATGCACTTACTGTGTAAGATGGCATCCATCAATATCAGAAATATAAATATAAAGACAAAAGGAAATCTGATACACATCTGAAGAAGGAAGGGTACTCAAAACCCTTCACCGATGCCCTTGGATCTAAAGGTGGAAAGGGAAGAAAAGGGGAGAAATGCGCGTACTTCCATAAAGGATTCCATCCAGAATCTGCATGCATGCATAAACAAATAGATCTAATAAATCAAACACCTCAGACAAAAAACCTCAGAGATCACATCCCCAAGGGTGCCAAGAAGAAGAAGCCAGAAGATCAGAATCCCAAGAAAGGAAATTCTAGCCATGCCTTGATTGCAATCAATTCCTCTCTCGATGCTTGGATCTTAGATTCAGGCGCATCACATCACATGGCTACCACAAAATCAGTCTATTATTCATTGGATGTATGCAAAGGTCCTCCTATTTTTATGGGGGACAACTCTCCAGTYGAGGTCACCGGCAAAGGAAGGATTGAACTCACCAACRAAATCTTCGAGAATGTGTTGCATGTTCCCAAACTTTCTRTCAATCTTGTMTTTTTGTATTAGATGATGAATTCTGGCACCGGAAAGAAAGTAATATTCACACCAAATGAAGTGGACATCTATGATATGCAAACCAATTCTAGGGTTTCTACYGGTGAGGTAAATCATCAATCTAGATTGTATACATTTTCTGAATTTATTGAACCAGATTCTGCTTTATTGTTTACCCATGTTGATGAAAGTAGTAGGATATGGCATGAAAGGTTAGAGCATTTCAATTTCATATATATGCAAAAKMTTAKAAGAAAATATTGGTTTATGGACTACCAAACATCCATTTCTCCAACGGAGTATGTGAGGGATGTGTTCTTGGAAAACACCCTCAAGAGAAATTCGACAAAGGAAAGACTCAGAGAGCTTCCACTCCTTTAGATATGATCCATAGTGACCTCATGGGTCCCTTTTTGAATCCATCTATCAACAAAGTGAGGTTTTTTCTAATTTTTGTTGATGATTTCTCACGTTTCACATGGATTTACTTTCTTAGGAAAAAATCAGAGGTCTTTCAACACCTCAAAGATTTCAAAGCCCTAGTTGAGACACTATCCGAAAAGAGAATCAAATTACTCTGAAATGATAATGGGGGAGAATATGTCAATCATGAGATCCAAAATATTTTTCATGAGGCGTGGATTCAGTTACAACACACAATTCCCTATACTCCGTAACAAAACAAAGTTGTTGAGCGGAAAAACAGATCTCTAAAAAAGATGGAATCTTGCATGCTACATGCAAAGTCACTACCATAGAGACTATGGGAAGAAGCACTTAATTATGTAACCTACATCCAAAAAAAATCTCCCCATAGATTTTTCAAGGATAAGACCCCCTATGAGGCTTGGAAGGGCCTCAAACAAGTAGTGACCTACTTTCGTATTTTCGGTTCACGCGCATGGGCCTAGATTCCCTCTTAAAAGAGGAAGGCCATTGATCCATAAAGCACTAAGTGTATTTTTGTTGGATACCCCGATGGTGTGAAGGGATATAGACTTATTGATATTTCCTCGGACTGGCTCATCATTGAGCGAAGTATCCAATTCGAGGAAAGTGTCTCGCATGTACCTCAACAACCACATGCAGACACCTTCACTCTTCCACCTATCCGAGATGATGAGCATGCACATGTCGACTATTATTCAGATGAGAGTTCTGATTCAGAGGACTCAAATGATTCAGATACAAATTCAGTACAGTCATATGCAAAGTTAGAGCATCCAAATCCAGATGTAGAGCTAGAGCAGAGGCTCAAGTGGGCACATACTACTCTTCAGGATGCAAGGGTTCTTGTTGGTGATCTAGCCGATACTAGGAGGACTAGATTTGATTTCAAGGAGCCTCTTGTTGCATTCACTGCCACTGAACCATTTCCCTTCAGGCATATTTTATTGGTTCAGTCTTCAAATACACAGTCTTATGGCAAGGTTGTTGGAAATCCCTTTTGGGAATCTGCCATGCAGGAGGAGTACAACTCCCTCCTCGAGAACCAGAATTGGGATCTGGTTCTCCCTCCTTCTGGGATGAAACTTGTCAGATGTAGATGGGTCTACAGGACCAAGAGCGTAGAGGATGGACAGATTAGAAGATACAAAGACATGCTTGTTTCCAAATTCTTTCAGCAGGTGCATGGCATTAACTATGATGAGCCCTTCACTCTAGTAGCGAAATTGGATTCCATACAATTGGCACTTACCATTGCGGAAACCAAGGGATGGGAAGTCCATCATATGGATGTGAAGAATGCATTTCTTCATGATGATCTCTCTGAGGATATATATATATGGAGAAGCCCCAGGGATTTATGTAGGACTCATCTTTGGTTTGTCGATTGAAGAAGTCCCTTTAAGGCCTCAAGTAGGCTCTGAGGGCATGGTATGCCAAGATGGACTCTTACCTATTGTCACATAACTTTGTACATTGTAAATCAGACCTGAATGTCTACATGCTCAGGATGAATGATTCACTTCTACTCTTAGTTCTGTATGTTGATGATTTTTTTATCACTGGTTTCTTGACTTCAGTGATTGTTGCAGTCAAGAGGATTCTACATGAAAAGTTTTTTATGAAGGACGTGGGTCCACTACACTTCTTCCTTGGACTTGATATTAGTCAGGATGCATCAGGAATCAAACTGTCTCAAGCCAAGTATGCACGAGATCTCCTTGAGATATTTCACATGACATAATACAAGTCTACTCTGAATCCTTTCTTATCAGGATTCAAACTTGAGGATGGTAGGGACACTCCACTGGTTGATAGCACATTGTATAGACAGGTAGTGGGGAGCTCGGTGTATCTCACACACTCTAGACTAGACCTCTCCTATGTAGTTGGTGCAGTTTCCAGGTTCATTCAGGAGTCGTATGAGCTACATTGGAAGGCTGCAAAGTGTATCGTTCGATACGTACAGGGCACCATCACCTTTGGGATTCATTATGCAGTAGACTCTACATTAGATATCATTGGGTTTACTAATTATGACTGGGTTGGGGACACCATTGATTGCAAGTCCACATCTAATTACTAACTCAGTATTGGTTCTGGGCCTATATGTTGGTCGAGCAAGAAGCAATATGTCATTTCTCTATATTCAGTCGAGGCAGAGTATGGAGGGGTAGTTAACATAACCATTCAGGCTATGTGGCTACAACAATTTCTCACTGAGTTGGGCATTCAGTTTCATCAGTCGATTGCCATCTGGTGTGACAACCAAAGTACTCTGAAGTTCTGCAGAGATCTAGTTTAGAGGCAGTGGGTGAAGCACATCGAGATCCACATGCACTACATCCGGGACTTAGTACACAATCAGATCATCGACCTATAGTTTTTTCCTTCAACATAATAGATGACAAACATATTCACGAAGACCTTCACTGAGAAGAATTTCCATTCTCTACAAATTCATCTTGGAGTGAAGGACACAACTGCCTAGCAACTATCGGTTCTTCTTTTTACATACATTGTACCTTGAGGGGGGTTTTTTCCCATTATTTTTTCCCTCTTTCCTCACTTTATTTTCAATGTATCTTTTGTATTTGGGTACCTAAGATGGCCTCATTGCCAGGACCCATTCTTTATTTTCACCATGGTGATGTTCAGGGGGGGTGTTGGAGTTACTTCACACACACCTAGGATTTATTTTTCCTAAGGTCCTAAGTTTTTTCCTATGTTTATTAGACATTATTTAGTCTCCTAAAGTTTAGGGGAGAATATTCCACCTAGATAATATTCTCTCCAATTGACACTCCAGTTTGACTAGTTGAGTTGAGTCTAGATGCTGCATTGGTTTTGTCACCATGCTAATGCGCATTAGCCTTGGTTTCATCACCAGAATAGTGCATTACCCTTGATTCCTTGATCTACTCCTCACTACACTATGTTTTATTCAGTTAACTTAAGACTGGTTGACTATTTAACTTAGCTAGGTGGCAGTTCACTCTCGTAACTACCTGAGAAACTAAACTAGGTGGTTTTTCACTCCCATAATTGTTGGTGTGTGTCCAAATCACTCTAGACTACCACTATGGTGCATTGATTATACTCCGGTACGCATTGATTGAGTTATATAGAGTATATCACGTGTAAATTATTCATTATTCATTATGGTTAATGATAATTCTTCCATTCTTTCTCTCTTGCTTCTTGTTTCTAAATTTATCTCTGCAAATGTGTGTGGTATTTTCTAGTTGGATCTATTATGTACAGGTTCAACACAATTAAAATTCATATGCTTATTATGTACTAGATTGGCATTTGTCACATACATAAAATAAACACACACATAATTATACATAACAATTGTATACCAAGGAAATATATATATATATATATATATATAATTTCCATGTCTGATAATACAAAAAGTATGGGTTTTAAGTTACAAAATTTGGGATCCTAGCCCAAAATGTCCATCTACAAACTGATACAAAATGATTCATATACTATGTATGTTGAGGGCCCCACACCCACATGAGTCTTGTTGTAGCATACAATTTCGTTGGCTAGATGCCTAAATAGTTGTACCCAGGCTCAGGGTACATCGACTACATGTCGTTTCATATTCTCTAGCAAGTCCTCGATCTGCACCATTGGAATATGGTGTGTAAGGATGTCCAAATTTCTTTGGATACTCTGCAAGGTGTGCTCCATTTGAGTAGCATCAACGCCTAGATGAGCCTCACCACGAACTGTGCGTCATTGGCATGGATATTTCTCTAGCCATATTAGCACAATATATGTTCATTCATGTGAATTTTGTCAATTAGAATCCATACAAAATATTTTGTTTTACTTTCTAAATAATTAAATCATAATAAAAATGAAACAAATATGTAGGAAAATTCAATAAATGCTTGGATGAAATTGAAGAGGGGTTAGATCTTTCCTACTTGTTCATAATGGCGAAGAAATATTTTGATTGTATCTCCTATTATTATCATCAAAACTTTGGAGGTTTTTCCCACCTTTCTTACCAAATTTGGTAAAAAACTCAAATGAAATGACTTTTCGGTAATTTTGTATATTATATAGAATTCATAACCCACTTTTATATAGTTTTATCCCTTTTGGTTATTAAATTGCCTAATGAACCATATATTTTGGATACAATGACCGTTTGAGTTGTGATTTTGTATACAAGATGATTAAAATGGTGTTTCTTTACCCACCAAGTCCATATTTGCGACTTGCATTTTTCACTTTTCAACGACCAATTATACGTATTCCCTAGGTTCGACCCCACTTATTGGTGACACAAACCTTTCCAATTGATATAAGTGACGTTCATTTCATAGTAGAGCCTACCGTCATGGGCATCCTAGATTATCACATCCTTTTCTTGTTCGTGCCCTTGTTGAGTTTCTCTTAGGCTCACGAGTCATGTTAGTCTCACCATGTAAATGCATCAAAAACCTCACATTCTTCTCAATATTTTTATGTATTTTACCCACAGGACTCCTACATTTATGTGTTAAGTTGTACTATTGCATTGCATTGCACTCCTTGTGATTTTGAGTCTAATGTTGGCTTCATCTTGTTGTTTTCTTAGCCATTTCATTACCCATTATCATTAGTTTCTATCATTGCATATTTGTGTTGTTGCAATTTGACACTTGTAACCTAGGAGGGAACATTCCCCTGAGTGTCCATATCCTACACGTGCTTTCCTTACATTGAAAATAGGTATGTTCCTTGCACTTGGAACAAGTTTGCTCACCCGAGACACTTGTTTCCTTTGTGTATAATAGCATTATTTTATTCTTTTTCAGGATTTCATAATACAAACAAAAATCAAATAAAAAAAAAAAGAGTGTGGGAATGAGGCTTTTGTTTCTGTATTGGCAGCATTTGTGACACCTTTGAACAAAGCACAAAGTTTTTGAGTCAAGTCTCAATGGTTTGGATTTAGTATGGATATAGGAAACTGATGTAGTTAAACAGAGTTGGTACTCCTTCAACTGGTTATTCTTCCAGACACTATGGAGAGTTTATTGTTTCCTTCTACATCATAGACTTATGTCAATGATAATTTCCAGTTCATGTTGCCTAAGTCACATGATATGTCATGCAAATGAATTTAACTTGTATCAGCCATTCCACAAAACTCTTGACTTTCCAGGTTAGCCTTCCCACGTGTCAAGTACATCTCATAATCGGAAGTATATTTTTCCTATACTTGTGTCGCTATGGAAGGTCCTCATTGACTTCCTGTTGGTGGTTTAAGCTCTTATCAACTACGACAAATTTCTCTGGTAGTTTAGCCTAGAGTCGCACCTTGGCCCTATTTACATCATTGATAGGCAACCTTGCACCCAATAGATGACATTCCATAATTGATCATTGATTGAGTGTTTTCCCTTATGTTTGACATCAAGAAAATTATTTACACATTGGGATTTGTGCAGTACCTTGGATTCCATTTGACCCCATTGGTGGTTTCTTCGCCTTTGTTGAAAGTATTCATTATCGATTGTTATTCAAAGTGTCTCTTTTGTGCATTATTTACATCTAGTGCATGTGGGAGATGTACTTCATGACGATCCTTATAATATTTCATTTTAGTCCTTCCAAATCTTTGGCCTTTCACTACTCCTTGTGTTGGATGATGGGGGATTCCTTAATTCCATCCTTCCATCGAATCTCTTCCTATTGGCTTCAACACATCTTGATCTGAGACAAGGTTCTAGAGTCATTTTTAGTACCTTGGGGCTTGCAGTCATCAGTGGTAGGTTCCCTTGCTATTGAAAATGGGAATACATCAATGTCCCCTGATGAGTAGATTCTACTAGGTGTTTGACATCATATCCTCCATTCACACTTGTTAGATTTTAATAGGAACCTTGACACCAATTATCATATCGGTGGGTTGTCTCACATTTTTTAATGGTATATATCAATGACCAGTAATCAAACGATGTCTCATTGTGTTCGACTTCAACACATCTATTCACATATGTATATATCTATACACATATGTATATATACACACATATACACACACACACACACACACACACACACACATATATATATATATACACATATATACATTTTACATGGATATTTAGTGTACTTAATTGTTAACCATGTTTATCATCACCATTGAGAATGGGTATGCCCACCTAGGGAGTTGATTTGTTCTGACTTGTTTTGGTGTTGGTTGTTGTCCTTAGATTGAATTCTAGATATCTTCACCCCTGACTAACTTCTCTTGAAGTCTTATAATGTATTTTGTCCATTAGTTTCTCTTCTAACCTCACACATTAGGGTGGATATGTTATAGCGTCAAATTCCACCTCTAAATCTTTGTTTTTCTTGTTGGCCTTATCCCCATCCTCCTTACAAACAATTATTTCCCATACATCCTTAAGTCCTTCTAAAAAACCTTATTTTTAAGAATGTATATGCTCTAAAAATTATGTTACCCACGTACACACAGGATACTTAAGGGACACCCGTGTACACACGGGATGCTTAAGGGACACCTGCATACATGCTAATAAATGTTAAAAAAAAAACAGAATTATGCCCAAATTAATGATGAGTTATGGAATTGGTTAATTATCTAACTCATTTTCACCATATTAAACTATCTCTAACTGATTGGAGACCACATAAAAGGAACATTTATCTCATGGAGAAAGGTAATGATACTTTGCACATTCAAGCAAGCACTCATCTGGATATTCCCTCCAAGTATGTAAGCCCATTTTATCCTTGTTGTTGTTGATTCCTTGGTCTGGAAACCCTTGTTTCCATTTTCCCTTTGATCACAAATATTATCTTGCCAAGAGTGTCTCTTTATACCCTCTTTGGTCCTGTGGTGACTTCAGTGTCATGAACATCCTTACAGTAGGATTCATGGTGGAGGATTTAGGATCTCTTTCGATAGGGTAGTGTTGCATCAAGTAGGTATAAATTGTAACTACTTTGTTGCTTTTCATAAATAATACATAAAACTCGGTCCTTCGAAGTATATTGTGTTATTATGGTTCATATTTACAATGATTTTTCATATGTTTCAGTAGAATAATAATTTCTTTGTATTTTCCATTATTTTACATATAACTATCGGGTAGTTATTATTATAACTACCTCTCTATATAGATATAATTGTTCAATTTTTTGTAGTTTGTGGAGAAACCCTTGGGAAAGAGTGAAATAACTCTATCAATAGGGAACAACACCAAACGTTTGGATCCTGGTGAGTTAGATTTCCCCTTTCTCAATAAGTTAGTTATTCTTGTGAATTTCAGTTATTTTATCTTAGTTTGATATTATGTTTGAAATATACTTTATATGTGGTCATAGGTACACTATAGTATATCCTACTACTGTAGGGTATTTTCCCTGAAAGCACCTTTGTTAGCTCCTCAATATGCTATGTTTAATTTAGGAAACAAGGGATGGCGACCGGTTGCATGATTCTTTTCAAAAATAGCATAGGTTTCCATGTTATTTAGCAGGTAGTCTCATAGAGGATTCTTCTTTCGACATTTGGAATAGAAAATGGATAATTCCAACTCGTCTTAACCATGATTCTTCTTGAGTTGCATTGTATCCAAGTGCAAACTAAGAGAGATGAGAATATTAGTTTTAAAATTATCAAGTAAATTTTCAATCTCATCTCAGGTAACTCCTCCCTCATATTATTTGGTGATTCTTGCAACAACATCTCTAGGACCCTTGCCATGTTTTGCATTACATTGCGGTAATTCTTACATAAATCACAAATATCATCATATGACAACAAGGAAATATCCCTTCCCCCCATCAAATTCAATAAAGCAATAAATTCATTCTAGATGGCCCTTAAGAGAATAATTTGAAGGGTGTCTAGGTCCAACTTGTTCTACTTTTACTACTGCATGTTATATTGGAATCTATTAACATAATGCTCTAGGATCTCACCCTCTTTCTGAATCATATTAAAAATTTCTTCTTTAAGTTCCCTATATTTTCAATAATATTGATATTTTTTCAATAAATGTTTGTCACATTTCATCCCAGGTTCATATGGTATTTCCTCCCAACCCCATGAACTAGCAAAGATATGCATCTTTGAGAGTGGCAGAAAATCATTTAATCTTCTGAGAATCTAAGTAGCAGTCATAGCTTCAACAAATCACATCAAACTCAAAGAGGAAAGTGTCTATATATTCACTGGATAAGCCATGATATTTGGGTAGAGAAGAATGTGGAATGTTCTTCATTTAAGCCATTCCTTTAGCATCTTGAATTGGAAATTCAAAAGTTACATGATCTGGTTGATTTGAGGGTCCCCTTCTACTTCCTCCATGTTGATATTCCATAAATTGGATTGTCCTTAGGCCACATATTCTTCTAAAGGAACCTATTTTGTGGTAAATTTTGGATCTTGTATAGGATTTCCTTGGAATTCTGAGCCTTCTTGCTCACTTATCAATTATTTTGTGTCTGTAGCAGATGATATTAATATAGCTTTAGAGGTGGAACCATATATATTATTACTGTTACTGGAACCATATGAAATATATATTGTTACTACAATTCACACATTTTATGTATTTGAGATTAACTTTCAAAGACAAGGAACAAGAATTAGTAAAAATCGTAAAGCAATAACTAGAATTCAAATAAACAAATCAAGAAACTAAAGCTAATCTATCTAAGAAACTCCATACCTGCAAAGTGGGCCTTACCTCCGTGGGACAAAGATCTAACTAACAACTCATAGTTGTAGGAACTTCAACATCAATTTAAATTAGTCAAGAAATATGCTTACATAAAGAGCAATTTGCTTCCCTTATCGTAATAATAATTTTACAATCTCTCTATCTATGGATATCTCTATCCAGATATTTATTGTGAGGAAGAATACCATTTTTATAATAAAATTAAAAAATAGAGTTTTAAATGAATGTGGTTGAGAATAGGAGATTCTCAAGCCCTTATAAAAGTTTTTAAATTCAAATTCTTAAGTCGATAGAGTGTGGCTAACTACCTTATAAAGGACAAACTAAACATATTAAAGTTGGTCACAACTCATTAAGTGCACATGAATATACCAAACAAAAACTTCATAAATGCATTTCTTTCCTTCATCCTTATGGTAGTTAGAATGAATCTTTGTGTGGTTGGGATAATTGTTCAAAACCTCAAAATATACCCTTCATCTTTTGCAACATGAGATTCTCTTCATAAGTTCACACACATATCCACAGTGTAGGATTCATAGCATTGGCTTAATTTAATGATCCTATGGTGAGTCATAGTTAGGGATTGTAATGATATGCAACATAGGTATGTAGTGATATACAACATGGTCTTGTGGGGATTTGTAGCATGGTCTTGTATTAATTTGTAGCATGTCATGTAATGACCTGCAACATGGGTATGAAGTGATCTATAGAAAGTGATAATCCTATTCTCCAACAACTCCAACTTTATTGATTATTTAACATAATAAATACAAGGTAAGAAATCCTTTATCTATGATGTAATCATAATTCAAAGGAAATTTCCAAAGTTTATGATAAAATTACCTTGAACCTCGAACTTGTGAATTGGGTAAAAAGATATGTAAAAAGGTATATATGAATAAATAAAAGGGGCAATGGTGTAGGAAAAATGATGGTTGAAAAAGGGTAAAAATGAGGCTCAACAAGGACCCAAAAAATTGATCAAGTTATAAATACAAGGATGCAATAGTTACCTTTTATAAAGTTGTTACTTGGTGTAGATCAAAGAATTGATCCATTTGAAATATCCATGTTATGGTATCATCACCATCAAACTTCCTCATATCTAAAATGGAAATGAATCAATTCATTGGTCCAAATTTTAACCCATGATGATGTGGATCTTGGAGAGATGAATTATCAGGTGTCTATGACTCAAATTTCTTCTTCAAATGTGTTAAAATTTCTCTATGTGTGACTAGGACTTAAGCATATTGTTATCCTTATCCTACTCTTGAGGAGGTGAATTTAGGATGCATCTTAGATTCTTCAAAGGGCCCCATTTCATGTCATTGATATCATCTTATTTTGAGCCATCTATTTTAGTTCATTTTTCCTATTTTCTTTCAAATCATTTTTAAAATATTGGAATTATGTTTTACTTACCAAATTTATGATGTCAGCCTTTTTTCCACTATGGATTCTAGGCCCTTGTTTTTCTCTTTAAACTTTGAAATATTAAATTCTACCTCTTCATTCTCTTATTTTTTCAAGGATGAGCCTTCAAAATTATTTCTAGGAGTTTCATTTTGTTGATTATATAGAGACATGGTGCATGTAGGGTTTTGGAGTCTATTCTACTGGCCAAAATTCAACCTATTGTAAATTATTCAATTCTAACATTATATGAATAATTTTTTAAGATATTATACTCTAATATTTCCTCTTTTATAGGCCACTAATCAATCACATGCAATTTGGAGCTTCCAAGTGAAAGTAACAGTTGAATTACCAAAAAACTTGTTTTTGTTGTATTTCAGAAGAGGGAAATTACATGGATTGCCACATCACCAATGCTTCACTTCTAGGTTTGAAATTTGAATCTAAAGCACCTTTTATGCCTTCTTTCCAATTCCATAGGTGGAACTATATTTGGAGTTCAAAATATTCATATATTAATATTTTACTAGTATAACCTATTTAAACCTTGTTTGGAGATTAGACAAAAACCATAAACTCAAAAACATGTAACTCTCAACAAAAATATAGTGAATCAAATTATGAATCTTTGACCCAATGTACTTTGATATATCTATTATCCACCTTGAAAATTCTACTCTTTGAAATAACCCCCAAAAAAAATTATATAAAAAATGGTAAGATGACTTGTTTTAAGTATCCAAAAGATATGATCGCCTGCTCCATAACAAATGTTTTGAACCAAATACCCCAAATATCAAAAAATTAGAAATAATAAGTAATAAAATGCCTTGAGGATGATAAAAAGTCAATGAATAGCAAGTCCACTTAAAGGGAGAAACCTCGTTTACTCTGCATGCATACAAATAATTCTTAATGATCTATAAAGATCGATCTCCTTGCTATATATAGGAGATAAAGGGTAAAATCACACATAATGAGCCTAGCAAACCCCTAATGAAAATAATAATATAACTATAACAATGGAATGGTCCAAGGTTTAGGGGTTCGATAATGAAGCTCAGTGATGTTACAAACTTCATGATCTACTCATGTGTTAAAGGTTTTTAAATGCATTAATTACAATTTCATGATTCTCTTATGGAGTATTTAGCTAACGTAAGCTAAATTGTTGACCTCAAAGCCTTGGTGACTCTCTAAGCTATCGATTTACCAAAGAAATTATAAATCATTGTCATGGGAGTCTTGTTGGATATCCAAGCTACAGATTTTCCCATGGAAATATAAATCATGGACCTTAAGGGAAAACAAGCCTCCTACATGATCAGTTTACTTATTGACTCTTTAGGTGGGAAAATTTTATTATTTTAAGTCACAAGAAAACATAAAAATGTGTTATTTTAAGCATAAACACCCAAGGAAAGCTTAATTTTTAACCTTGGAAACCAACTAGTACTCCTATCCAATGATTTTTCAAAGAAAGGATAAATCATTGTTATGGGAGGCTTGTTGGATCTCCAAGCTAGTGATTTTCCCAAGGAAATCTAAATTACTAACCTCAAAGCCTTGGTGGCTCTTTAGGCTATGGATTTACCAAATAAAGGATAAATCATTATCATTGGAGGTTTGTTGGATCTCCAAGCTAGTGATTTTCCCAAGGAAATATAAATCATTGACCTTAAGGGTAAACAAACCTCCTAAATGATTGGTTTACTTATTGACCCTTTAGGTGGGAAAATATTATTAATTTAGGTCACATGAAAACATAAATATGTGTTATTTTAAGTATAAACACCCAAGGAAAGCTTATTTTTTTACCTTGGAGTCCAACTAGTACTCCTAGCCCAAGATTTGCCTAAGGAAAGATCAATCATTGACCTTAGAGGCCAACAACCTTCCTAAGTTAGAGATCTACCCTATTGAGCTCCTAGGTGAGTGACTATCACTCTAGTATGACCCCAAGGGGGGAATATATGGGGTTAAATGTATATGATATGACCCCAAGGAGGAGAATATATGGGGATAAATGTAAATGTAATGGGTAAATTTATATCTAATATTGGTTGGCCTAATAAAGGGGTTACATGTGCAATGTGTGAAAATATATAGAGAGAGAGAGATCATGCAGTCATTATTAGGCAACATGTGATTTGGATGTATGAATGTATTGGGATATTTGGAGGAGGTTTTCCTATTATTTAATAATTTATTATGTAAATTATCTCTTTTATCTATCTTGGAGTTGTGATCCATCCTCACATTTGGTGTACATGGTGTGTAATTTGGTTTCTTGTGATATTTTAAGGTTTTGATATATAAAATACTCGAAAAAAATCACTCGCCTTGGGGTGTTCTCTACCCTTCAACACCAATGATATACATCATCAAGTCTCTAACGTAATGATATTATTTTGTATCATTCATAGATTTTTTTTTCTATTTGTAACACTTGGTATTTCTTATGCATGTCAAGTGTTTTGTCTCTTAAAGCACCAAATAAACTTTTTTCATTCTTTACCGCTCATTTAGCATAGGAGAGGTTTATTTTTATCTCTTGGATTTAGGTGAGAAATATCAAGTATTTCCCATTATCTCTTGCATGTTTGAGGATATTCAAGATTGTTCTAACTGTATGACACCATGTTCTATTTCCTCAAAATAATGTGCTTGACCCTCACCCTTCAAAAGTGTGTTTTCTCACAAAAGAATTGATTTCTAGTTTTTTTTTACGCATTTGGTACTTCGAATAAGCTTGGTTGAGATATTAAGTAAAAAGTGGGGGAATCATATTTAGGAAAGGGATCAGATTCAATTAAGGTGTCCACCTTTTCCTCATGCGTAGGAAGACTTGGGAAGGGGAAAAGGCCTAAAAAGGACTACTAAAGTTAACCAGGGTAAAAAGGGTCAACATGAATTAGCTATGATTTACTTTAACCACTTTATGGTACTTGTAATTTCCATCATAAGCCTAAATTTTCCCTTGCAAGAGTTGGTAGGGGGTTAGGGAAAGTAAAGAGCAGTCTTGGAAAGTGTTGTTATATTTGTGATAATTTTAAAATAGAGGCATTGTCAGTGAGTTCAATTAGGTGAACTCTGCTACATTAAATCATCAACCTGGGGTTCGTAAACTGACTAAGTGCATGCAAAATATATGCATGACTTAGATTCTAATATATCCCTAAATATCCGAGGAAAAAAATATATCCCTAAATAACTATTATGAAAAATTAAATTTGTTCATATTTTAGTTGTAAAAACAAAGTCACTCCTTTAGCTACAGAAAACAGAGTAATTTTTCATTGTTTATCTACAGAAAAAAGAGTTTATGTTCAGCTATAGAAAGAACATAGTATTTGCAAACGATTGAAAATAGATTAATAAAGACACAAGGAAAATTATAAACACTTAGGATCATCAATATACTATATTTTTAATTGTTGTATTTCAATCATCTAAAGGAATGAGAGTTCGTGGATCTGAAATAAAAATCAATTATTCAAGTAATGTTTATTGTGTTAATTACCTTGTGTAAACAAAAATAAATGAACTTGCATAAGAGAAATGACAAGAAATGTAAATCACACAATTGATATGTAAAACAATACCAATAGAAAGAAAACTAAGCAAGACACTCCTCCTTAGGGGGCCCTCCTGGCTAGACAAGCGTTGTTGAGAGAAAACTTATAAAACTAAAGCTTATAACTCGTGAAGTTGAAAAGCAACTAGAAATTTGTTGTATTAATTCAAAATAGCAATCTGAGTTTACAAAAATTCAATATCAACATATTCATCACTTATGAAGGTTTGATGACCAATATTTATACATTATACACAAGATTTCATAGATCCAATTCTCACATGTCTTGAACCAATCAAAACTATAATTATAGGAAAACTCGTTTTAGAAAATCAAGCATATCTCCCAGATCCTTCACCTTTTGAGGAAACTTCTCATGATTCAGCTAATTGAACCCATTATTCACAAAACCCATGTCCCCAAATTTTTATATTCTCCTTCACATGCTTGCAACTAACCTTGCAAAAATGCCTCTCTATTCTAGCACAGGTTTGAAATTCATATTTGAAATATTCATGGTTATATGAAATGAACTATATCAACCCACATATGGAGAAATTCATGAAATGTTGCATGAATTTATCTCATTCAATATTGTTGACACATTTTTCTTATTTGGTGTGGATCCAGCTCACATGGTTTTCCATTTTTTTCTTGTGTTGTCTATGGTTTTCCATTTGTTCATGTGTTGACTGGAGCTTTGGTTTGTCTCATGCACTAATGTAGAGGACTCTTGGCCTAAGATGATTGATGGATAAGCTTCATGTGTTGATTTTTCATCTTCTACAAGTCGAGCTCCCAACTTGGAGTGTGAGTGACCCTATGGAACAACGATTCTTCTACAAAAACAATTTAGTGGCTACAAAATTGTATTTGAGTTGTTATAGAATCAGAGTTTTTGTAGCGACTCATGAAAAGTAAAAACTAATTAAATCAAATTGCATAAGGAAGAATAGAAATGACTATAGAATGGAAAATTTACCTCTAATTTCATGAATATACACAAGTTCTATAGTTGAGCATGATATTTATGGCAAAAGGGGTTAAATAAGATATAAACTAGTTCATAGGTATAGGCTTTGGATGGAAGTTTAAGATAGAAAAGTGACAAAAAGAGTATGTTTTAAGGATGCAACAAGCATGTTTTGTAATTAGGGGCTAGCCATTGGAGGATTATTAGAAAATTCATCTTGAGAATAAATGGTTTTTTGGATTGTGATTTTTGGGAAGGGTAGATTGATTATTTCTCTAACTTAGTCTGATTAGATTGACGAGATAGGAGTATACCTAACCAATTATGGGTATTGATGCTCATTTGTTCTTGGAAATTTGTATTGTGTGCCCTTGGGATCCTACTAGAAAGTATGATATTGGACTAACCAAGGGTACTCATGAGGGGCAATAGTGGTAGTAAGATCCTTGCAAAGGTGTGCCACTATTGAGTATAGTGCTAACCTAACCAAGGCAATTTATTAGGGGAGAGGGTGGTAGTAATATCCATACACACCAATCCATGAGGGGTTTTAGGGGGTGTTGTAAGACAAAAATACTCTCCACCACACTTTGGTTGATCAACTGGACGCCCGATCTTCATATTAATTTAAGAATTTTGTGAGCCATCAGTTGAGTTTTGGGTCAATATCATTCATTAAGCTTGAGCCCTACTTGAGGGGAAATACCTAGTTAAGGTATTTGCATTGCTTGGGTGCAAAATCAACCCTTGGGTGTGATTGCCTCACCTAGTTGGATTCCTATTCAAGGAATATTAGTTTGGAACATTGTTGGACTTTATGCAGGGGAAGGAATATAGGTATTTTTAATCAAGTTTTTCCCTAATACAAATACATGATTTATGATTATGGCTTACAAATTGTTTGATTTGAATTTTTTTTAGATTTTTTAGATAGCCTCATTTTTGTATTCCATTATGTGCTTGAATTGGTTTATGATTATTGAGTCATCATTTTATAATTACAAAAAAAATTGTGCATGTAGGTAACACCATCCTGGGTAGGAGGGATGTTACAATTTGGTATTAGAGCCTCAAGCTGTCATTACTAAGTTCTTCTGGTGAAGGTTATATTTAAATATATGGTGAAGTAAAAGGAAGAGAACCCGCATAAAGACTTGAGTGGGAATGCACTTAGGTTTGGTTCTTAGAAAATAATTACAATGGTGTATTGATATTTTTCATTATTATCTAGTTCATTTTTCTCATGTGGATTCTAGGTAAGATAGTTAATATTTGCATCTCATTCATCCATTCATTGGAATCCATTATTTATAATAGTGATGTAAATCAATATTGTTGCATTTAATTTCTCTTGGTATTAATAGTAGTACTTCTCAAGTTATAAAAATGCATTATTTTATTTTTTCTTCCCTCTGTAATGTGTTATAGAACATTAGATTGTCACTTGATAACATAACATTAAAAAAAAACTTAATTACCTTACCTAACTCTTGCATAAACCTAAGTTTTGGACCCTAGAAGTAATTCTAAAAAACCTCAATCCCTCTATTGTGTCCTTGAAATCCTAGAATTCAATAGAATTTATGTTGTATATATTTTCTTTGGTTGTTAATCATAGTGTTATCACCTTAACAATTTTCATATTGGGATCTAAAAAATTTGGAAATTTAGCGAAATGTTATATCATAGTAGAGGCGTGATAGTTTAGGGGGCAGGGCTATATCCCACGACATATATACAAATATAGCGAAGGGGGGAAGGGAGTAGCTCGGCGGACCATCGATTTTGGAGAATCCCAAATCCACAATTGAGGCCCACATCAGGCTGAAAAATAGCATGAAACTTAATTTCACGAAGGTAGACTGGGGAAAACCATTATGGTTTTGATGGGGAATGTGTGGCACCCTTATACATGCATCAGGGCAGACATCAGATTGCTCGAAACCACTTATTCCACGGCCCCGTTGTCACATGGTTGAAAATGTCACATCAATAACTCATGGGAAGGATGGCAGTTGGTCAAATCATCCCACATCACTGGTCCAGGTACTTTCCCAGATGACGTATCAAAAGGACATCGTCACATAACTAACTCGAATCTCATCATCCGAAATGGATTGATGAAGCGTGGCACACCAACATACTATGACAGTAATTCATGATTAAAATTAAAAGACTATCAAATCTTAGATATGAATCATTTTATCCTACTCTGGGAAATTGCCATCTTATGCATAAGAAAAACAATCTCGACCTGTGTTGATTTCCTGAGTTCTGTAAATTCAAAGGGTGGAAAAATTGTGGTCTCTGCAAAGTCTGAAAGGTATGGATAACACTCATAAAATGGTGTCTGGCATGACCAGGTTCTCAACTAATGTGTCAAGTTGGTCAATAAGTAAGAAAGAAAGATGGGTCTTGCAGATATTGGCAACTAAATTTCATACCGAACCTGCAACTGAGACAGAGTCAGGGGTCATATTAAACCCTGTTATGAGGGATCTCATCATAAATGATCACACAGAAAACGCCTACAATCCAGTCACAAAGAGGAAAAGGAGAAAAAGGCGGAAGACAGAGGCAAAAAATGAGATAATAGAGAGTGTTGGAGAAAATCTCGCTTGGTTGAGTACCCTGGAGGAGGAAATCGCCAAGGTGAGGTAAATCCTCAGGTAAATTTAGGTGCATTTCAGAAAGTTTTGCACAAATGGCGGCTTAAGAAAATGGAGTCATGATATGACAAATCGGTTACTAACGGTCCCTTTAAATAGGATAATTTTTCTTCCTTTTTTGTAACTTGTATCTATTTTAGAATTATGAGGAAGTCGGAACGTTTTAAATTCCACGAGAAAATACTCTATATAGGTTTGGTCTCAAGGGTATAGAAAGGATGGAGAAAAGGGGAGCCTACCCTCTATGTAGGAAAACTTTGTAAATCTCTGGGGCTGGAATGAATACATGAATGCAAAGGCAGATTTTGGACTTTTTTACGAAAAGATTCTAACTGGTGGTGTTATGAGTCTCGTTTTCTCTCATAGTGTGTGATTCTTGTTATTCTGCATTTCATTTTTTCTTTCCTCTGTCTAAATTGAGAAATTAAAAGTCCAAAATTCATTATTCAATGTTCTCGGCTTGGCGATTTAGACTATGTTTATCTCTTCTAAACCATTTTAAAATTCATTACTATAATGATCCGATAATGGTTGTGTGTTTCTTTTCTTCTTATACCACCTAAATTTTCAAGTATAAAATCGGAAGTCACTTCCTCATTTAGCCTTTTCCTCTTGATTGTTTTCATGATTTGGCAATGCATCCTACATTCCTGACCCCATAGCCCAAAGGTCATCTTCATCTCTTCAACAATTTTATTAAAAAACCCCAAAACAAACCAAACCTAGCCACCGAGTTCTGTAGATATATCAAGTGACACGAGAGAGCCTTCTCTGAGTTGAGCAGGCTATTGCCTCAGCTCTAAAGCTGGTTGAAACAATTACCTTTGTCATTTTTCTATTTAGCCGGGCATAATTTACAGAGTGCTAACATTCTGGTGCCATTGTCGGGGACGAAATTGAAAATTTTTCCCTAGGAAGAACGACATGGTTGAGTTCTAAGGTCTGAGAGCAGCAAACACTTGGGAACATATTAGTTGCATTCCTGCTCTGGCGACTCCACATCAATTTGAAGGTGACTCCACTGATAAAAGAATCTTGAATTTCCAAAAGGCAACTCCACTCTCAATGGTTCAAGCTCAATATAGAGACTTCACTGAAAGATGATACCCCTTGAAGGGGGCGAGGAAAAGCATCATGAAGGAAAACAAGTAATCAAAAGGGGACCTCTTCCAAAGCATTTTACTTTTCATTTTAAGTTGCCTCTGCTCCTTCCTTGAACATGCCAAATGAATTTTCCTTTACCTATTGTATTTTAATGATGATCATGAAATAATTGCAATTATATTTCCTCCTCTCTACCTTGCACATGCATACCCTCACCTTGTTGTTGGTTCTGATAAAAAAAAATCGCCTGGGCCACACAACGACAATGACCAAGTTGATGAATCCCGTGAAACCCAAGTCGATGTTTCTTCCAAAGTTATTGGTCCAACATACCCCAAGGCCTAACATAGATATATACTCGTAAAGCTACCCCAAACCCTTCATGGTTTCCCTCCAAATTACTATGAGTATCTACTTGTGTTTGACAGAGAATCTGATATCATCTCGGTTGAAAAGCACATTCAAGGGTTTGATAATTTTATAGATTTATTTGATATTGAAAATGATGATGTGTATGAGAGTTTTCTCTCAATCCTTTAAAGGAGACACCAAACACTGGTTCAAACATTTACATCCAGAAACCATCAGCTCATGGGTGGAATTCAAGAAGGTGTTTTTAAAGTTTTGGTGCAAGGAGAAATCCTTAGAGATGCAACTCACTGAGTTTTATGCCTTGAAAAGACACAGCAATGAAGCTATTTTTGTATTCAGTAGAAAGCTCTCTAGCGTCTATTATAATTTGTTCAAAGAAATTCAACCCTCTGAAGTTGTTGCCATGCTCCATTATGCAACTACTCTTCATCCATATTTTTCTTTCCTCCTGATGGAAAGAAGACTTGAGTCCTTACAACGAATGTTTAGTGATGATCGGGACATTCAACACAACATCCAAGCATGTAAATCGATCCAGAATGAGGGGTTGAATGCTCAAGAACATGAAAATAAATATGAACAGAAAACAGTTGATTGGAATCTTGAGCATAGAATTGACGATATCATAGGTCCTCTCAAAGTTTCCAATGCAAATGATTTTGCAAAGAATTATTTTCCACTTGTTGAAAGAAGAGATGTTGATTTAGCTTCTGATCCATCCCATGATAAGCAAGGGGATTATGGTTTTATGTATTCATTTGTAGACAATCAAGAAGATGAATTTGAAAATGTTGACGTTCCAGGGTTGTTCTTGTTAGATGACATTGCATATGTTGTTGATTTACCTATATATGATGAATACGGTGACGATTGTGATGGTGACTCCTTGGAACAACCAACTGCATATTCCCTATCAGAAAATAAAAAATAAAAAAAAATCAACAGTATAGTGAAATAACTCAACCTACATATCACAGTTGCAGAGGAAAGGATATTGGATCAGCTGAAGGAGATTCTCCGCCTTTATGTTTTGCTGCATTTAAGTTGTTTAAAGAGAAATATAAAATCATCATTGAGGAAAATGAATCTGTGCTTATGCAAAACCACGCTAAATCAATGGAACAAAATGACAAGATATCACAACACTCTTTTCATGTGCTTGAAAACCCTATTACTTGTGCTGAAATGTAGCCATTTGTTGGGGATAAAATTGAAGACGGTTTCAAATCAAGTGGGACAACCCTACCATTATGTTTTCCTTCTTTCGAATTATTGAAGAAAAATATTTATAGTATCTCAGGTCAGGAATCCTCCAGGCATGAGCAGAGTGGTGATGATAATTCTATGAACAATCACATAAAAGGTCATGGTAGCTCAGATTTGCAGTCTATGTTCAGCTATCAGCCTGAGAAGGAAGAAGAAGTTGCTCTAGAAAGTATTGTTCAAGGTCATTTTCTTTCTCCCGAAATCAATATAGATTTTCAACATGAAAAAGTGTTTCAAAGTGTTTTCTCTTCCCTTGAGAATGACGTGGTGGTTCGATTTTTAAAAAACATAGACATGGATGAGGATTCTGAAACTACATCTATGAAAACTTCCAGCAATGAACAAACAAATGACATGGATTTTCGGGAAAGAAACAAAGCAGTGTATGCCACTTTTCAATCAGAAATACAGAAAGATAATGAAGAGGTAGTGGTTTTATTTGATTCATTGAAAATCATGGTTTTGAAAATGCATCCATGGGAACTCTAGACTATGAAATAGTGCATGCTGTTAGATTTTCACATTTGCAAGAAGATTACAAGCATGAACTTATTTCCATTCATTCATTTGAAAGTCAAAATGACAGTCCTCAAGGAAATTTTCAGAAGTTTAATGAAACCAAATCAGAATTGTTTGATGAACAAGAGGATGCACATGATATGGTTGTCACATTTGAAGATGTTCAAGAATGTATGAATGTTTTTGTTGATATGCATGGGAGAGTAGAAAAACCTATTGCTTCCATTTCATTTGAAAATGTTCTCAAATTAGAAGAAATAGATCAAGAGAAGCAAATGCTTATGAAAAAGGATTGCCTTTCTATTTTTTCTCATAAAGAAGAAATGACTTTTCATGGTCTCCAAGACCCTGTAGCCATCCTATTACAGTCATCATTGAAGGAGGAGTTTGTTTTATTTACAAATTCGAGTTTTGGATTCAACTTGTGTTTTCAGCTGCCATCTTTTACATTTGTCTGTCTACTTAAGAAAGATGTGATCGGGGAAAAATCGGGAGGCCAATTGCTTGACTAGTTTCATTGGCACTTCAGCATCACTTGACTGAGTATTTCATATCATCAGTTTTAGAATATATAGGAGTGTGAAAATAAGCTTTTCATTCAAGAATTTTTCAGTTTGAGTGTTCTAGTACTAGATATAGTCAATTTTCAATAATATACTCGAACGTCCAGCATACAGTCGAAAGCAGTGCGCAGAGCTTGGTTTTTAGCCGACGCTAGTGACATAGTAGGAGCAGGGTACACACATGTTTTGGGAGTATCCCAATGGATCATGCACCTAGTCTACGATTTCTTTGCTACCTTGCAGGGAGGATATCATCCCCAGTTGGAGATAATGTTATCACCTTAACAATTTTGATATCGGGATCTAAACTTTTCAGAAATTTAACGAAATGTTATACCACAGTAGAGGCATGATATTTTAGGGGGGGGGATATATCCCATGGAATATAGACAAATATAGTTGATGTGGGAAGGGAGTATCTCGACGGACCATCGATTTTGAAGAATCTCAAATCCACGGTTGAAGCCCACATCGGGCCGACAAATAGCAAGGAACTTAATTTCGCGAAGGCAGACCAGGGAAAACCATTATGGTTTTGATGGGGAAAGTGTGGCGCTCTTACACATGCATTGAGGCATACAATGGATTGCCCGAAACCACTTTTCCCA
>ML786786.1:123925-147047 GCA_009831015.1 Picea engelmannii | reverse complement strand
ATGGTGCTTTCTAAGGTATGTTATTTACAGGTCATCTCACCATTTTCGCTATAACTTATTTTCTATAATGATTCAGATATTGAAATTGCTATGAAAGTGAGAAAACATATCCATGTATATTTGGTTAACAATTCAACTTGTGGGTCGTTGTATTTTGGGAGTTACACTCCGTGGAAAATAGGGTTTGTGACCAGTCCTGAAACTAGTCAAAAACAGGTGTTTCGGGTAAAAACGTCATAACTTCTTCATAACAGATCCAAATTCAGTAAGACAAATTGTGTTGGTTATATTAAAATCTGTAGTATTCTCTGGAATAGTTTTAGATTGATTCAACAAATATTCTGTGTGGGGCACACTCTACAAGGTCGCTCTCTAGAATAATACAGAATTCAGCAAGGTATGTCATTTTTGCTATAACTCCTTTTCTGAGAGGTTACAAGTAGTGCCACTTGGAGGAATTTCATAAAACAAAATGAATAAAATTGTGTATAATTTTCAGATCTTTATTCATTACAGGTACAAAGTTATGATTATTTCAAGTTAGGGTTGTTGACTAATCCAAAACTAAGTCATGGTTGAGACAAACAGTTGATGAGTTGGCACATACATGAGGTGTATAGTTGATGATGTTGGTACATATTGATGAGTAGTTTACACATGATTGGTATATACCTGGTACATGGTTGGATGCACTTATTTATGGTACAGGTTGATTACAGGTTGTTTGGCACATGTTGGTGCATGGTTGATGCTCTTGTTTATGGTACAGATTGATATCTATTGAGGATTGTTGCCTCATCTCAGTTGGTGCTAAGAATGTAATTTGAGTCTTGCATGTAGATCTGGTTCTCTTGTATAGTTGTACTCTATTCAGTTGTTGCTAAAAAAAACCTGAATTGAAGTCCATAATAAAAATAAAATATTGTACATACATCTTGTGTTCCTTGTGCTCCTTGTGGAGATGATTTGTTGATGATATATTGTTGATATATGTTGCTGATATGTATTCACATCTAACTGATTATTAATGACAGTAATGAGCAATGAGTAAATGTTGAATGCTAACTAATGAGTTTTGTGTAAGAGGGAAGTTTTGGGAAAAATATCCCCACACTCATTCACCCCCCCTCTAAGTGTGGTAGGTGTGTCCAACACTCTCAAATCTCAGATATGAATCGTTTTATCCAACTCTGGGAAATTTCCATCTTATGCATAAGAAAAACAAGCTTGACTTGTGTTGATTTCCTGAGTCCTGTAAATTCAAAGGGTGGAAAAATTGCAGTCTTTGCAAAGTCTGAAAGGTATGGATAAAACTCATCAAACGGTGTCTGGCACGACCAGGTTCTCAACTAATGTGCCAAGTTGGTCAATAAGTAAGAAAGTAAGATGGCTCTTGCAGATACTGACAACTAAATTTCATACCGAACCTACAACTGAGACAGAGTCGGGGGTCATATTAAACCCCATTATGAGGGATCTCATCATAAATGATCACGTGGACAACACCTACAATCCAACCGCAAAGAGGAAAAGGAGAAAAAGGAGGAAGACGGAGGGAAAAATCAAGATGATAGAGAACGTTGGAGAAATTTTTTATTGGTTGAGTACCCTGGAGGAGGAAATCACCAAGGTGAGGTAAATCCTCAGGTAAATTTAGGTGCATTTCAGAAATTTTTGGACAGATGGGGGCTTAAGAAAAGGGAGTCCTGATATGACAGACCGGTTACTAACGGTCCCTTTAAATAGGATAATTGTTCTTCCTTTTTTTTAACTTGTATCTATTTTAGAATTATGAGGAAGTCAGAATGTTTTAAATTCCACGAGAAAATCTTGTATATAGGTTTGGTCTCAAGGGTATAGAAAGGATGGAGAAAAGGGGAGCCTGCCCTGTCTAGAAGAAAACTTTGTAAATCTCTGGGGTTGGAATGAACACATGAATGCAAAGGCAGATTTTGGACTTTTTTACGAAAATATTCTAACTGGTGGTGTTATGAGTCTCGTGTTCTCTCATAGTGTGTGATTCTTGTTATTATGCATTTCATTTTTTCTTTCCTCTATCTAAATTGAGAAATTAAAAGTCCAGAATTCATTATTCAATGCTCTTGGCTTGGCGATTTAGACTATGTTTATCACTTCTAAACCATTTCAGAATTCATTACTATAATGCTCTAATAATGGTTGTGTGTTTCTTTTCTTCTTTTACCACCTAAATTTTCAAGTATAAACTCAGAAATTACTTCCTCATTTAGCCTTTTCCTCTTGATTGTTTTCATGATTTGGCAATGCATCCTACATTCCTGACCCCATAGCCCAAAGGTCATCTTCATTTCTTCAACAATTTTATTAAAAAACCCCAAAATAGACCAAACCTAGCCACTGGGTTTCGTAGATATATCAAGTGACATGAGAGAGCCCTCTCTGAGTTAAGCAGGCTAGTGCCTCATCTCTAAAGCTAGTTTAAACAATTACCTCTATCATTTGTCTATTCAGCCAGACAGAATTTACAGAGTGCTAACACATAGATAAGTAGGTTGTTTGTTTGAATTGTAGCTTGGTTTTGTTTATTTTCTCTCTTTTGTATAAATGGATATATTCAACAAAAAAATTAATAGCATGTTGTTTTAGGCAAGCATAATTCCATTATTTTTCCTTACTACAAGTAGGTACAATGGCTAACTAAAATCCTCACTACATTTTGCATTGCAATAATCATCTTTGTATTGAATGATTAAACAACGTATGAATATTTTTCCCCTTAAGTATGTCTTGCACTAAATTCATAATTTTCTTTATACA
Source organism: Picea engelmannii (assembly GCA_009831015.1). Classification (NCBI taxonomy): domain Eukaryota; kingdom Viridiplantae; phylum Streptophyta; class Pinopsida; order Pinales; family Pinaceae; genus Picea; species Picea engelmannii. The sequence goes on along the minus strand of ML786786.1, from coordinate 144,251 downwards.
ATGGAATATGTGGATTCTTGTTCAAACTTTTTGCTAAGAATAATTAGAATTTGTAATTGCCTTTCAAAAGAGGATCATGTGCATAGATTTGCTTGACAGAAATGAAAACAAGAAGAATACAAAAAGGAATCTTATTAAAAAAACTATAATTACAAATAGACTATGTTATTGTAGAAATGATCATATTTCATTTCATAGGTGAATCTATTGTGTAAAATATGTAACAATGGTTATCACGTCCTACAAATCTAGTGGTTTTTCTAGATCACAGACAATAAATGTATATAAATCATATAAAATCTACTTTATGAATAGATCAACCTTCTACAAACCCCAGTTTATATCATAAAAAAAAATTGTAGATGTAACCATGACAAACAGATTTGAAAGAATGTAAATAATAATATATTACCCAATGGAATTTATACTTACATACACCTGTGAAGGATTCTGATCTAGTTGGATATTGGTGGCCACCCACCTATGCCAATTGGCTCCTTGAGTTCGTTTTTGTTCAACACGTTCTTTTGTATTGCTTTGTAATTATGGGTTCTACACTTATGGGGTTGTCTGAAGCCCCACACATCCTCCAGGTGGATACGAGTGGCCTCTCACCTAATCCAACTGACTTATTTTGTATGTTTTCATGTCAACACATCTTGTTGTACTTTTGGGGATGTTTTGGGGCCCTAAACATTTTTTTTTGGCTCGCCACAGTCAAATTGTAGACAAAGTCAAATTTTGATGGTGGAATGTGTATTTCTATGAAATACCTTTCCAACGGGCTATCACGTGCCTAAAATAGAGGTCGTATTCAAAATTTACGGCCTTAGGAAGTTGAGGTACCAAATTACACCAAGTTACCCATAAGGACCACATGAATTTTGGCGTTTCACCTTCTAGGGTTAGGTTTTTGGATGTCTAGGGTTTTTGCATTCATGAGTAATATAAAAAAATCCTATGGAGCCTCATTGTAATCAATTCTTCTCAGAAAGATGCACATAGCAGTCACATCTCTTCTCAGAGATAGCTACCACCATTCAAGCAAGTTTTCAGTTCTGCAGTTTTACAGTTTCAGCCTATTTCATTATTTAATAGAAGATATTGTTCATTGGATATTTGTGTTATTCTCCATATCTCTGTGTTTATTGTATTCAGTCTGTTAATTATTTCATTCCACTCCTAAATCTGGATCAATGGTATCAGAGCAGTCTGCTCTTCATTTATTTTTCTTTGTGCATGTCCCCGACAAGATCTGGGTACAAGAAGTTGGGACTCGAACCAATCGAGCCATTACCAGATTGGTCGCACCGAGCCTGACAAAAACCCATGGGGGACGAAAAGAAAGATTATGGAGTAGGAGATCCTATTAAAATGTTGCTCAAGGAATCCCTCGCACGACAAAGGAACAAAATGATGGACAACTTCATGCAGATCCTTCAATGACTGCCCACAGGAGAAGCATCTTCATCAAGCGACCATGAAACCCCCTTCAAGGTACAAGAAAATTTTGATATTCCATTATTTGAAGGACTGATAGATGCAGATGTTTTAGATAAATGATTGAATTTGCTCGAAGGATATTTTTTGGTCCACAATTTTTTCGATAGGGAAAACATCACTTTTGCACTCCTCAAGGTCGTTCCCCATGTTAAAGACTGGTGGGATACTTACTTTGATCAAAGGGTAATGGATGAATCTACAATGTTTGTGGTGCCTCCTACATGGGATTCCTTCCGAGATTCCATTAAAGAAAATTACTACCCTTTTGGAAGCTACGAGGACCAGTACACCAAATGGACCACCCTACGTCAAGAAAGGTACAAGACAGTACCGGATTTCACCAATATTTTCCATACCCTACGCACCAAATTAGGTATCAAAGACTATGAGCTTCATCTGGGCTCAAATACCATGGATATTTTCATAGATACATTCAAATAGAAATGGAGTTCCTGGACATTGCCTCTTTGGGCATAGCTTATATATATGTTGTCAAGATCGAGCAAAAATTTAAGAAGAAATGGCGAGAGTTTGGATCTGAAAACCCATCACAACCTAAGCAGGGAAAAGTCATCCCAACCCACACTGCAAGGGACCAAGTTGAGATGGCCACCCTTAGGACAACCATTCCAAGCCACAACACAAGAAGGGCAATGAAAAGATGAAGAAGGACATGGGAAAATGGTGTGAGTACCATAAAATTCCTTGGCACAACACTGAAGAATGTTTCTCCAAGAAGTCCCTCATGGCTAACTTGAAGGCTTCTGAGTCAAAGGTTGATTCTGATTCTGAGTTAAATCCTGAAGGATGGAAGCCTATTATTAATTTTGAACCCAATTCCACTGTCGCTACCACCAAATTTCGGCCAAGCGAACCAGAAGAACTAGAGGAAGGGGAACTCCTCTTTCACTCACAGATGTGGGTCAAGGGGGCTCCGATTCATTTCATTGTCGATAGTGGTAGTCAGAGGAACCTGATTTAGTAGAGTTCATCAAGCGGTTGGAACTACCAATGAAACCGCACCCACAACCCTACACCATCGACTGGCTTCGCCAAGGAAGAGATCTTTGTGTCAGCCAACAGTGTTGTATGCCCTACGACATCAAGCCTTTCAAAGATGAGGTATTGTGTGATATTTCTCCCCTTGAAGTTTTGTATGTTCTTTTAGGACAACCATAATTGTAGAAGTGGCATGTTGTGTATGAGTCTATACCTCATAGTATTATTATTACTTTGGGTAGACAATTGTACAGAATACCAGAGGTAGCGTCGCCTACTGTTATTTCTTTAATCTCTGCTAATAAATGTAGTAAGATCATTTCACAGACCAGGAAGCTCGTCTTTTTTGTGATCCATTCTCATAGTAAGAAGAAGGTTGCCTCCACATTTGTGGCCTCTACACAATGCCTCTCTTTGTAGCAGAAGCAAGTGGATGGGATCATGGAAGAATAAAAATACATATTCTCCTCACCTACAGGGGTACCAACAGACTGCCAAATCAAGCATCCAATTGATCTGACCCCCGGGTCACCTCTACCTAATGGACCAGTCTATCAACGCTTGTTGATGGAGAATGAATAAATCAGGCGTCAGATCCGAGAGATTATTCAAAAGAGACACATCACACCCAGCTCCTCCCCTTGAAAAATCCTAATTATACTTTTGTAGAAGAAGGATGGGACTTGGCGACTCAGCATTGAGTATAGAGATTAAAACAAAATCACAGTCAGGAACCACTACCCCATTCCCAGGATTGATGACCTTCTTAACCAACTCAAGAGGGAAAAGTTCTTCAGCAAGATTGAAATAAAGTCTGGCTACCACCAGTTTCCCATCGAACCAACTGATGTATGGAAGACAACCTTCAAGTCTAAATAAGGTCTCTATGAATGGCTAGTCATGCCCTTTGTCTTAAAAAATGCACCAACCACTTTCATGAGGTTGATGGATGATGTATTGAGACCCTTCACCAACTCATTTGTGGTGGTATATTTGGATGACATCCTCATCTTCAGCAGAACGTGGGAGGAGCACATGTGGCATATTCAACAGGTTTTGAGCACTCTGCGGAAGCAAAAGTTGTATGCCAACTTGGAAAAATGCTCTTTTGGCATGAACAGGGTCCAATACTTGGGATACATTATTGATGAGCATGGGGTATATGTTGATCCAACTAATATCCAAGTCATTTGTGACTATCCAGCCCCGACCACACTGACCGAGCTTCAGATATTTTTGGGGCTAGCCAATGTCTACCGATGGTTCATGTTGGGATTCTCCCATATTGCATGGGCCCTCAGCCAGGTGACCAAGGGCAGTGGTAGTTCCAAGTTTGTGTGGGGGAAAGAGTAGCAATGATCATTCGATGATCTGAAGCATATCGTGTGCTCAGCTCCAATACTCTCCTTTCTTGATCTGGAACAACCATTCGAGATTGAGACTGATGCATCTGAATATGTTGTGGGTGTAGTTCTCACTTAGCATGGGCATCCAATGGCATACCATAGTGAGACACTCTCTAATAATGTCCATAAATACCCCACCTATGACAAGGAAATGTATTCCATTGTAAAAGCATGTCGTTGTTGATTAAATGGGTTGGTTGTCATTGATGTCAACCCTTGAAGAAATTTTGGTAGCACAACGGTTTGGGTAATGGACCCAATTTTGGTTGATGGATAATGGTATGAGTTTTGAGATATTTATAGGTAAGACTATTCCATATGGATAGTACATGTCATGTCATTTCCATTGGTATGTGGAACGTCACATAACTCGTCACGGTTAGAGATTTATGGCCATGTGAAGTTGGAGAACCCTCATGAGTCATCTAGAAGCCCCTAAAAGTCAAAGTGTTTGCAAAATAATTTTTTTAAATAATAAAGTTAATGGAGAACTCCATAAAATAAGGAAATTGGGATGCTACATGAAAGTATAAATAAGAGGCAAGGCTCTCTCATTTAATCACACTTGAACACATTAAATACTTTTTGTTGTGTGAGGATTATTGCAAGTACTCATTGATACATATGACGTTGTGAAAGTCTAAGGTAGTACGAAGGGTTGACGACGAAATTCTCGGAACTACAGTGGATACTAAAAAAATCTATTTTCTTAGGCGTACACGGGCTAACAATGTATTAGGGTGCATACATACTGAGGCGTACGGGGGCCGAAAGTGTATTAGGGTGTGTATGTATGCGAGCTGGCAGTGTATTAGGATGCGTACATGTTGGTAAATCTATGGAAACTTGAGAAGATGAAGATTTAGAGGTTCTGGATTCTAAGATCAAGCTCCCATGAAGGTCTACAGTGCTCAGATACATAAGATCTATCCATTGGTTCAAAAGGTATGTCTTATTTCTATGAATAGTTGGATTTTGATATATGCATGAGAAATGGCTATGGAGATTTGAGGATTCTCCCTAGAGAGACTAGTGGATGCATGGGATCTTCTGTATAGGTCAGATCTACATAAATACAGTGTTGGTATATTTAACATTGATACTTTTTGTTGAGGCACATCTTGTATTTCTTGGCATATGGCTAAGGGTTTTGTGGTAAATGGTTGAGACCTTGTATTTTTGAAGTGGTTGATGTATTGAGAGGTTGAATATCAGAAAGGGTTTGATGACTAGATCATGTGAGGGTTATTATACTTATTCATGATTACAGACACTTTTGGCACATGACTAGAGAAGGATATGTATGAGGATGCATGCAAAGGGTACATATATAGTCTGGATGCAGTGACAGGTTACAGATCTATGTGAAAGAAGTTACACAGGGTCAGAAGTTTTCAGAAGAAAGAAAACCATGATTGTCAGAAAGCATACACAGGTTGCATAACAGTTTGGTTGCGTACATACGTCGGCTACATAATAGATAGGGTGCGTACATATGCATGTTGCAACACTACAAGTCGTGTACCTGTTGTATTTTGTTGATACATGTCCAGTTCAGGTACAGATTGATTCCAAGTCAGTTGTACAGGTTGTTTGCGGGTCATTGGTACATTGGTATATCTCACAATGATAGTGTGACAGTGGTTCCATCATTCTACTTCTACTTCAGGGCAGTTGGATGGGGCAAGGACAGGTGGTTGTAGCCACCTTCTGGTTGTAGCTGAAAAACTTAGGGGGTTGTAGCCTTCTTTTGGTTGTAGTCAGAGAATTGGGGAGTTGGAGCTTCCCTCAGGTTGTAGCCTGAGAAACAAGGAGGTTGGAGCCTCCTTCCAGTTGCAGCCAGAAAACAAAGGAAGTTGGTGCTTCCAATGAATGTAATTCTTCAAGACATATAAGAAAAATCATTATGTGGTTTTCTCTCGCTTTGGTTTTCCATGTAAAAACACTGATGTATTGTGTATGTGTGTGATTTATCATTTGTTTATTGTTTATTTACTCTGTAACTATTGGATGATAATGATACATTGATATAACACTTGCATTTTTGGTGAAAAGAGATTAAATTGACCTATTACCGATTCATCCCCCCTCTTAGTAATCCAACAATTGGTATCAGATCATGTTCCTTCATAAATCAGTTTAACCACTGAAAGGTAGATCATGGAGAGAAACAACATGTATAAAAATGGAATACCACAGTTTGATGGACATAAGTATGAATTTTGGAGCATAAGGATGAAAAAGTATATACAGGAAAAAGGATTTGAAATTTTGCAATCAATTGTAGATGGATACACAGCACCAGCAGTTCCGTCGACAAATGACAAATAAATAAAAATTGGTCAGAATAACTCCAAAACCACAAATGCACTTTTGAATGGTCTTGGAGAATCAGTATTCACCAAAGTTGCACATTGTAAATCCGCTAAAGAGATTTGGGACAAACTTCAAAATATTTATGAAGGATATTCAAAAGTCAAAGAAACAAAGCTTCAAACTTACAGAGGTCAGTTCGAACAACTAAATATGAAGGAAGATGAGAACATTGCAGCTTACCTTTTACGAGTCGATGAAACAGTAAATGCATTCATGGGATTGGGATAAGAAATCAAAGAATATATAATTGTTCAAAAGGTACTAAGATCTCTTCTTATGAGATTTGACCCTAAGATATCATCACTAGAAGAAAGAGAAAATCTGAACTCAATAAGCATGGATGAATTACATGGAATCTTCACAGCATATGAAATGAGAACTGAATAGGAAAATCCATATATAAAAGAAGCAGCCTTCAAAGCATCTAAAAATTCAAAGCAAAAGGGAAAAAAAAAGAACATAGTAGCAGCAGTGACGTCTCGGATGATGATGAAGAAGTTGTCAATTTTGTCAAAAGATTGAACAAGGGAACCAATGATAGGTATAGAGGTAAGATTCCTTTGATTTGTTTTAATTGTGATGGTATTGGTCATTTTTCTAAAAAATGTCCTCATAAGCAAAAGAGAAATGATGAAGGTTACTCAAATATAAAAAAAACATATAAAGTCAAAAGAACCACAAAGAAAGTTTTCAAGAAAATCTTATGCACCAAAGAAGACATCTTATCATCAAATGAAGATGAAGTCAGTGACAGTGAGACAGAAAGAGTTCTATACATGGTAGTATAAGACTCTGATAAAGAAGACTCTGAATAAGAATATGAAGAGGCCGAAGAATAATATGACGAAGATGAAGAATAATGTGAAGAGGTAGAAGTTGACTACCGAGAAGAATTGTTGTGTGCCATAGAAGTTATCAGAAGAGAAAAGAAGAAAAACAAGAAACTACAAGCGAAACTAGACAAGAAAGACTCAATAACTAGAACAAATGATCACAAATTTGAAGGTTCAAATAGAAGAAGATAAAATAATTGAAGAATCACTCAAAGAACAGCTAGAATTAAAAGACAGGATCATTGGAAATTTGGAAGCAGAGATTGTCATGACATTAGGAAAGGACCTTCAAAAGAAAAATATGCAGAACAACTCAAAAGTTTTGGATGACATTATCAGCAGTCAAAAACCTCATCATGACAAGTCAGGACTTGGATACAATTAGACAAAAAAGGGATCAAGCTCCAAAACAACAAAGCAAGAAACATATCCAAAAAGCTATGCAGAAACAATCAAAGGGGATAGGAAGATATACAAGGAAGATTACAGGGACACTCCTCCACCGAGAAGATTCAGATTTCATAATCAACAAGCGACAGATAGGCCTCATGAAGAAGAAGAATTCATAAGAGTACCTCCTTTCATAATATCTTCAACTCCCAGGTATAAAACTATATTTGTATGCATGTACTAATTTTGGGCATAAAGTTGTGAATTACAGAGCTAACAACAGGAACATAAACAACTTTGAAAGTCATACACAAAAGGGTTATCCAAGAAGGCCTAGTGAAACACAGAGAAGAAGTTGCAACGGGTTTGAATCTTTGAGCACTGAAGTGGAATGTTACAAATGTAACAACTTTGGACACATGACCAAATATTGCAGAATGGCAGTCCCTACTAGAGAACCGCAACAAAATAACAACAATCACATAGAGGAACCTCAGAAAAGGACATGGATAAGAAAGAAGAATCAATATAGCAATGAAGAATGCACACTCACTCTATAGGCTAAGCAAAAGAAACGTAGTTGTTATGTTGACAGTGGTTGTTCAAAACACATGACATGTGATAGAGACAATTTTCTGACATTAAGAAAGGAAAGAGATGGATCAGTCTCCTTCAAAAATGATGATTCAACTAAAATCATTGGAAAAGGTGCAGTCAGAATTGGGAACAAGAATACCAAGGCAGAAAATGTTCTACTAGTAGAAGATATGAAACATAATCTTCTAAGTGTGAGTCAAATGTGTGACCGAGACCATAAAGTTACTTTCGATTCACAAAAGTGCGAGATAAGAAAATAAGGTTTAGGAAAATTGATTGCAACAACTGCGAGAAATTCAAGCAACATATATGTATTAAGTGAAATTGGAAATGAAAAGTGTTGTCTGGGAAAGGAAGATGAAAGTTGGCTATGGCACAAAAGAATGGGTCACATACATTTTGAAAACCTTGTCAAAGTCATCAAAAAGGAAACAGTTAGAGAAATTCCCTAGATCGTGAAACCAACCAACACTTTATGCAAGCATTGTCAACAAGGAAAGAAAACAAAGACCATGTTCAAATCAAGGGAATATTCAACGAAAAGACCACTGAAAATTGTGAATACTGATTGTTGGATCTTGACTAAGTTTTGTGGAACACTTGGTCATATTTGACCTTTTTTGGAGATCGACACCCTGTCAAAGATGGAGGGCCAGGTGAAGCAGAGATCACGGGATATTGGCCCACTTTTGGGGCCCTTTTAGGGTTTTGGGTTAATGTAATGGGAAAGGGATGTCGGCCCATGGGTTTACCCATGTTTAGGACTATGTTGTAAAGTATAAATAAGTATCTAGGCAATGTAAGAGGGGTCGATGGCTTAGTGCTAGTGATTAGATCTATGTGATAGAATGTAAATGTTATGTGCATGATTGTAAGAGGCTTGCAAAGATGAGTAAAAGTGTTGTAAGTGTTGAGTGCACGGATTGTAAGAAGGCTCTATGTTAGATATACTCGAGGAAGGAGGATCTAGCGAGGCACGTGTAGATCTCATGTCCTATGCGGAGTACAAGTTGAGCTCTGTGCTGTAATTAGATTGACCAAAGATAATAAAGAAGAAGAAGACTTTGTGGACGTAGCCCCAGGGTGGGGATGAACCATGTAAACCTGTGTGTCATGCTTTTTGTTGTTGCTTCCTTGTGTTTTCACTATCTTGCTAAGTGTTATGCCATGATTAGATAGATTTGCTTATGATTTGTGATTCTCTAGATGTATATGAATAGTATATTTGATGTGTATGAGAATGCTTAGTGTTGATCTATAGGATCTAATATGTTTTGTTGTTGCTAAGCACTGAAATATCTTATATATGGGAAAGTAATGCGATGTTCTGTCTTATCTACGAAGTACAATAAGGGTGAATAGTGATGAATGAACGATGCTAAGTGATCATAAAGGATATAATCACATATCTGTGTCCCATCTAAGGTTGCAGACACCTGAGTCCTGCAACCACCCCTGCCTCTACCTCGGGTGAGACTTCATCTGCTTCGCAGGTGTTGCCGAAAGGGCCGCTAGTTAGGGCTTTGTTGGTGTGCTCTTAAGCGTTGAACCCTGGGTCTACCCATGTGCCAACACTGATCTAGTTGGACCAACTACAACAAAAGGGTTTAAAAGGTGATAAATACTTTATGTTATTAGTTGATGATTATACAAGAATGACTACAGTTTTATTTCTCAAGAATAAGTCAAAAGATTTTGAAAACTTCAAGGTCTACAAGGAAATGGTTGAAAATGAAATGGATTCAAAAATAAAATGCTTAAGATATGATAATGGAGGAGAGTTCACTTCAAATGAATTTATGGACTATTGCAGAAGTCATGGAATAAAAAGAAAATTCTTAGTTGCTAGGACACCTCAACATAATGGAGTTGTTGAAAGAAAGAACAAGACAGTACATATAATGGCTCAAACAATGCTAATGGATTCCAAATTGACAGATATATTTTGGACAAAGGCATGGCATACAACAATTCACATTCAAAATAAATTAATGCTCAGAAACAACATTGACAAAACTCCCTACGAGCTATGGAAAGGAAGACCAGCAAATGTGAAGCACTTCAGAGTTTTTGGAAGCAAATGCTACATCAAAAGAGAAGATGATAGAATGGGAAAGTTTGACTCTCGTGTGGATGAAGGAGTACGTGTTGGTTACTCAAGTACAATGAAATCATACAAGTGTTACAACATGAGATTGAACAAAGTTCTGGAAATGATCAATGTAACAATTGATGAAAGAGGTAGACCAGAATTAAAGGAAGAAGAAAATGATTCCATGGAATATATTTACGAGGAAGAAACGGGAGATGAAAAAGAAGTAGAAGGGAAAGATGAAGAGGATCCAACATAAGCAAAAGAGAAAGTTCAACAATTTCCTCCAAAGACACCTAGCAGATGAGTACATAAGAATCATCTTTCAGATCAGATTATCGGAAACAAAGACACAAGAGTTGAGACTAGAAGAAGAATATGTTCACTAGAACAAACACACCTAGCACTCTCATCTACGATTGAACCAACATGTTTTGAAGAGGTCAACAAAGATGAATTTTGGAATAAGGCCATGGATGAAGAATTGGATCAAATAGAGAAAAATGACACTTGGGAATTGGTTCCAAGACCAAAGGATAAGAATGTGATCGACACAAAGTGGGTATATAGGAATAAATTGAATGAATATGGGCAGGTTACAAGGAATAAAGCTAGATTGGTATGTAAAGGATATGCACGGGTTGAAGGAATCGACTTTGAAGAGACATTTTCCCCAGTTGCTAGAATGGAAGCAATCTGATTGACTTTAGCTTATGCATGATCCAAAAATATTAAGGTGTATGAGATGGATGTAAAATCAACTTTTATGAATGGGGAAATTGAAGAAGAAGTCTACATTGAACAACAAGAAGAATTTCAGTTGTTAGAGAATGCAAATTATGTGTGTAAATTAAAGAAGGCCTTGTATGGTCTAAAACCATCTCCTAGAGCATGGTACTCTAGACTGGATAAATATCTACAACAGGCAGGGTTCAAAAAAGGAAGTGCAGACAACAACCTCTACATCAAGGTAACTCAAGATAGTGTTTTATTAATTGAAGTTTATGTTGATGATATTATTTTTGGAAGTATTGATGGCAGGTTAAACCATAAATTTGAAAAGGACATGTAGAATGAATTTGAAATGTCATTACTTGGAGAACTATCCTTCTTTCTGGGTCTTCATATACGTCAAAGCAATCGAGGAATTTTTATTTCTCAAACCAAGTATATCAGAGAAATGTTAAAAAGTTTTAGAATGGAATATTCAAAACCAGTTATCACTCCCATGCAAACCAGTTGCAAGTTGAGAAAAGATGATGATTCAAAGTCTACATATCAGAGGTAATATAGGTCAATGATTGGTAGCCTACTATATGTGACAACATCCAGACAAGATGTAATGCAGGCAGTTGGACAGGTGGCATGATTTCAAGCAGCACGGAAGGAATCACATCTATTAACAGTGAAGAGGATTTTTAGATATCTCAAAGGAACAAAAGAGTTTGGATTATGGTATCCAAAAGGAAAGGATCTATCACTTATTGCCTACACAGATGCAAATTGGGAAGGTTACATTGATGACCTGCGAAGAACTAGTGGAGCAGCGTTCTACTTGGGTGAGTGTTTAGTATCATGGCTAAGCAAGAAACAATCATCAGTATCTTTGTCTACAGCCGAGGAAGAGTATATTGCAGCAAGAGCATGTTGTACACAGATCCTATGGATGAAACAAACTATGACAGATATACAGGTTGAGTAAGATGAGCCCATTTCAATCTATTGTGATAATACAGGCGCCATCAGTATCTCAAAGAACCTGGTGATGCACTCCAAGACGAAGAACATTCCAATCAAGTATCACTTTCTACGGGAACATGTTGCAAAAAAGAACATCAGAGTTGAATATCTGGGCACAAAAGAACAAGTGGCAGACATATTTACAAAACCGCTTCCACGGGAATCCTTTGAGTATATTCTCCAGAGACTTGGAGTTATTTCTACTCCAAAATGAATTCTTTTTAATGCTTATCTTATATGTCTTAGATGTACACGAGGAAGCACCATAAAGAGGACAATCCGGGTTGGGAGATCAGACAGTTCAGTTAAGGGGAGCAGCCCCGGATGGAAAGATACATTTTCCATTGATGACAAAGGGGGGAGATATTTATCAGATTCATAGGACAAAGGCCTGGTTTCAGGGGGAGCATTGGTCATAGAGATACAAATAATAGAGGCTTGGTTCCAGGGGGAGCGATGGTCATAGGGGGAGATTGTTGATATGAGTGATATGACTTCAGTATTGCATGACATGACCTCATTATTGCATCTGAGTGTTGCCATAAATTCCAAAGGGGGATATTTTTTATTAAATGGGTTGGTTTTCATTGATGTCAACCCTTGAAGAAACTCTGGTAGCGCAATGGTTTGGGTAATGGACCCAAGTTTGTTTGATGGATAATGGTATGTTTTTTGAGATATTTGTAGGTAATACTATTCCAGATGGATAGTAAATGTCATGCCATTTCTGTTGGTATGTGGAATTTTACATAACTCCTCATAGTTAGAGATTTATGATCATGTGAAGTTGGAGAACCCTCATGAGTCATCTAGAAGCCCCTAAAAGTCAAAGTGTTTGCAAAAGAAATTATTTCAATTATAAAGTTAATGGAGAACTCCCTAAAATAAGGAAAGTGGGATGCTACATGAAAGTATAAATAAGAGGCAAGGCTCTCTCATTTAATCACACTTGAACACATTGAATATTTTTTGTTGTCTGAGGCTTATTGCAAGTATATACGCGTGTTGCAGCACTACAGGTTGTGTGCCTATTGTATTTTGTTGATACATGTTCATTTCAGGTACAGATTGATTCTAGGGAAGTTGTATGGGTTGGTTGTAGTTCAATGGTATATATTGATACAGTTGTACAGTGGTATATCTCACAGTGATAGTGTGACAGTGGTTCCATCATTCTACTTCTACTTTAGGGCGGTTGGACGGTGCAAGGGAGGGTGGTTTTAGCCACCTTCTGGTTGTAGCCAGAGAACTTAGTGGGTTGTAGCCTCCTTCTGGTTGTATCCAGGTAATTAGGGAGTTGGACCTTCCCTCGGGTTGTATCCTAAGAAACTAGGGAGTTGGATCCTCCTTCCAGTTGCAGCTGGAAAACAAAGGAAGTTGGTGCTTCCAATGAATGTGATTCTTCAAGACATATAAGAAAAATCAATATGTGGTTTTCTCTCGCTTTGGGTTTCCACGTGAAAACATTGGTGTACTGTGTATGTGTGTGATTGCTCATTTGTTCATTGTTTATTTACTCTGTAACTATTGGATGATAATGCTACATTTATATAACACTTGCATTTTTGGTGAAAAAGGATTAAATTGCTCTATTATTTATTCACCCCCCCTCTCAGTAATCCAACAGTCGTCAATGGAAATATTACATTCTAGGGAAAGAGACGATCATACACATTGATCACAAGCCTTTGTAGTTCATACATGCACAAGGGAAATTATAGAATGACTGTCATCAGAATTGGTCCACCTACCTGTAACAATTTCATATCAACATCAAGTATAAGACATGTATCTCCAATCGTGTCAGTGGCTGCCTCAGTCATCCCCCTGTGGTTGCACTTACCACTGTGCTCCATTCATGTGGACATGAAGCATCTGAGTGGCCCCAACTTCATCAGCAAGATTTAGACTTCTCCACCACATATCAACTCTTGGGTACAGGTGCAATTGTCATTGATTTTTACTCTCAGGATGGACTCTTATGCCACCTGGGCCATCTCTGTGTTCCTACAAGTGAGCGTGCAAAGATGATTTGGAAAGCCCACTATAGTCGGGTGGCAAGACATTTTTGCATAGAGAAAACCGTGGACATTCTTCATAAACATTTTTATTGGCCAAAACTTCGACAGGACGTCAACAAGTATATCAGAAGCAGAAGAATGGGTTGAAGGAATCGACTTTGAAGAGACATTTTCCCCAGTTGCTAGAATGGAAGCAATCTGATTGATTTTAGCTTATGCATGTTCCAAAAATATTAAAGTGTATCAGATGGATGTAAAATCAACTTTTATAAATGGGGAACTTGAAGAAGAAGTCTACATTGAACAATGAGAAGAATTTCAGTTGTCAGATAATGAAAATTATGTGTGTAAATTAAAGAAGGCCGTGTATGGTCTAAAACAAGCTCCTAGAGCATGGTACTCTAGACTGGATAAATATCTACAACAGGTAGGGTTCAAAAAAGGAAGTGCATACAACAACCTCTACGTCAAGGTAACTCAAGATAGTGTTTTATTAATTGAAGTTTATGTTGATGATATTATTTTTGGAAGTATTGATGACAGGTTAAGCCATAAATTTGAAAAGGACATGTAGAATGAATTTGAAATTTCATTACTTGGAGAACTATCCTTCTTTCTGGGTCTTCATATATGTCAAAGAAATCAAGGAATTTTTATTTCTCAAACCAGGTATATCAGAGAAATGTTAAAAAGGTTTAGAATGGAATATTGAAAACCAGTTATCACTCCCATGCAAACCAGTTGCAAGTTGAGAAAAGATGATGATTCAAAGTCTATAGATCAGAGGCAATGCAGGTCAATGATTGGTAGCCTACTATATGTGACAACATCTAGACGATATGTAATGCAGGCATTTGGACAGGTGGCATGATTTCAAGTAGCACGAAAGGAATCACATCTATTAGCAGTGAAGAGGATTTCCAGATATCTCAAAGGAGCAAAAGAGTTTGGATTATGGTATCCAAAAGGAAAGGATCTATCACTTATTGCCTACATAGATGCAGATTGGGCAGGTTACATTGATGACCGACGAAGCACCAGTGGAGTAGCGTTCTACTTGGGTGAGTGTTTAGTATCATGGCTAAGCAAGAAACAATCATTAGTATCTTTATCTACAGCTGAGGAAGAGTATATTGTAGCAAGAGCATGTTGTACACAGGTCCTATGGATGAAACAAACTCTGACAGATATACAGGTTGAGTCTGATGATCTCATTTCAATCTATTTTGATAATGCAAGCACCATCGGTATCTCAAATAACTCGGTGATGCACTCAAACACAAAGAACATTCCAATCAAGTATCACTTTCTACGGGAACACGTTGCAGAAAAGAACATTGGAGTTGAATATGTGGGCACAAAAGAACAAGTGGAAGACATCTTTACAAAACTGCTTCCACGTGAATCCTTTGAGTATCTTCTCCAAAGACTCGGAGTTATTTCTACTCCAAAATGAATTCTTTTGAATGCTTATCTTATATGTCTTACATGTACGCGAGGACGCACCATAAAGAGGACAATTCAGGTTGGGATATCAGACAGTTCAGTTAGGGGGAGCAACCCCGGATGGAAAGATACCTTTTCCATTGATGACAAAGGGGGAGAGATTTATCAAATGCAGAAGACAGAGGTCTGGTTTCAAGGGGAGCGTTGGTCACAGAGATACAAAGAATAGAGGCTTGGTTCCAGGGGGAGCGATGGTCACAGGGGGAGATTGTTGATATGAGTGATATGACTTCAGTATTGCATGACATGACCTCATTATTGCATCAGAGTGTTTCCATAAATTCCAAAGGGGGGAGATTGTTTATTAAATGGGTTGGTTTTCATTGATGTCAACCCTTGAAGAAAGTCTAGTAGCGAATTCTGGTAGCGCAATGGTTTGGGTAATGGACCCAAGTTTGTTTGATGGATAATGGTATGATTTTTGAGATATTTGTAGGTAAGACTATTCCAGATGGATAGTACATGTCATTCCATTTCCGTTGGTATGTGGAATGTCACATAACTCCTCATATTTAGAGAGTTATGGACATGTGAAGTTGGAGAACCCTCACGAGTCATCTAGAAGCCCCTAAAAGTCAAAGTGTTTGCAAAAGAAATTATTTCAATTATAAAGTTAATGGAGAACTCCCTAAAATAAGGAAAGTGGGATGCTACATGAAAGTATAAATAAGAGGAAAGGCTCTCTCATTTAATCACACTTTAACACATTGAATATCTTTTGTTGTGTGAGGGTTATTGCAAGTACATACGCGTGTTGCAGCACTACAGGACGCCTGCCTGTTGTATTTTGTTGATACATGTTCAGTTGAGGTACAAATTGATTCCAGGGAAGTTGTAAAGGTTGGTTGTAGTTCAATGGTATATATTGATACAGTTGTACAGTGGTATATCTCACAGTGATAGTGTGACAGTGGTTCCATCATTCTACTTCTACTTCAGGGCAGTTGGACGGTGCAAGGGCAGGTGGTTTTAGCCACCTTCTGGTTGTAGCCGGAGAACTTAGGGGGTTGTAGCCTCCTGAGAAAATAGGGAGTTGGAGCCTCCTTCTAGTGGAAGATGGAAAACAAAGGAAGTTGTTGCTTCCAATGAATGTAATTCTTCAAGACATATAAGAAAAAACATTATGTGGTTTTCTCCTGCTTTGGGTTTCCACGTAAAAACATTGGTGTACTGTGTATGTGTGTGATTGATCATTTGTTCATTGTTTATTTACTCTATAACTATTGGATGATAATTCTACATTGATATAACACTTGCGTTTTTGGTGAAAATGGATTAAATTTCTCTATTATTTATTCACCCCCCCTCTCAGTAATCCAACAGTTGTCAATGGAAATTTTACATTCTGGGGAAAGAGACGATAATACAAATTGATCACAAGCCTCTGCAGTCCATACAGGTACAAGGAAAATTATATAACGACTTTCATCAGAAGTGGTCCACCTACCTGTAACAGTTTCATATCAACATCAAGTATAAGACATGTATCTCCAATCGTGTCACTGACTGCCTCAGTCGGCCCCATGTGGCTACACTTACCACTATGCTCCATTCCTATGGACATGAAGCATCTGAGTGGCCCCATCTTCATTAGCAAGATTCAGACTTCTCCACCACATATCAGCTCTTGGGTATAGGTGAAACTGTCACTGATTTTCACCTTCAGGATGAAATCTTATGCCACTTGGTCCATCTCTGTGTTCCTACAAGTGAGCATGCAACGTTGATTTGGGAAGCCCACTATAGTCGGTTGGCAGAACATTTTGGCGTAGATAAAACCGTGGACGTTCTTCATAAACATTTTTATTGACCAAAACTTTGACAGGACATCAACAAGTATATCAAATCTTGCAATTCCTATGTCATTTCCAAGCCAACCATCAAGAAGCAAGGATTATATATCAGTTTTTGAAGATGGCCATCCTCACAGCCTATAAGAATAATTTCACAGTGATAGATACTGCCAAGATCTTCTTCAAATGAGTGTAGGTCAACTTTAGGATACCATAGACCATCATCTTCGACCGAGATTGCAGGTTCCTCAACACCTTTTGGTTGAGTCTCTGGTCTCTATTGGACACCAAGCTCATAAAATCCAAAACTTTCTACCCCCAAATCGATGGCCAAAAAGAGTTCGTCAATCAGATGATTTTGCACATCCTGCACATGTACAATTCTAAGCATCCACGTACATGGGATGAGAGTCTCCCATATGTCCAACACAGTTACATCAGGGCTCTCTATAGTTCCACCGACCATAGCCCATTTCAAGTGGGTATGAGATTCCAACCCTTGGGACTCATTGATGTTGCACTCCATCTTTCCACTGCACAGATAGAATCTTCCCCTGATCAATATGTGATCTACAAAGCCACCAGATTCATTGAGTGGATTCAACACATCCGCCAACAGGTCCAAGAGATTTTTCAAAAATCCAATGCTAAGTACAAGCAGCGCCATGATAAACACAGGGTACCACACCAGTTTTAGATTGGCAACAAATTTTGGTTACATCTGCAAAAGGAGCGTCTCACCGGCTCCCATCAGAAGCTTCGCCCACTTTGTTACAGGCCTTACAATATCACCAAGGTTGTGGGTAGCAGTGATTTTGAACTCAACACTCCACCCTCCCTTGTTCTGCATCCAGTATTCAATATGGACCTCTTTCGACCATATTTCCCACCATTATTGGAAACTTTTGAGATCGCAGAAAAACTGACACCAACAGAGCTCAACCTTGGCTACATGGAACAAGAATCCACTGATCAGATAGTGGACACACAAGTCAAGGGAACTCACCAGCAGCGGATCCAGCTTTATCAGGTTGTCACAGCAAGGCAACTCCTACACCAAGGAAAGTGGCTCACTCGGGGCCAAATCCAGCATAAGTTTCCTCACCTGATGGGGGAAATCAACACAATGGAGAACATTGGTTCCTAAGGGGGGAGGATTGATCCAGGTGGATATTGGTGGCCACCTACCTATTCCAACTGGCTCCTTGGGTTCATTTTTGTTTAGCACGTTCTTCTCTATTATTTTGTAATTGTGGGTTCTACACTTTTGGGGCTATTTGAATCCCCACACATCCTCCAAGTGGATACAAATGGCCTCTCTCCTAATCCAACTGGCTTATTTGGTATGTTTTCATGCCATCACATCTTTTTGTACTTTTGGGGTTGTTTTGGGGCCCTAAATGTTGTTTTTTTGGCTCGCCACAGTCAAACTATAGACTGAGTTAGAGTTTGATGGTGGAATGTGTATCTCTCTGAAAGATATTTCCATCGAGCTATCATGCACCTAAAATGGAGGTCATATGCAAAATTTACGGCCCTAGGAAGTTGAGGTACCAAATTACACCAACTTACCCATAGGGCCCACATGACTTTTGGTGTTTCACCTTCTAGGGTTTTGGAATTCATGAGTATTATCAAAAAGGCCTATGGAGCCTCATTGGAATCCATTCTACTCATAAAAATGTGCGTAGCAGCCACATCTCTTCTCAGAGACAGCTATCACCATTCGAGCAAGTTTTCAGTTCTGCAGTTTTACAGTTTCATCCTGTTTCATTATTTAATAGAAGATATTGTTCATTGGATATTTGTGTTATTCTCCATATCTCTGTGTTTATTGTATTCAGTTTGTTAATAAGTCCATTCCACTCCTAAATATGGATCACATTCCTTGGAGAATATAGAATCCTTGGGAGGGTTCTTTGTGCTTCACGAGTGTGTAGCTTAGCTCCTCTCCTTATGATTGAAAGTTGTAGCAATAATGGACAAAAGTTCCAGGGAAATTTTAGCAACACTTTATTACTTTCAATGGATGGTGGATGAGAAAATGGGAGAGGCCTCTTGAATTTAGATGAAAAACAGTGGTTATCCTTGACATGGTCATGATAATAAAATATTGTTGGCACAAGGGTAGACCCAGGGTTCAGCTTCAAGAGCGCACCAACAAGCCCTAACTACTGGCCCTTTAAGCAACACCTGCGAAGCAGATGCAGTCTCACCTGAAGCAGTTATGAGGAATATCAAGTGGATCTAACAAAAGAATAGCATAGCATTCATATATCACTTATCAACTTAGATTTATTTTGCACATCTACTTATCATATCTAAAGTAGTAATTCAATCATAGTATATCAATGACATAGATGAAAGATCCATCACACACAACACAAAATATGCATGGTTCACCCTCTCTCTAGGGATACGTCCACATAACTGTGCTATATTATATTTGAGTAAACCATACAGTTCTTATCTGTGCTCTTAGCTATAAGATCTTCTCTCTTCTCTTTCCTTTCTCTCCCCTCCCTGCGCACCCAGCTGCAATGTTGATCTCCGCACCTAGCTGAAGATATTACAATCTAGAAGGCTATTGTACTCAACACTTCTCTGTTAAGAACCAAACATCAATACAGCATGGAAAAACCTCAGGAAAAGTACTCAACGCCTTGAAATAGAGATAATTTCAGATAATAAGCCTCTTCAAGGGGGCAACCTCCTTTTACCCCACTTAAATGTTCAAGTACAAGATGATTCAAAATGAAAATGTCTCCTTGGTATATATAGGAGACTAGGAGGTATAATTACAACTAATGGCCTAAAGCCGACATAAATAAAATAACATTACTAATATAATATGCCCCAATTAAGGGGTAATGAGCCAACATTAGGGCTTAACATTCCCCTCCCCTTGAGACAAGTGTTGTACACAGCGCTTGAGTAACTCTGGATGCTTCTGTATAAAAGACTCATCTTCCCAAGTGGAATCTTCAGCCGGTAGTTTCCTCCATTTAATGAGATACTCTGAAATGGATCTATTCCTTAGCTGGTGAATTCTTGTGTCAGTGATGGCTTC
>ML786786.1:98977-118275 GCA_009831015.1 Picea engelmannii | reverse complement strand
CCTTCTTTTTTATGTGCCTATCATGATAGGCCTTCTCTCTTTCCTTCTGAACCTACTGATGGAATCCTGCAATGAATTTGTCTTCTTCCAATTCAACCAACTGTGCAAGCCTCTCTTGAATGGTGCCAGGGTCATCCATACCTATAAAGGCAGTAATTCTTAGGCTTGGTACTAAATATTTCATTGGAACAACATCTTCAAGACCATATACCAACTTGAAGGGGGTATGCATTGTCAGCTTCTTGCAAGTGGTTCTATAGGCCCATAAGACTATTGGTACTCTTAAATCCCAATCATCTCTGTTCACACAACAAATCTTGGTTAGTATTGTTTCCAAAATCTTGTTGAATGCTTCAACTGTCCCATTTACTTGTGGATGGTATGGTGTGCTCTTCTGATGGTGGACTGAAAATTCTTCAGTCAGGGCTTCAATTGTCTTATTGATGAATGTGTACCTTGATAGCTCATAAGGATCTTTGGGCATCCAAGCCTGGTGATGATGTCATCAAATATGAAGCGTGCAGTTGTAGTTGCACGATAGTCCTTGACTGCTCTTGCTTCGTCCCATCTGGTCAAGTACTCTGTTGTTGTAATTATGTACCTTGATCCTGTGTGCTTTCCTGGTGGGTTTATAGGTCCCAAAAAGTCAATGGACCATTTTTTGAATGCTTGTAGGGTCAGTTGTGGTGCTAATGGAATTTCATCTCTTTTGGATGGTTTCCCACCTCTTTGGCATACATCACAGGCTCTGCAATAGTCTTTAGCATCTCTGTGTAAGGTAGTCCACGAAAGGCCATCTCTAAGAACCTTTTGCATAGTTTCTTTCCCTGCATAATGTCCTCCTACGATGCCTTCATGAGCTTCTGCGAGGATCAGCGGTCATTCTACCTCCATAACACATCTTCGCAGTATCTCATCTGGTCCCATATTGTATAGATGTCTAGCTATAGGTGAGAAATCTGCAGCGCGCACCACTAACTATTTCTTCTAAGGAATTGTATACTCACTGGGTGCCATTCCTATTGATAGGAACTACACTATCTCTGCGAAGTGGTCATCAGTCTTTCTAATGGCTAGTAGTTGTGCATCCAGTAGCGTATCTTCCAAATTAGTTGGCTCTTCTCCATGTTCCAACCTTGATAAGTGGTCAGGACCCTTGTTCATTCTTCCTAGCTTTATATGATCTCAAAATCATATTCTTGAAACAGCAGAAGCGATCTTCATATTCACCCCCCCAACACTGGCTTGTTGACTAGGTACTTCAGCGCGGAGTGATCAGTAAACATTTTAAAGTGTCCTCCCAACAAATAGTGGTGAAATTTATGAAGTGCATACACCATGGCTAATCCCTATCTTTCAATAGTGGTATAATTAATCTCAGTTGTAGATAGCTTCCTGCTAGAAAAGGCTAACAGGTGGTCAATTTCTCATGTTCCCGATTGTTCTAACACAACTCCTAAAGCAATGGAAGATGCATCAACATGCACATGAAACTCCTTGGTCCAATCTGGGAAAACTACAATGGGCGCAGTAACCATTTTCTGTTTCAATGTGTCGAAGCTCTACTGGAATTCTTCTGTCCAACTCAACTGACAATCCTTCTTCAACAGTTCTTCCATGGGTGTTGTAATCTGAGCATATCATATCCCTTAATGAAATTTTTGTAATATCATGTGTGTCCCAACGTAGTGTGCAACTGTTTGACTGATGTAGGAGGGGGTATATCAACTATAATAGCGATCTTGGATGGATCTGCTAGCAATCCTTTCTTATATACAATATGACCTAACATAACTCCAAAGGGTGAAAATAAAATGCATTTCTTCAGGTTTAAAGCAATTTGACACTGCCTGCATTTATTCAACATTAGCTTTAGACATTCAATATGATTTTTCAATAAGCTAAAAACAGTCCAATCATCAAAATATGCTTCTAAAACTTTATGCAAAAATTCCTTGAATTCTTCGACCACCACCCTATAAAATATGGTTGGGGCATTATTCAATATGAATGGCATCACTGTATATTGGTAGGATCCCCATTTTGTTGCAAATATGGTCTTATGGTGATCTTCCTTGGCAATTCAAATATGATGGTATCCTGAAAATCCATCTGTAAAAGAATATACTTCCTGGCCTCCCATATTATCTAAGACTTCGTCAGTGAATGCTGTAGGGAAGGGATCATGCAAAAAAGAATCATTTAGCTTCCTGAGATCTACGCATATCCTGATCTCTCATGTTTTCTTATCTTTCACCGCCATAGGGCTTATCCACTCTGACTCTTCGACTGGTTCTATAATTCCTACTTCCAGCATTCTGTCAAGTTCAATCTTCACTTTCTCCTTATGTTTAGGGTTCAGTCTGTAGGATCTCTGTTTGACTGGTATTTCATTTGGTTTCAAAGGGATCCTCATCTCACTCACAAGCCCTTTGATTACCTTCATATCAGTGAACTTGGTTGGAAACAAGTCTTGATATGCATGCAGTAATTCTGTAATTTTATCAATGGTAGCGGCATCCCAATAATCTCCAACGTTTGCAAACTTTGGTGTCTACTCTATTACAATATTGACTTTCTTGATCTTGATTGGTTGTCCAATGAATGGTAGCTCAACTCCTAGTCCTTCCACATCTCTCTGGCCTTTTGTTTCTGCAATGTTCACCTTCCTTGGATCATCGTCTTCATCAACATTGATGTTGTAATATCCTTGCAGTTTCTGGAGAGGCGCAGTCCATTCATCCTCTTCTTGTTCTAAGGGAAGGATAGATAACTCCTCGGATACTTTTTGTCTCACAACCTGCAATGCTTGATCTACTGAAAGATATTGACTTTCAAATATGAAGGTGGTTCCAAAATTATGAGTCATACCTTTCCAATCTGTAGTGATGAGGCACAGTTCTGCTTGAAGGTACTAGTTTATAGGTGTCGTGTCTAGCATGTTGATGAATCTATGTACCCATTGTTCTTAAGGAATGTTTCTCCAGGATTCCTCACAACTTTTCACATGGTCCTTTGGGCAGCTTCGACTTGTGTAGCGAACTTCGCAGCCTTTTGCTTGTGCTGAGAATCACGTCGTCATCAGAGTACAACATTGTACCCAATCTGTAATATTACTTTTGTGTGTCCCCCACCATCTTGTTGGTGTGGATTTCAAGGCCTCATCCATTTCCAACAAACTTTGTTGTGTTGGTACACTTTCTTCAAATTCTAATAGGAAGGCTTCTAACGGATTCATACCATCAAATGTGGGTAAGTTACTTATTTTTGTGTCGATCCAGCGAACTTCTCTGGTTAATCTAGCACATCTCCTTGTAGATACTTCATACATATTGTTTTGCTAGTTCTCTAGTGCTTCTTCTGAGTCTGATGAGGACGCATTGTCACTTCGCCAATTTAGATTCCCATCAGTTGTGGGATTAATGTAATCATGTTGTCTGGTTGTTAGTTTATATATGTTTTCTAGTGCATATGTGTGGTCTTCTTCTCTGATAGGTTTTGTGTACTTATGACCTTCATCTGGATCTAAAGGTGCAATGACCCTAAGGCCATCTCATTCAAAATTCATACATCTTTTCTTTAAGTCAACGAAAGTAGAGTTATTGAAGGCCCAATAAATTCCTAACAACACAGGGTAATGACAATTGTTATCAACTATTTCAATTACCTCAAAATCTGCAAACGCTCTTACTTCGTTGATATCCATAGGGACATGTTCCAATATGCAAAAAGGGATTACAACTTGTTGATTAGCCATTCTAAGCCTTATAGGGGAATATATCAACTTCATTTTTCCCATCAGTGCCCAGGTTTTCTTCGTCATTACATTGACCTCCGAACCTAAGTCGAGGAATACATAGTCTATCTCATACTCTCCTATTTGAGCATTCAAATGTAATTTCTTATTTTTCCTTCTCTTCTTACCAATTTGGTGTATTTATCTATTCAGTAAGGGGTTTATCTTTCCTTGCTCATATTGTCTCATTAAATTTTGTAATTCTTGTACTGCGCTTTCATATTGAATCAACTTAATACAAGTATGTAAAAAGTCCATGAGCTTGCTCGCCTCTTTTCCTTCTCTTGGCGAAGAAAAATGATCAAATGTGTGAGGCATTCCATACTCTCTTACTTCTATTTTTGTCTTCGATGGAGAACCTTGGTCTCCTCTGAATTATTTTCTGGCTTCCTCAAACATCTGTCTTTCTTTCTTTGCATCAAAAATTTGTGTCTTCTCTGTAGCTTTCCTGATTCATGAATCTTCTTTAATCTTCCTTTAGGTTATTCTGTCATCTCCTGTGACCGTGCCTCCTCTGGTTATAACAGTGACTCAAGAGTATTCTCAGTGAGGTTTAGCATAGGTTAGTTTCACTTGCGGGTTCTATTGAGGTCCTCCTCTTTCCTGAATCTTAGCTATCAGCACAGGACAATCTTCTATAACATGGTCAAATGAGTTGCAGTAGCTGCAAGTGGTACAAGGGTTTTGATAATCCCTTGCAAGGTGTCCTAGTTGTGTGCAATTATAATAGATGATCTATCCTCGGCATCAACCCATTCCTCCTCCTCGTCCTCTTCCTCTGAATCCACCGCGAGGATTGAAGTTTCCTCTTCCTGGAGAGTTGTACCGCGTAGTGTTTCCTTCTTGTTGTACTTCGCCTTGAATCTTATATATGTCTCTTTACCTTTCATGCATGAGATCATAAGCCCGACAATCCCTATCATCATGTCCTATGGAAATACAGAAGGTACAGTACAAATTTGTAGGTGTCTGAACATACTTTTGCATATAATAGCACTCACCAGTATGATGTATGTTTCTGCCTACCTCGCACCAGGGTAAGGTGGCTTGCTTCAAGGGGCTTGGGGTTCCAAAAGCCAAGTATTCATTGAATAGAGGGTAGTGTTCCTTATCATGGCCTTCTGATCTGCATCTGACACACCAGATGTCTTCTATTTTATCCTTTCCCTTGTATTTCTTCATATCTTCGACCTGTAGATACAAACTAGTTAGTTGACTCAAGATTTGGCTCATACCTGAGCTGGATTCACCCATAGGGGTTGATTCTGTCTTCATGGCGATCTCCAATGCCTCAGCCTGCAAAGAAATATTTTTTTGCATCAGGGGAACTCTGATGTGTGGCAGAAGGGCAGCAATGAACCATTCCTTGTTCTGTTCATTTGGGATCTGAAAATTCAATCAGCCTGTTAAGGTCTTGAATCTTTGATCGAATTCCCAAATAGGTTCACCACCTTCTGCTTGATCTCTTTCAGCTCTATGATACATTGGGATTCTGACTTAGGTTTCTTGAATTCTGTAATTAGTGCGTTCTTGATCTGATTCAATGGCTTAGGCTGTGCAAGTCCTTGGACAAGTTTCATGTACCAACTCAGTGCGCGATCTCTGAGAGTTCTACTGAACTGAGTTCTTTTGACAGCCTCATCTGTGACATTCTTAATGTTCCATACGGCTTCACATAGGAACCAGTGATGGTCAGGATCTTCAGATCCATATCCCCTAAAGATAAGGAGTCTCATCTCATCTGCCATAGATCTTCCTAGGGTTCCTGACTGAATATGCGGTGGACTACTATTGACAATTCTCTGGACACTTTGGTGACTAGGATTACTCTGTTTTCTTAATCCTGAATCAACAAGAAGGATAACATCACTTACTTAGATGGTTTGTGCAGTTTATAAGGTTTCATGTTCTCCTTAGCAAAGCTCTTCAGTTTTTCCTTCCTCTTCCCTAGCGGGTTCTGGATGTTCTTTGTCTGTCAGTTCTGCTTCTTCTCCAATGTAGAAACCCTCCTCCGCGTAGTTCTTCTTAAACAGGTTTAAAAGGTGGACTCTTCGGAACACTCTGCCACTGCACGTATGTCCAGCTTTTATGTCGTTGTTGTTGTATGAATTATTGAACAATAGCCTTTCTTGATCCGACCAATCTATTGTATCTTCAAGATTTTCTTCTATTGTAATAGAATCTTGAGTCTCAGCCTCAGAATATGAATAAATTTCCCTTTGGGTCCCTTAAAGAAATATCTCTCGGCTTGGCTATACGATTCTACTCTATCAACAGTAAACTATGTGATGTACCCTCCAATGGTACTATCAAACCAGTGATCTACTGCTCGTGATATGGTGTTATCAACTCTCTTGACCTTCTTGATCAACTCCGATGTCCAAGCCATAGGAAGTCTAGATCGGATCTCGAACTAGGTATCTGCTAATATAGCTAGCCACTCATATAGCTCTTGATGGATTCCTCCAAAGAATATCTCGTGAATATCGATAAAGATATATTTCTCTAACCAGTCCTCTAAACTAAGATTAGGGTTCTTGTTCTAGGATTTAGTGAAGTCCTTCTCTGATCTTATATCCACTTTTGAATCTCTTTCTTCGATGGAAACCACCTTGACATTCCCTCATGAAGATTCATGTCTCAGCAATGGAACCATTTGTTGGCACAGRGGCAGACCCAGGGTTTAGCTCCAAGAGMGCACCAACAAGCCCTAACTACTGGCCCTTTCGGAAACACCTGTGAAGCGGATGCAGTCTCACCCAAAGMAGTTATGAGGGGGTTGCAGGACAGAGATGTCTACAACCAAGGGGAATATCAAGTGGATCTAACACAAGAACAACATAGCATTCATATATCACTTATCAACTTAKATTTATTCTACACATCTACTTATCATATCTAAATCAATAATGCAATCACAGTATATCAATGACAKAGACAGAAGATCAATCACACACAACAAAAAATATACATGGTTCACCCTCTCTCTAGGGCTACGCCCACATAATTGTGCTATATTATATTTGAGTAAAGCATATAGTTCTTATCTGCACTCTTAGCTAGTGGATATTCTCTCTTCTCCTTTGTTTCTCTCCCCTCCCTGTGTGCCCAGCTGTAGGGTTGATCTTCACACCCAACTAAAGATCTTACAATTCAGAAGGCTCTTGTAGTCAACACTTCTTTCTCCCACAATACTCCTCTCTCAACTAACTCAATACCAACAGCAACAATAAAAACATTATCATACCAACCCAAGGTACCAACCTGACCCAGGTCCTTTAGACCTTTATTTATACATTACAATAGTTCACCGACAGCCTTAAGCTGAAACCTAGGTGTCCAAAACCCTATATACCAAAACCCTAGGTGTCTAAAACCCTAGGTCAACTTGACCCATATTTTTAGGGCTTCACTAACCTGTCTTTCCTTTCTTCTCACATGATGCTCCAAAGCATCCAACAATGGATTTTTCTGCTTGATGACCTGTCCACAATCCTTCTTCCTTGCTTATCTGTCATCCCTGATCTCCTCGTCCAACGGCTTTCTTTCTCGGGCTTCACTCCATCTTTCCTGATCTTTTGTTCACTTTGACCCAATAACAGTCACTGTGTCTTCCACGCAGTTCACATTCTCCCTTTTCTTCTTTGATCTTTTCATACTTCCATAATCAAGGGCCAACAAATATTATTGTTGATTGTATCAATTTTAACCATTTCTCTTGGGGTTTTGGTATTTTATTTTATTTTATTTTGATTTTTGTTTAATTTCAAGAGGAAATGGTTATAAAAGTGTTTTATGACTTTAGGAAATAAAAATAACTCTAGGAAAAGTGGTTACTTCAGTTATAATAGTAGAAAATGATGTAAAAGTGGGTTTAGACATATGATACACATACTATAAATGGTGTATTTTGGTAAACCTATCCTTTTGTTCTAGGTGAAAAACTTTTGGGTGATAATAGATACCCCCTACTTTATGAGGTTAGGAGCACATTGTATGAACAAAATGCATTATAGTTTTATTTTACTAAGGAATAAGGAATCCAAGGATAGAGGGGTATTCCATGGGGAAAAAAATGATGAAAGTGAGTTTAAACATATGATACCCATACTATGAATGATGTATTTAATTAAACCTATATTTTTTATCAAGGTGGTCAACTTTTTGGGCAATAATTAGATTTCCACACTGGTCTTATAGCTCTATAATTTTGTATTTAATCTGTAATTTAGCTTAAACTCTTTGGACATATAGCCTATTTTATTGTTGTTGGTCTGGTTTCCTTGGTGGCAGGCCAAAAATTTAGTGGATTTTGTATAAAATTTTCATACTCTGATAAATAGAAGTAGACTTGGTTGCTAAAAAAAAATGATCCAATCTAGAAAAGCATAAACAAATTGAGTTATTCATCCCATAGTCAATTAACAATGCGAGTGCAGGGATGGGTATTGGATGATCGAATACAAAGATAAAATACAGATTCTTGAAATACTAAATAAATTATGTATACATGTTATAGCAATATTTGCCTCACCCTATGAAAATTTGCTCAGAAGGCCTTTTTCCATTTTCCTATGCAGACTTGACATCCCTTTTTGCAATTCCCAGAGCTAAAAATAATATTTTTCCACATATATGCACCCTAACTATTATACATGTTTATACGCGGGTTGCACCATTATATCCCACATACATCGAGTTTTTTGCCCAAAATTAAAAAATGGTGTTGGGTTTCCATGTCACATCATGTGATCCATGATCCTTGACCTTCCATATACCGGAAACGTTCTGAATCGGCCCTTAAGTTCCATTTGAAGGCTATAAATGGGCCATATCCAAGATGTGGAGAAGAGGAGAATAATTCAACTTTGAGAGCAAAGTTACCTTCGAGAACGTATTCACTTCATATTGAGTCTGCATCCCTTTATCCTTTAAAGTCTGAACACATTGTTCATCCCCCAATATCTTCCCTACTTGATTGAGAACCTCATTGTCTCTCTTATATGAGATTGAATTTGGTGGAG
This sequence comes from Picea engelmannii, assembly GCA_009831015.1. NCBI lineage: Eukaryota > Viridiplantae > Streptophyta > Pinopsida > Pinales > Pinaceae > Picea > Picea engelmannii. The sequence goes on along the minus strand of ML786786.1, from coordinate 109,455 downwards.
GATTGAAGTGGTGGAGGCGAACTAGAAGGGACTTAGTTTCTCGGTTTCGAACCGTGTCGACACGGAAGTTTGTCATTCATACACTTATGTTGATTACATTTTAATAGAAATACTCTTTTCTTGTCCAATCAATGTCTTACAAATATTTGAATTGTTATTCCATGGGAATATTTGTTACGAATATTGATGGATGATGCTATTGAATGTACTAACTTTATATATTATCACCATATGCTTGTGTATCTTGGTTTTTGAGGACACGTTGTAGGTGTATTTCTTTGAGTCAAGTGCTCAATGGTGGACTTCATTGAACGTCTGGACAAGGTAGTCTCTTTATCTTGTCTTGTTATAATATTTGTTTATATAGCATACTTGAGATTAGAGTTGATTTTTGCAATCATTTCCGTCTGTTGTGGTTTACCCCATGCCATAGAGAGATTTTCCTCGTAACAGAATTGGTGACCATACTAGGGATTGAATCTTCTTTTCAGGGTTTGGAGTTTTTTCCTCCTTTGATTACTTTCATTTATATTAATTTTCTTCTTATCTGATTTCTTGACAGCCTCTGTTCATTTTGAGTCTGATTTTGTTAGCCTTATCCTTAACCTGGTAGTTTTTCAACACATATACACGTGTTATTTCCTGACAGTCGCATACATACGTGTGATGTCATTCTATAGGAAGCGTATATACATGGTTTTCTCTTGAAAAATCGTGTACATCATTCGTGTATGCTTGGTTGTTGAGTTTGATGTTTGTTGAGTAAGTTTTAGTGGTTGTTGACTCTTCTTAGGTCTATGTTATGATTGTTAAGTACCTGCAGAGGGATAGGAAACCTTTCTTTGGTTGAATTTTCGGGCGGTGTTTTTCTCAACATCCTTTTCATTGATTGTCCTTGCATCTTGGGCTGGGTGTTTTCTTCTTGATATCTTACTTGGTTTGTCTTTGTTTACATTCAGTAGAATTTTTATATCAAGTTGTTGTTCAATCCTTTCATTTTCATTCTTTTATATTGCAAATACAAAAATAATTAACATTTTGCATTGTTGGGATTTGATCTTTTGGGTTCTTATCGTTGATATTAGTACATGTATGGAAAGATTACATCTTATTTTGAATTGCATAATTAAATTGAAAATTGCATTTTGAAAATCTTATCATTTATTGGAAATTGAATTTAGGACTTTTTATTTTATTCATATTCATTTATTTTACTTGTTGAGCCTATTGGCACAGGGGAAAACCCAGGGTTCAACGCAACAATAGCGCACCAACAAATCCCTAACTACCGTCCCTTTCGGAAACACCTATGAAGCAGATAAAGTCTCACCCGAGGTAGAGGCAGTGGTGGTTGCAAGACTCAGGTGTCTACAACCTTAGTTGGGACACATATCTATGATTGTAATACTTAATAAATCACTTAGCACCGTCAGATCCTCAATATACAATCAATAACCACTTCATTGATAAAATAGGGCTTCCCAGCATTCACACTGAGATAACGTACTTAATCACTTAGAATCAATAGATAGGTCATATCTAGCAAATCAAGCACTCAAAACATTCATATAGATCAAATCTAACATTCTTATACATTATTATCACTAAGCATAAGTGTATCTATCTAATTATCTCTAAGCACTTAGCAAAAGAAGATATAAACACATCTAGACAAGCACAAAGTAAGACAACACAGTGTTTACATGGTTCACCCCCACCCTAGGGCTATGTCCACCAACTCTTCTTCTTTATTGTCTTCCGTCAATCGGTTACAAGAACGGAGCCATCAAAACCCTTACTCCGCATAGGACGGAATATCTGCGCAGCTCACTAGATCCTTCTTCCTTGCGTTACAGCACTAAGCCCTCCACAATATACTACAACGACCCGCACTTAGCTCTGCAAGTCTCTTACAGTCATGCACAAAGCACTTACAAAACCCTACTTTCACTTAGCATACATTAACATCACATAGATGCACTATTCCACTACTTCTTACATTGCCTATCCTTTTATTTATACATACAAAATAGGCCTAAACATGGGTAAACCCATGGGTCGACATCCCATTCCTGTTCCATATTCCTAAAAACCCAAAAAGGATCCAAAAGTGGTCTGAGATACCATGATCTCTGCTTCGTCTTGCACTCCTCCTTCGACAGGTTGTCGAAGTCTCAAAATAGTTCACTGTGACCAAGAATCTCCCAAAGCTTGGTCAAGGGCCAACATGCCCCCCAACACTCACCTGTGACTCATCCCGAGTCACTCTCATCTGACCAGTTCTACTTCGAAGGCCTCAAGCTTGGATCGAGTTGCTTCAACCTACTACTGTGTGATGACAACTTGCTCGATGAACTCCTGGATCACTGTGTCGTTTACGGGCCTTTCTAGGTGTTTTTCTGTTCTGATGACAACCTATTCTAGCTCTGCTCCCTGGCTTTCAACCTTTGTGAATAATTGGCATGCCTTATCTTGTACTAGTTGAAGTCGTTGAGTAACTTCCATCACTCTGCTTTGAATCATATGGATCTATTGTTGGGCGGTGTGTTGCTCCTGAGACCACTTCATTCTTTCCACGATAGACAAGGCCTTCAGCTACGCATGTACTGTGTCTGCGTGTTGCTTTGCTTCCTTGAGTTGTGACTCTAATGCCTATAACTTTGGATTCTCAGTGAGGTTCTCATATGTTTGATCATTGTGGTTACTCAGTTGCTTGCAGTCCAAGGAAAGAGCTTTTAGTCTATCAATTGCATTGTGGGCAGTTGCTTCCCTTTGGTCTCTTACATCTTGAGGGGTCTCGGGCACAGTGCGGAGCTCCAAGTCTACTATGCATTGTTGGTGTTGCTGGATTACTTCTTCAAGTTGTGCCACCTATTGTGGAACTTGGTCTTCGGTCTTTACTTCTACGACTGTTACAAAGTGAAGTGCTTTGTGAACCATTTCCTTTACTTCTAGTTTCTCTGCGAGCAACTGCTCCTTGCTTTGATGTAGTTGTGATTTTTCTTCATCCCACTTCACTTGGAGAGCAAGATTTTCCTGTTCTGTAGTACTGCGTTGTTCTACAAGGTCTCCCTATACTTGTGCCAAATCCTAGGTAGGTTTCGTTGTTTCTTCCTGAGCTCGTCAAAGGTGAGCTTCGACTGTATCAACGATGTGGTGGAGTTGTGATGGCTCATCTCCCAGTTCTGATGTTCCTGCTGACAGAGGCGCAGTTGAGACTACGCAACTGGATTGTAGTGCCCGATTCAATCCTTGGAGCTCGTCCTTAATCCGATGGAACACCTCCTCCTTCTTAGCTTCTTGATTCTCTTCTATCTCCAGCGAAGCATCATTCAGGGCTGCTATGATGAAATCGAAGTCATCGGAGGTGAGGATGGTCTACATTTTGGCTATGGTTTCTTTCACTTTCTTCTGGGAGGAAGGTTTTGGCAAGGAAACCTTCCTTTTCTTCGATGGATCCTCTTCGTATCTAGGCGGTGTAACCTCGCCTTTCTTTTGTTCAAATTCTGCACCATCTATCTCTCTTCCATCTCCTCATTTCTCTGTTGAGATGGAAGCGGTCTTTACAGATGCTATGTCTAAATCATGGACCACTTCGGTCTTATTTATCTTGCTAGGTCTCAGTGTATTTGGCGCAGTTTCTTGACTATCTAAATCAAATATCTCTATTGGGTCTGCTAGAATGAGAAGGTTCGTCAACCAGTCCTTGGTGATTTCTTCTAAGTCCTCCTCTGTCATCTTGTAGTAAGATTGAATTTGTTGCTTGTGCTCATCATTGAGCACTGTAATATAAATGAAATGGCGATCCACGTTGAATTGCATTAAAGGACGAAACTTGTGGAGAGTATTTGGCGTGATGCGAGGCTCGGACTGGATAACTAACTTTAGCTGATTGTAATATGTGTGGAATACATAATTTGACTACCATTGCTTGTTCATGTCACTGGAATACCATAGTGTACTGAACTTCGTGGCCATAGGTTCAAAGGGCTCGATGTCCGGGAAGGTCGCACCTTTCTGCATCTCCCATGCAATGAAAGAAATCAGGATTAGAAACCAACTGAAGTGGAACTCGTATCCTTGATCTTGTGCTTCCCTGCAATCCAGTTCCAACTGGTTCATGAGGTACTTCACTTCCCTGTGAGGTCGACTACAAAACCAATGACTTGGGCGGGTCGGTTCTTGCAAACTAACTTTCCCATGATCAATTGACAGGCTAGGTGCATTGCACCACTTTGGATAGAAGCTACCTTGTAGCCTCACATGCCTTTCTTGACATCGTCGTAGGTGCCTTTTATCCTTTGAGGTAAAGCGCGCTCCATGATTTTTCCAGGGTAGAAATCATGTGGGTTAGGGCCTTCCATACTCAGCCCTGTGATCCGATTGATCAATGTTATATCCACTGTGATACAACAGTTTAACCACAAGTATCCACCATGGTAATAGTACACCAACATCTTGACGCATGCATTCACTTATTGGCGTCTTTCAAAATGAGGAATCTTCATGATGTTGAGTAGTGTGGACTGCGCGAGGTTATGGGTCCATGACTGAGGGACGATATTTGAATTTTTTTTTTTTGTCCTGGTCAGGTACTTATATAGGGCAAGCATGTTGTAGACCTTCCTGTCACCGAGGTTGAAGTCGCTAAAATTCAACGCTGCAATCTTATCTTTGTCTACGTGAATTGTTCGTATCCCTTTCAAAAGGTACATAGTGACCAATTCGTACTCAAAGTCTCTAGGCACACTTTCTCGATTTATTGCGCCGCTTAGAGGTGGTAGATAGGTGGGTAAAATGCTCAGAATCAACTTAGCATTCATGAGATTGTCTCTGTGCTTGGTTCACTTCTCATCTGCGGGTCATGATGGTCTGGCTCGAGCAGTGGATGCAGAGGCTGAAAGTCCTCTCATTGATGTTTCTTGTAGACCGGTAGACAATCCTCTCTCTGACATGACTATTTCATTCATCAAGTCGAGGAGTACTTTTGTTACTGATTCTTCAACTGCGGTGAGATCATCGAACATACGTGCTCAAGATTAATAATATCGGGTTCACAATTAACTCAAATACTGCACTAGAATAAATAGCAAGATGGCAATGATCATTGTATAAAATTCACTTGGTCTGCGGGCCCAAATTCTTGGTTATCAAAAGTGTTCTTTGCGCATGGTGCGATGGGATAAATAGGCAACTTGGCAACTGTTTGCTTGTAATGGGTATGAAGCCTCATTAAATCTTGTTCTGTCCGTTATGGCATTCTCCGACTGTCTGGTGTCGAGCTATAAATTTTTTTCGACCCATTGGAGAGGCATTCGAACATATATATCGGTCCTAATGGCTATATTGCATCGCCATGGGGAAGTGCCATGTGTCATTGTTCTGATATCCCGACGAAGCTCCCATTCTGTAAATTTTCTATCTCTGAAGTTCCCTCTAGAACCTTCTATAACTTTTCAAACTTAGCTCTCTTCTTACTTAGCTTTCTAGCCTTCCTCCCATTGAGCTTCGTCTCGGTAGTCCTTTTTCCATTCTGATTCTTATCGTCTTTGGACATAGTCACTGCGCGCTGTTGAGATTCTCTCCTAGGACTCAGGGGTGACACCTCTTATTTATCTGAGATATGTACTTCAGTCTCCAGTGAGTCTACTAATGTTCTTGCAGCTTTGACATCTGGGTCTCTAGTGTTAAATAGCTTCGATCTATTATCTTGTTCTTCAATCAAGTATGTGATCCTTCTAGTCATGAAATCTTTTAACTCTTGTTTCTTATGCTCTAAAACTTATTCTTCTTCTTTTCGTCTAGATTGATCTCTTTCAATCCAAGGTTTCCCTAGTAACATGGTAAACGGGGCGTGGTCCTCAATAAATTGAATAATATCAAAATATTCTTCTGTCAAAGTTCCATTGGGATTCATATATATCTGAGTGAGCTTTCCACATAGGTTTACCAGTTTTCCTCTGAATAACCCTATTCCTCCTAATGAAGGAATCATAGTAGACCTTCCTATAGCTTCCCAAGTTCTCTCTTTCATGATATTCACCTGTGTTTCCTCATCTAGAACATAGTCAATGTTGAAGTCTCCTATTCTTTCTTCAAGGCATTCCTTGTCTTTAAACATCTCTGATAATATAACATGTCGGTGATCATTCAAGGTTTCTTTCATCTGTAGCAATACCTTCTCTTATTCTTTATGGGGTTCTGCTATAGCCTTAGTTTTAGGGTCTGCCTTAGGGTTTTCTTGTCTTATGTTCATACTTTCAAGCTTAGCAATCATTCGAGAGAAATCCAACACTTCATGGTTCATATCTTTGCAAAAAATACAACCAGGTCTTATCCCAGGGCATGCCTTAGCAAGATGTCCCAGTTTTATGCTGCTATAACAGAGGGTTAATCCTCTATTTATTTTAAATGATCCCCAAATTCTCCTATATTGTGCACTAGGATCATAGGAGCTAACCTGCAATAAATTCGTTATAGGATCTTGCATCCATTTGTTAGTCCAAACATTCTTTCAATGCATAGGTATAACATATCTTTCACTATTCCTAACAGATCTAGTCATATCAAATCTTATTTCATCTATTAATACCCTAGTTTTCAAAATAGGACAGACTCTATTAAACATACCTAGATCCATACTCTAGAAACAAAAAATTCCACTTATCTTACTTCTACAGAGCACAAAGCTTCCAGATCTAAAACTTTGAACTATTCTTACCTTTATCAGAGAACAGAGCTTGTAGATCTTACCTCTTTTTAATCAAGAATTCCCACTTTTTCCTTTCTTAGGGCACAAAGCTTCCAGATCTTGCGTCTTTCCTTCAGATCCAACCCCTTTTCTTTAGATCGGGCTTCTTTCTTTTAGCACAGAGTTTTATAAGTCAAGTAGAATACTGTGCACTAGGGCACATATCTATGCACAGAGATTTCACAATTTTAGGATGGATCTTTGCACAAAGCTTCTTCTTTCTCAGTTTCCAGCAATCACAGTTTCAGGTCCCAACAACGGAACCATTTGTTGGCACAATGGCAGACCTAGGGTTCAACGCTACAATAGTGCACCAACAAATACCTAACTACTGGCCCTTTAAGCAACACCTGTGAAGCAGATGAAGTCTCACCCAAGGTAGAGGCAGGGGTGGTTGCAAGACTCAGGTGTCTGCAACCTTAGCTGGGACACAGATCTGTTATTGTAATACTTAATAAAGCACTTAGCACCGTTAGTTCCTCAATATACAATCAATAACCACTTCACTGATAAAATAGGACTTCACAACATTCACATTGAGATAACGTACTTAAGCAGTTGGCATCAATAGATATTTCATATCTGGCAGATCAAGCACTCAGCACATTCATATAGATCATATCTAACATTCTTATACATTATTAGCACTAAGCATAAGTGTATCTCTCTAATCATCTATAAGAACTTAGCAAAAGAAGATATAAACACATCCAGGCAATGACAAAGAAAGACAACAAAATGTTTACGTGGTTCACCCCCATCCTTGGTCTACGTCCACCAACTCTTCTTCTTTATTGTCTTCAGTCAATCAGTTACAAGAACAGAGCCATCAAAACCATTACTCCGCATAGGACATAAGATCTGTGCATCTCACTAGATCATTCTTCCTTTCATTACAGCACTAATCCCTCCACAATCTACTACAAGGACATTCACTTAGCTCTACAAGTCTCTTACAATCATGCACAAAGCACTTACAAAACCCTACTTTCACTTAGCATACATTCACATCACATAGATGCACTATTCCACTACTTCTTACATTGCCTATCCTTCTATTTATACATACAAAATAGGCCTAAACATGGGTAAACCCATGGGCTGACATCCCATTCCCGTTACATATTCCCAAAAACCCAAAAAGGATCCAAAAGTGATCTGAGATCCCGTGATCTCCGCTTCGTCTTGTGCTCCTCCTTCGACAGGTTGTCGAAGTCCCAAAATAGATCACTATAACCAAGAATCTCCCAAAACTTGGTCAAGGGACAACATAGCCATAACATCATCAATTTCACTACCGCCTCTTTTTGAGTAAACAAGGCCACTAAAAGAAACGCTGATAAATTTAAAATTGATTAGAAACAATTCTATTTTTAGGGTGCACAAACTAGCTTAGGATTTAGAGCCTTGGAATAGGATTTTGTGAGTAAACTTATCCAAGGTTGTTAAATCAACATATGTGTCTGACTAAGGGAGTGGTGAAATCCATTATATAATTGGTGACGTCGGGAGGCTCCACTTACACTGGAGTTAAGCACGGGGTCGCGTGAGGTTGGTTGAGGGGATATCCCCCCAATACCTTCTTAGTGTCAGATATATTTCTGGGGATCTATTCGTATATGGGGATCTTGCTAGTACCTTTACCTCTGTGAGAGGCGGTGCTTTCGAGGTTTCAGGCTTTTTTACCCTACCCATATGGTGGACCTGAATTATCACTGTTTTCCTACGAATCGGTTATATCATGCTTTCTTAGTTTCTTGACATAGGTACCACATAGGTTACTTGTAGGGGTTCTTTTGTAGGTACCCTGGGTCGGATAAGGGTCAGACATCACACAACCTTTATGGAGGATTACCTCGCCAGGGGGATCTAACCGATTGGTTGTTAAGCCCATGAGGGCCCTTATAATTGATTTTGATACCTCTGATATTTTGCAAGGAGTCTCGGGCCCCTCTTGGGTGAGACATACCTAATTTAGGGAGGGATTCCCCTCTTGGGTGAGGCATACCTACTTTCGGGAGGGAGGCCCCTTTCATCCACTTTATCTTATTTGTGTGCATATTGGCCTTTTGTTTATTTTAGTGTGCTCTTTGATTATTGGTTTTCCTTAGGATTTGTTTTTATATCTCAAGTATTGAATCATCATGGATCCAGACCAACTTCCTCGCATGTCTCGTCATTTGTTACGATTACCACCATGTCTTGATTATTTGCCTTCTAAAAGGTGTAAAGTTATCAAACGTGGTATATACACCTCCACTTACCAGACTTGTTATCATACAAGGATGAGTACTGAATCGAGACATAAATATACTAGGAGTCCTTCAACTCCCATACCCACTATAGTTAACGATATTCCTTTGACACCTTCAACCACGATGGTTGTAGTGCCTGAAGTTCCCATCATCACTTATGCCTGACCTATAGTGAATTCTCAACCTATAGCCATGAACCCTTTTGGGTCCCTTTTTCACTCATCGGGATACAATATTCAATCCATCCCTACGGCCTCTAGCCCTTTTTCTTATGGTATGCCAAATTTCACATCACAAATTTCATCCTCCATCCCAACATCTAATCTGCATGCTAGTATTGTACTTGGGGGAATGGCTCCTCTACATACTACATTTTCATTTGGAGGTGTTCATATCCCACAAAAAACTCCTACAGTTGGAGGCCTTCCTCCTTTTAACCCTGAGTCTAATCCTGGTCCTAATGCTCTCGAATGGAGTGGTCAACCTGGTGGACAAGTTGTTGCTTATGGTCTATTATTTACACCTGCCTCCTCTGCACTGATTCTGACCAACACAATTGGAATAATGAATCCACCTCTATCCTATGGATTCACACCTGGGGGAGGTTAGTTTCACACCTTGGGAAACCCCCAACTTGGAGCTACTCCAGTTGGGGGAAATTTTTACAACCCTCGCCATAACATTTCTACTAGAATGGTGCCCATCCAACCCTTCATGAATCAGTTCATAGGAGGGTCTTACAATCTCAGATAGGGCCATGGTGAATACCAGAACCATGGATGGGTTGCAATTCCCCATCAAAAATACATCCCAGGAGCTTGGGGCCAGATGTCGCAAACCCGTCTCCCTTTTCTGGCCACGCACAATCTGCCAGACTTGTCTAGATTAATGAATTACCCTATGCATCATGATCCGACATGGTCCCCTGTCCCCACCAAGATTTCTTCAGATATTCTAAAATTCGAAGGCAAGACTGGTGAGGATCTTGGTGATCACATCATTACTTTTCATCTTTGGTGCTCTTCAAATTCAATTAACAATGATTTTATTCGTTTAAGTTTGTTTCAACGCACCCTCACAGAGGTTGCAGTGAAATGGTACATAGAGCTATGAGGGGGGACGTACGAAACATTTAATCAGGTGGTCTTAGTCTTCCTCAACCACTTCCAATTGCAGGTTCATTATGATGCTGGCATAGAAATTATGTCGACCTTATGTGAGGACAAAGCCACCCATATCTTGGATCACATCCAAGAGTGGCATAGATGGAAGAGGTTGATCAAGGCTTACATACCCCCAGAATTCCTTCTAGAGTGCTTCCTTAAGTCTCTACATCCTTACATTTCAAAGGATGTTTCTACATCTAGGGTTACATCTAAGGAAGAAGTAATTTTTAAAGCCCAACAGTTAGATCTTATACACGCTCAGTCTGGGATGTTTGTTGTGGGGTATTCTACCCTACGGACTAACAA
>ML786786.1:77768-89277 GCA_009831015.1 Picea engelmannii | reverse complement strand
TTCCTGCAATCAAGACAAAACTACACATGCATGCTACTGATCTACTAGAGGGTTAGAGATAAAACATAAATCAAATAACATAGATGAGACTCATGTATTCGGGACGGGAAAAGTATATTTTTCATTAATCTCAATATGAATCACTTTATAATGATTTTAGAGACCGGCCATCGTTCCTCGATCCTGATCCTGGGCTCTTCCTCTTCTTTGTCCTCCAACTGCTTTGCTTGAATTTCTCCTAAATCTTGAGGAAAGGCTAAAGGGTTGGGACAATAATGGACCTGGCAATTTGGCAGAGTTTCTTTGCTATGATTTTTCCTCCTTGAATAGTACTCCTACCCCTCCTTTTATAGGCTAGAATGAGCTAGGGTTTTTGGCGAACTCTCGGCCATGCATGGCTGGGAGTTCCAGTTAACTGACAAAAAGCTCTTCGTCCCGGCGTAAACTTTCGTGATTTTTTGCTTTGTTAGGTAAACGTGGGTTGTAGTGGGCCGGCCCGCGGTCCACCGCGTGCAGTAGAAGGCCAACAAGCGGTCAACCGCGCCCAGTGTTAGGTTAGGGCACGAGTTGCTTGTTTTAAGTGGTTTTTTGAGGTTTTGTTCAGCATGGCTTTGGCTAGGAAGAGGCATGAGTTGGCCTGATGCCAGGTAAGCCTGTGTGGTGCATTTTAGGGTTATAACAATGTTATAAAATATTCTTCTAGATGCACCGAGGTCAAACTATGACCCTAGAAAAAATCTTGGGCCTCATGTCGATGTCATTGTAGGCTCCACCAATGTGAAATATGCAAACTTGGTGAAAATCCAGTTGAAAGAGTTGTCTCTAAACTAGATTGCAGGAGGGCCAACTTCGTCTATGTCCCCCACTCCCACTTAGTCGGCGGATGTACATTTTTTGCAATCGTCAACCAACCTAAATGGTAACCAACAACCAGGAGGGAATAAAAATAAAGGACATGGTAACAATCATAAGGGTGGGAAGAATAATAATAAACCCAAGGACAATGGTAATAATGAGAAGTCAAATAATAATGATGGTGAGGGAAATAAATAAAGGAGAAAGGTCAAGTTTCCCTGCAAGCTTTGTATAGACGATCACCTTACCCACTTGTGCCCTAAATTTACAAAAGTTGTGAGGATTTTATCTATACCACCCGTTGTGCTAACTAATCCTTTTTCACATAATCAACACATGTCCTTGAGCTCATTGAATGTTAGAAATGCGATGAGTGGAATTCAAAACCCACCGGTGCAAAGACGGTGATCGTCTATGCATCAATATGGTTAAGTTTGAGGTTAATGTAGCCACTCAGTCTCATGATTATAGTTCTTCATAGGCTGTACCTGGTCTAGAGTATCCCCCACCTCCGGAGACACCTTTACATATTGAAAAACTAGATCCTCTTCCTCATATTCCTAAAGGAGTACTCAAGAAATCTACCCACAATCCTAATGCTAGAGCCGCCCAAAATTACTCTATTGTTGAGGATCTGGGTCAAACCCCTTGTGCGATGTTAGCTCTGGAGGTACTCCATACGTGTCCTTCACAGAGGAATGCCTTGTTATCTGTGTTAGGATATCTAGATCCATGTGTCTCTAAATTTATCAAGTTTAACATCACGGATGTGAAGCCCTGCTTACCTTACCATGTGGAATTCCAAATCCATGTGAGTTACTCAAATTATACCATCAAATGTATTGTTGTTGATGAAGGTGTTGAAACATACATGATGTCCCTAGTCTGTTGGAAATCCCTCGGATCTTTGACCCTCTCTCAATCTACAACCATGTTGACTACTTTTTATGGTCGTTCTTTCCACCCTCATGGTATTCTTCCTGCCTTCCCGGTCCAGTTAGGTGGGAAGATGGTGGAGGTGGGTGTCGAGGTAGTTGATGTGCCCCTCGACTATAACCTATTACTAGGACATAATTGGAATTATTTTATGACTGCAATCATATCGTTCATCTTTCGTACTCTTTTCTTTCCTCGTGATGGGAAGATCGTGAAAATTGACCAATTGTCCTTTGTGTATGCTAGCCCCAATGTATCGGTTGGACTATCGATACCCATGATCGACAATTCGCAGCCGACAACTGAGAATATCGGTATCGAAATGTATTCGTCCCTTATGGGTACCTTCGATTTCATGGCACTGGTTCATCATATCTATGCCATGTCCAGTAGGTCTTCTCCATCAATGATGTTCGTTCCTTTCCACACTTCGTATTTTAATGATCCTTGGACCCTACCTTCCTCGACTGTACCATGTTAAGGTCAGACACATATTGGAATGGATATGCCACTATCGACATCAAAGATAGTGTATCAAGTTGTTCTTGACTCCTCTGCCAATACAAATCCTATCACCTCATATAAAGACGAGGAGGATCATGTTCTCAAGCCCATATGGGCTACTTCATTGTCTTTCTCACGTGGCTGCCTCGATGATACTTTACCCTCGGATGAAGAAATCATAGAGGCCATGAATGGCTCTGATAGGCCATGGGATGATATGCACCATCGCTCTTATTTTCTCCCAGAGCTTGCTAGAATCGAGCAAGATGATTTGAGATCTACCTTGAGTGAGATAGTCAGTCACGAAGTAGTTCCACTTGATACGCATGGCATTTACGCCAAAGGAAACGTGGTGAGTATCTCTCCTACCGTCACGATCGATATCGCTTGTATTCCTGGCAAGGTTGAAAATGTATACATTGACGTGGATTGTTCACCAAAATAAATTTGTATCTACATCGAGATCTTCAAATAATTTTGCGATGTATTCGCTTGGTCATATGAAGAGATGCCAGGAATTGACCCTCGAATTTTTGAAGTTGAGATTAAAACCTACCCGGATGTGAAACTTGTTCGACAATGACTTAGAGTTGCCAATCCTAGGAAGGCCTCTACTATTAAGGCAGAGGTATAAAAATTTCTTAATGAACCATTTACCTACCCGGTTCCCTTGACTGAATGGTTATCCAATCTTGTTCATGTGAATAAAAAGCAAGGAGCCATACCTGTATGCATGGATTTTCGTGACCTGAATAAGGCATGTCCCAAAGACAACTTCCCAACACCCTTCATTGATCATATTATCAATGAGTGTGTGGGAAGCGAATTTTTTTCTTTTATGGATGGATTTTCAAGGTATAACCAAATTCAGATTAAGCTTGAGGACCAACATAAGATTGAATTTATTTTTCCTTCGGGTACATTCTCATACCGAAAAATTCCTTTCGGCATTAAGAACACCAGAGAAACCTTCCAATGAGCTATGACCTTTTGTGTTTCATGATCTCAAGCATATAGTTGAAGCCTATCTCAACGATATCGCTACTCAATCCTGTAAGAGAGTGGATCAACCTACCCACCTTCGGCTAGTTTTTGAAAAATGTCACCATTACCAAATTCATTTCAATCCTCATAAATGCATCTTTTGCGTTAGGTCAGGTTGACTTGTAGGATTCTTAGTCTCTGATATTAGGATCGTAGTGGATCCGTTAAAGGTTGAGGAAATAATTCAATTGCCTCCCTCGTGCATTATTCATCAACTTCAAGGTTTATAGGTGAAAGCTAACTTTTTACGATGGTTTATAGTGAACTATGCCAATATTACTAATGGTTTCATGCATCTCTTAAAGAAGGACACTCCTTTTATATAGGATGAGCGAGCTCAGGAATCCTTCGATGCTTTTAAGAAAGACTTCATATCGACACCTCTGATTAAGTCTCCAGAGTATAGTAGATATTAATTTATTTATATCAACACGTCTGAAAAGACGATTGGTATGGTGTTGGTTTAGGAGGATGACAAGCTTTGTGAACACATCATTTACTATCTTAGTCGAAACTTAGTCGGACTTGAACTCAAATATTCTCATGTTGAAAAGCTAGCTTTGGTTTCCATTCATGTAGTTCAACAATTGTGACACTATATATTGATTTGCAAAACTATTGTGGTGGTCGATGTCAATCCATTTCAATACGTACTTACTCAGTGTATCATAGGAGGAAAATACAAAAAATGGATTTTCATTTTACAAGAATTTGATCTTGATTTTGCTTCTACGAAATCCAAGAAATAGCTATTTTTTTTAGAGTTAATATCTAACTTCCCTCGAATAGATGAGGATTTTATTCATGTTGATTCATTTGCGGATGAAAAAAATTTCCTTGTCTCCTTGTCAGACCCTTGGTATGGAGATATTGTGGTCTATCTTCAAACTTTGAAGTTCCCTCAGCATATCTCGAGAGATGATCATCGATATATACGATACCAAGCTAAGAACTACCTTATCTTCATCAACACTTTGTATCACCGAGGATTAGACGGTATCTTGCATCGTTTCTTGACTCACGAAGAAGATGAGTTTGTTCTAAAAAACTACCATAGTGGTGCTTGTGGTGGTCATTTATCTGGACTTGCGATAGCCCATAAAATTTTGCGAGCCAGTTATTTTTGGCCATATTTTTTTAAAAATTATGTTGAAGTGGTTAGGAATTTTCACCCCTACCAAGTGTTCACTCAAAATATGCGCTTGCATCCATCCCCTCTCCATCCAGTCGTTATCGTCGATCCCTTCACCAAGTGGGGTGTGGATTTTGTGGATTGCAACCCAACTTCGGCTGGGGGGGCATCAACACATTATCGTGGTCATTAACTACTTTACTAAGTGGGTTGATTCCATTCCTATAGTTAAATTTGATGGTAATACTTTTGCATTCTTCGTGTTCAATCAAATTATAGCTAGGTTCAGAATCCCGAGTGAGATTGTCACTGATCATGGAAGTCAATTTCATAACGAAATGATGAAATAATTAGCATTGAAACTGGGGTTTAAACATGGTCATTCTTCCTCTTACTACCCCTAGGAAAATGGACAAGTATAGGTCATGAACAAGTCTCTCAAGACCATTTTGCAGAAAATTGTTAGCTAGAGAAAATGTAACTAGCATATCATGCTTTATCCAACACTTTGGGCATACCGAACCTCGATTAATACTTCCACCGGTTTTTCTCCTTTTCATTTAGTGCACAGTGTGGAGTCAATCCTACCTATTGAATGTGAAATCCATTCTCCTATATTGGTAGTTACGCTCCTACCTGACACTTTTGATCTCGAACAATGCCTCGTATACCTAAAGAGTCTAGATGAGCAGCGTCAAGATGCCTCCATGGCCATCAAAGTGAATAAATGACATGTCAAGGTACAATATGATAAGTGTTATGTCATTGACAGTACATTCAGGGTGACTTGGTCCTTCTGTATGACCAAGCCAAAAAACCATTGGGGGCAAGCAAATTCAAACCCATGTGGCACAATCCCTATATCATGCGACATGAAATAGAAAAAGGAGCTTATGAGTTAGAATATTATGAAAGGAATATTTAAGTTGAGCCTTGGAATGGGCTCTAATTGAAAAGATATTATGCTTCAGCCCCAATATTGGGTGTAACTCTTTGTATACTAATGTATTTTCTCCCTTTTTTATCTTCAGCTTGCTTATCTTGTTTTCCCTTGGTTGGAAGATATCAACAGAGTCTTCAATCTACTTAGGATTCGCAGACGGGGCCAGTCATCATACACGGAACTTGGCTTCCACCGCTTGGGTTTTTTACTCACCCGAGGGTCTACTAGTGTCTTCAGGTGGTGTTTTCCTAGGGTCGTCAACGAAAAATGTGGCTGAATATAGCGTCGTTATAGAACTTTTTCCTAATTTCATTACACATGGTATTCGTTCTTTAGAAGTTCGCCTAGACTCCCCATTGGTAATATGTCAGTTGAACAACAGTTGTCGTGTGTAAGACCCTACTCTACTCCAACGATTCTTATGGGTACGAATTTTGGAATGACATTTTTATTTCATTACTTATCATCACATACCTAGAAGTTGTAATTATGTATCTGATGCATATGTTAATTTTGTTTTAGATTGGAATTTGTCACATAACTAAAGCAAAGAAAACACTTGCATCAATGTACACATTGTAATATAAGTAAAGCCAAAGACCAATGTTTGTATATATATTTCATCTCTCCAAAACTACGGTGTTATAGTACAAAATTGGGGCTCACACCCTCAAAATACATATATGGTCGATCATACAATAGGCATGACATCTACGCATGTGGCGTCGGATGTGTGTCATGATAGAATACTATGTCATTTGCGAGATGCCGAAAGAGTCGTACCCAAGCACGGGGCACACCTACCACCTATCGTTGCATTGCCTCCAGCAGATCCTCTACCTGACCATGGGAATCCTTTGAGTAAAACGAAACAAGTTTCCTTGCACCTTTTGAAGTACTCTATCAGTGTCCCCTTCTGTTGTCTCATCTCCTTGGTGCCTCCTTTGGTGTCATGGAAGTTCATCCAGTCGTCTTGGACCCACATCTGCATCACATACATGTTTAGTTAGTACTTGACATCATCCAAAAATATTTTTGTTTTCTTATACAAAAATACAAAAAAAATAAAATATTCAGACACTTTTGCATACCTATGTCTCTATAGGCAAAACCTGGTGGTAACGACATGTTCAGATCTCCTCTGAAGTCAATCCCTGCATAAGGTTAGTCCACCACAGCTATCACCTAACGACTCCACCAGAATAAAAACTTGTTGTTGTAGGGTGTGGCACCCTACCATCCCCCTACCACCTCTTCACCTTCATCCACCATGCCATGGTTGGATCATGAGGTCCATGCTAAACAATATCAACTATAGGGCCCAAGCCTAGAACCCGCTTGAAGAAAAAACTACATAGGATAGACACAAACCCAAAGTTCCTCTTTCTACCTAGTTTGTAGTTTGTTAGTTGTCTCTTCATGTTGGCTAGCAGTGAGGTGCACCAGTCGTAAACCATGGGTTGCAAGCACTCCACTGAATAGAACATAATGGGCCTCGATGCATGGTACAAAGAGATTGACCCTGTGATCTGTTTCAACACTAGTACAACAATATTGAGACTTAGATTGCTGATCGCTTTGATTGGGAGTTGGCTCCCTACCTTCTCGATCCCTGCAATTCAATGAGTGTCTTTGTAATCCTCTATGTTCATGCCACCCCCAGCTCCCTGGGCTTTGAGGTTTACCACCTCACCTCGATGCGACAATCATGTCAAAAATTATATGTAGTAAACTTCAATCCTCAATGGCTTCCCATCAAGGTTGAAGGTCTCTGTATTTGGATCACAGTAGTTCACTAACATCTAGTGCAGCCTCACTTAAGCCCTCATACCTTTGAGAGCCCAAAAATTATATATCCCACATCTTTTTGATGCCATATGGGCCTCTAGATCTCTCTCCACTGCAACATCCAACTCTTCATGCTCTCTTTCTCTCCACTCTATCACCATCCTACAAGATTCAAATAATTTTTTGAGTTAGTAACATTTTAAAAACCATATCCACGGACTTGTACCTGAGATACAGATTACACAATCACATATAGGTATTCTTATATGTTGGTTGTTTTGCAAACAGATGTGTTTAGGGTTGCGTATACGTGACCCAATGATTGATAGCCTGCGTATACTTTAGTTTCTAAGTTGTGCCTTGAAATACTTAAAAAAGGAGACATAATTGCAAATACTAATCCACTAGAAATAAAGAGAGGAGAAAGATGAATTACCTAGTCCATACGGTTGTTGATTATGTCACTCTTAGCTCCCGCAATCAGTAGTTGAAATTTGGGGGAAATTTGGTCCAAAATGCACTATTTGGGTAAAAAATACAAATGGTATAGTAAAATTGGTTTTTTTTTACTATTTATAGAAAAAAAAAATTACCCACTTTGCATAGTTTTTACAAATATTATGGCCTAGTGGACTAATATGGCAGTGGATGGAGTTGGTTTTGGTGGTTTTATCAAGGGATTCTTGCGGTTTTTGGCACCATGTTGCCCATTCATAACTTTGGACAGGTATTTTCGTCAACCAACATATAGGATGGGTCATCAATCCATTATGCACATTTGCATCATCCTATGAATGCAACTCATATGCCTTAGGTACGAACCCATTTGGTAGTGACACAGATCCTTCTTTCTGCAACTAGAAGTGTTGTTATTGAATGGTAGAGACTTACCAAACATTGGTGCCCTAGTTAGATCCTCTGCAACATTCGGTGCCCATGCAGATATTTTTTTCCATAGGAACGGGAGTCCCTTATAGCTAATATATGACTTTGCATTTGAAACTCATTTATTACTCACAAACATGTTGACCTATACCTAGAGGGACTCCAAACGAGTCTAGTTTAAGCTCTTTTCTGACTCTCTAAAAAAGTGAAAATATTGTCGAGTGAACTTGCAACTTTCACACTCGTAAATTGGATTTGAAAGGACGTCTATTTGGTGTAAGTTTAACCCTTTTTTCAAACCAAGTAGACTAAATTTACAAAAAAGGTACATTTTTAGGCGTTAAGTTGTAATTTCATCTCATTCTCTTGCTTGCGGTATTGAGCCTATTGTCGGTTCTCTCTTTTTCATTATAATCCTATCACCTCACCATTTTTCATCATCATCCAAGTAGAGCCTTGTTTATATCCTTTGCATCTTGACACCCTATAACCCAAGAGGAAACATTCTCCCAATTTTCCATATCCTACATGCACCTCCTTGCATTGAGCATAGGCATGTTCCATTGTTGGAACTATTTTATTAATAGTGACACTCTTTTCCTCCAATGTATCATAGCATTCATTTGACTATGAAAAAATAAAAATAAAAGATGGGAGGGAAAATAATATTATCTTATATTGGCAACAGTCATGTCACCTTTGAACAAAGCACAAAGTTTTGAGTCCACTTGTCATCAGAATTTTGGGTTTAGCATGACCTTAGGAATCTGATCTCGTTACTTAGAGTGTACTCCCCCGAATGGTTACTCTTCCAGTCCCTATGGAGAGTTTGATTAGTGACTCCTTCATCACAAAGTTTCATCATTGATTCTATGCTTCTAGAGTCTTCCATATGTCTCATGCTCTTGTTCAAAGGATGTCTATCAACCTGTGTTGGCCATTCCTCGGAACTATTGACTTTGCATGTCGTCCATACCCTCAGTGAGTCTCAAAGTTACATGAAGTTGTAGTCCTATCGTGCACCCTAGTCCTACTTTCATCATTGGTAGGTAACCTTGAACCTAGCAGTCGACATTTCATCATTGGTCGATGACTGGGGGGTTTCCCTTGTGTTTGACAACAAGAAATCTATTCGCACATTGGGATTCATGCAGTGTCTTGGATGCCAATATCCTTATTGCTGGTTTCCTCGCCTTTATCAGCAATTTTCCTTATTGGCTTCTATTCAGAGGGTATTTTCCATGTACCGCTTGCATCTACATCACGCGAAAGACACATAGGGTCGTTGGTTCATGAACATGTTCTTCGTTTGATTTCCTCGAAATCATCAAGCTCCTACTTTGTACCTTGTGTTGAATGATGAGAAATGTATCATTTCTCTCCTTTCAGTGGGTCTCCTTCCATCGACTTCAAAACATCTATTCTAGAAACGAGGCCTAGAATCCTATGAGTATTGGGAGGCTTGCAATCATTAGTGGAAGGTTCTCCCACCATCGACAGTTGGTAATACATCAATGTCTCTTAATCAATGGATTCTTCAAGTGTTTGACCTCAACACCTTTATTCACACTTGTAAGAATGTATTTGGTGCCTTGATACCTCCTTTCATTATCGATAGGTTGTCTCGCATTTTTTAACGGTATACCTTAATGACCTGTAATCAAACGAAGTCTCATTATGTTCGACCTCAACTCCTTTATTCACATAATGTAGACTTCCACCTTTAGTGGATCGTGTAGAATACTTGAAGATATCAGTTCATAGTTGCATCTTTCCTGAGTTGTTGTTACCTTTCATTGGACCAGTACCTATATGACTTCAGTGACCATGGGAGATCAGATTGTACTCCATTGTATACAAATATCTTCAGATTTATTTTGAGATTAGTTTTACTATGCATTTCTCATGAGTGTGACTACATATGGTATGTAGCCACCTTTGTATTGCCTATTCATGGCCATGAACAGTTTTTTGGTATATTTTCACATGGATCTACAGTGTAATTCAAATTGGAAGCCATGCACACAAAGTCAGTATAGATTGTAATGAGAAACTAGTTCATCTAGTTGGGTCTCCATTACTCCACTTCTAGGTATTATAATGTATTTAGTACATCGTAGATACTCCCCTCACACATTAGGGGGCATATGTTATAGTAATATTTTCCTCACCCTATGAAAATTTGCTCAGAAGGCCTTTTTCCATTTCCCTATGCAGACTTGAAGTCCCTTTTTGCAATTCCAAGAGATAAAAATAATATTTTCCACATATACGCACCCTAACTATTATACAACATGCGTATACATAGGTTTCACTGTTACAGCCCACGTACATCGGGTTTTGTGCCCAAAACTAAAAAATGGTGTCGGGTTTCCATGTCACGTCACGAGATCCATGATCCTTGACCTTCCATATACCAGAAACGTTCTGACTCATCCCTTCAGTTCCATTTGAAGGCTATAAATAGGCCATATCCAAGATGTAGAGAAGAGGAGAAGAACTCAACTTTGAGAGAAAAATTACTCTTGAGAAATTATTCACTTCATATTGAGTTTGCATCCCTTTATCCTTTTAAGTCTAGACACATTGTTCATCCCCCAAGCTCTTCCCTACTTAATTGAGAACCTCATTGTCTCTCTTATATGAGMTTGCCTTTGGTGGAGGATTGAAGTGGTGGAGGCCCAGCTAGAAGGGACTTAGTTTATTGGTTTCGAATCATGCCGACACGAAAGTTTGTCATTCATACACTTCCGTTGATTGCATTTTAATAGAAATACTCTTTTCTCGTCCAGTTAATGTCTTGCAAATATTTGAATTGTTATTCCATGGGTGTATTTGTTATGAATAATGATGGGTTATGCTATTAAATGTGCTAAATTTATATATTATCACCATATGCTTGTGTATCTTGGTTGTTGAGGACAAGTTGCAGGTATATTTCTTTGAGTCAAGTGATCAACAGTGGACTTCATCGAATGTCTGGATGAGGTAGGATATTTATCTTGTCTTGTTAGCATTTTTTTTTATATAGAATACTTGAGATTAGAGTTGATGTCTGTAGTCAATTCTGTCTGTTGTGGTTTACCCCATGCCATAGAGATATTTTCCTCGTAACAATACATTTATTTCTTTTCTTAGTGATTGGGAAGGTAAAGAATGGTTTATTTTACTAAATAAATTGTGTATACATTTCTTTATTTTCTTAGTGATTGGGAAGGTAAAGAATGGTTTATTTTGGAATTGTTTCCTTCTTTTCTTAGTGAATGGGAAGGTAAAGAAGGGTTTATTTTACTAAATAAATAATGTATACATTTATTTATTTTCTTAGCGATTGGAAGGTAAAGAAGGGTTTATTTTGACCAATTCCAAGAATCGTTCCAATGTATCTTCCCATGACAGTGATCCCATGCAAGGTAAACACG
>ML786786.1:65257-77552 GCA_009831015.1 Picea engelmannii | reverse complement strand
TCTCTCTCTCTCTCTCACACACACACACACACACACATAAACCCTTTGAATGGAAAGGAAAAAATGAAATTAGTCTTATTTAAAATGATATTACTATATACAATATATATTAACTTCATTTCATATCAATATTTGAAATTTTAATTCCAAAAAACATATTAATTAAAATATTGAAATATTACATATAGCTTGTGTTAATCCACACTCGTTGATCAATGTTAGTACATACACACCTATCCTTAATCTTTTTCTTTCGATTTTCTTTGCTTCTTGAATTTCCTTACTTAGTCTTTTTCTCATTTCAAATGAGTGTTGCAGGTCACACTACCAATAAATTTCCAGGTTTGTAGACTTACAAGCTTGTGTATCTATCCTTAGTCAATTTTTCTTCTTTCAAAACTTCAACACTTAGTCATTTTTCAAGAAATGCGAGATTATTGATGTGTGATTCTAAAATGTTCTACACCCACAATTTCCCATGTCCCATGTCCTACAATCGTGCTATCGGCCTCAATTTGCACCTTTATCTTTGCGTCATCCAAAATGGACCTTCTAACTTTATACTTAGCCAATTTCTTAGAATGCGGATGTAGGACATCTATCTATTCCACTTACCTTTTTTCCCATGTATTATGTCTCACAGTACCATGTATTTTTTTCCCATGAATTATATCTCACGGTTTGGTGTTCTTTTTCCCATGTATTATTTGGCCGACCCAAGAAATAATACCAATGCTTCTAAAATTAAGGTAAGTTCCTTAAAGTATCCCTACAAGGAATTTTCCTGGTTATTTTCTCATATCATTGGTTTTGAATCCATGGCCTATGTGCTAAGGAATGTCATCGATATCCTTCATTTCATAGTGCATTAAAATTCCCTCATTGATTGGGGTCGCATTAATTCTAATGAAATCTCATTTGTACGAAGAATACCCAAAGCATTTACATGACATAGTATATTATTTTCGACATAGCCTACTACCATGTTTTCAAAGACTTTCTGAGGGAATAGAGTGTTGAGTTTAATGTGTAACTATTATTCACCTGGTATTCAGCCTTGCAGCGACACAAAGCTCAATATCATTTCTACTCAGCCTCATTGAAGCTGAGATTGTGGAGGGTTTCGACCCTAATGATTTTATTTACTGCACATATGTGCCTTGTCAGTTATTCCTCTTATTTTACCAAAATTGAACAATTTAAAGAAGGAGGTGGGGATAATTTGAATCTCTTTCATACTTCATTCAACAAAGATCTTAATAATATGGAGGAATTATCCAACACTAATGAGTGATATTGACACCAAATTAGAGAAGTAACGAATAAAAATCCTAACTCGTCTACTATGTCTAAAAAAGGTACCACGGTAATAACAAAACCTAGGAGCAGTGGTTTGGAGATAAGGAAAACACCTTATGGAATCTCATATGATGGCAATTACAAGGACCCAACAAAGAAAAATATTTAAAAATGTCACACTATATATACCTCTACTAAAAGAAAAAGGGATACCCAGAAAACGGGGATAGAAATACATGAAACTCAAGAAACCCCTAGGGAAGTGGATGTAGATGATATTATTGAAGAACCTAGATATTATGAACAATGACTTTTGGAAACACAAGATATTGTTGAAGCTATGATCACTGAGGAACCATAAATTTTTGAAGAGGACTCTGTGACATTGCACCACGTACCCTACGATAGAAGTTATAAAAATTGTTAATTGAAAAGGTAAACATGAAAAAAAAAAAAAATGTTTGAGAAGTGGAAATCGTAAATTTATTTCCATGGGGTCTCACCTTCAAATATTGTATAATTTCATGAAGCAACCAGAGAAGCATTGAAGGAATATGTTGGTAACATAGAAAAGGAAAAAATAATTTAAAAGGAAAAAATAATGGAATTGGAGGCAGCTCTAATTCCAAGACCATTGTTTGTTGAACCATTAAACAAAATTCAACCAGCACTTACCTTAGATGATATTCCATAAAGCAACAACAAGTGGAAAGGTTTATCTAGTTTGTTTTTGGCAATGAGAAAATACATTGGAGATGGGATACAAAAAAGAATAGAGTTGATCCAATAAATCTGGTAACTTGCACAGAAATCCACCAACTTTGAAATGAGGATTACACATTTCAAAGAATATCTTAAAAAATATCTTGAAATCCCTATTCCAAGTCCCTACACTTAAGTTAATGTAGGTTTGCAGAAGCCTAGAAAGAAAAGTTTCTAGATAGATTTTAATTATTGTTTTGATTTTTAGTTTGTTGTTTACTCAAGGGTATGGAAGAGAAATTGATTATGTTCATGGCTTCGACTCCAAAAGAGTGCAACATAATGATATGCAAATATTTATGTTTGATGAACTCTATCTATGAAAATGAGAAGATTATTTTTCCATTCTAAAATGCATAAACCCAATGTAGTTTAACTAATGAAAACGAAAAACATGTACCACCCAAAAATTTGAATCCAATCAATTTATGTTCGTTTGATTATAAATTCAATGAACCTAAATCAAATGAAATCTATTTCTACTTCCTTACTTTCAATGCAAGAATGCAATGCAGATACAAAGGAATATGAACTAAAAAGATTGAACAAGAAATGCACTCAAAACTGATGAGAACTGAGAGGAACTAAGTATGAAATAACTTGCTCAATCAAGAACTCAAAAGTTGACAAGAAAACACAATGTTGTAATTCCTCCAACAAGGACACAAACAAAGAGGAAATCACTCAGCAATCCTTGAATATAAGCCAAAAAAACAAGTATTCAATATAGGTTGTGGTAAGAAAAAGAATCTCAATCATTCAAAAGAGAAAGATGTTCTAAATAAGATCGAAGAGAAACTCAGGACCAATCAAACATTTGAAAACTCTTCCAATCAATCATATAATTGAAAAGATCATGAGACAAAGACCAAACTAGTGAAAAGCAAGGTGAACCAATATTGCAACATAGAAGAGGTTTGAAAGATCAACAAAGGTAAAAATGAGTGATAACTATCAAATATTCAATCCAAACAAAGTCGAATACAATCAGGAGTCATTGGGAAAAATCTCTCAAGAGTATACTTAGAAAAAACAAACAGAGAGAGGCAAAAAAACACTGATACAGGGAGATTGGCACCCATGTTTTCAAGGAGATATAGTGCTAGTTAGGGGAATGGTGCCTTGTATTAGGATCTAGGGGAGTTCCATTCAGCTAATGGTTCCCTTTAGAAAGCCTATGGGGAGCACCAATCAGGTAAGTGGTGCCCTGGTGTGAACTGTAGGGAGGGGCCAGTTTTCTGAAAAGTCCAAAAAATGGATTTCAAAGGTTCAGACTCAGTAGAGACTCAGTAAATGGCTCTTTGATCTCTTTAGTGAATAAGAGGGAAGGGGAATTAGATCATAATAAAGCAACAAACAATATCTAATGATAGGAAAATGATTTAGACTATCCAAGGAAATTGTAGTCAAAGTCCTTCCCTATTGGAGTCATCAATTTTTGTTACGCAATATTTCCCCTGCAGACAAGTGAAACTTCCATTGGATTACCAGATCCCTATACCGAGATAGAAACACTAAAAATGGACACTAACATCCCTTTAAACTCATTTTAACCAATCCGAAAGAGAGAAGGAGAAAGAGAATGATGTACCTTTTTATGAATTTTGTCTCTGTTGCTTCCAATCCATGAGCTTGATCTTCAAACCCCCTTGCACAACTTGATACCTGCAATAAGTATCAAAGAGAAACGACTATCTCCTACTCTATTTGATTAGGTAAAACAAATTCATCTAAAATAAAGTAACATTATACAAGCACATGCAAGAATACACAAGCTTGAAGGAAATAGGCCAATTATATTGAATGAGAACCCAAAAGAGAATACTTACATACCACGATTGATGTAGTAGGAGCCTCTCCAAGTTCTCCTCATCCAACCCTTACATGAATATACCAAGATCAAAATGATGATACTCTGACTGATTACTTCCCTACTGGATCAGAGGTTCGATATGCTCAAATCTAGATTCCCCTTCACCTTGGAAATGCTTTCAATATATAGGCTTGACAGGAACAACTACCATGAGAAAATGAAGGATATGGATCCTTGATTTTTGGATAAGATCCTAAGGTGAAGCCATAGCATGGGGGTCGAACATAACCAAACCTATCTTGAGAGAGTTGGCCCATATAATAAGGTGGAGGATCCCCCTTTTCCCTCAACAAGAATGGTGCTCCCCCATAGTGAGAGACAAAGCGCCATGGCACTCCCTTAACAAGGAAAGGGGAGAAACGATGCTCCCTATACATGGTGTTACGAGGGAAAAACTCTCTATGGCCATGGTAAACCACAACAAACGGGTATGACTGCAGAAATCTACTCAATTCCAACATATTCTATATAAACCAATATGCAAGCGAGATAAGAAAGAAGCCTACCTCGTTCCAATGTTTGATGATGTTCCACTGTTGAGTACTTTGACCCAAGGCTTTGTACCTGCAACAAGTTCTCAACAAACAAGAAGAGCAAGTATATAGTTATAATATAAAGGGGTTAGCACATTAGATAGCATAATCCATTAATAAACATTACATATATTCCCATGGATAATAATCATATATTTGCACGATACCAATTGGACGGGAAAGGAGTATTTCTATTAATAAATGATCAACAGAAGCGAAAACATTATAGACTTCTGTGTCGGCACGATTTGAAACCAAGAAACCAAGTTCCTTCCAACTGGGCCTCCACCACTTCAATCCTCCACCAAAGACAAGCTCATAGAAAAGAGACAATAAGGTTCTCTTAACAATATGGAAAGAGCTTGGGGGTTGAACATTGTGTTCAGACTTGAGGGACAAAGGGATGCAGACTCAATATGAAGTAATTTCTCCAGAGTAACTTTGCTCTCAAAGTTGAATGTTTTCTCCTTTTTTTCCATAGCTCGGAATTGTCTTCCTATAGCCTTAAAAATCAAACTGAAGGGATGAGTTAGAATGTGTCCAGTATATGGAAGGCCAAGGATCAGAGATCTCTGTCGTGCAATGGAAACCCGACTTTATTTTTGTATTTTCTAGCACAAATCTCGATGTACGTGGGTTGTAGTAGAGAATTATATGTATACACATGTTTTATAGTAGATAGGGTGTGTATATGTGGAAAAATATGTATTTTTAGCTCTTGATTCATCAAAGAGGGATGACAAGTCTACATAGGGAAATGGAAAAAGGCCCTATGTGCAAGATAGCAATGGTGAGGAAAATCTTGCTATAACAAATGCCCCCTAATGTGTGAGATCAGAGGAGTATCTGCGATGGTTGAAATACATTATAAATAACCTAGAAGTGGAGTGGTGTAAACCCAGCTGGAAAGACTAGTTGTTCATTACATTTTGTTTTGACTTACATACATGGTTGCCAATAGAATACAATGCAGATCCATTTGGAAAATATACTAAATAAGTGCCTGTGGCCATGAATGGGAAAATACAAATGCATTTATATGCCAAAAGTTGTCATAATCACGAACAAGGCCCAGTAGAACCAGTCTCAAAACCAATCTGAAGATATCTGTATACGATGGAGTATAATCTGATGTCTCATGATTACTATAGTCAAATAGGTGTTGGTCCAATGAAAAGGAAGCAACAGCTCAGGAAAGTTGTGGCCACATAGTGATGTCTTCAATTCTTCTACACATCTACCAAAGGTGTAAGTCTACATCATGTAAATAAAGGAGTTGAGGTCGAACACAATGAGACATCGTTTGATTACCATTCATTGAGGTATACCGTTAACAAACACGAGATAGCCTACCAATAATTAAAGTAGGTATCAAGGCACCGAGCACATTCCTACAAGTGTGAATAAAGGAGTCAATGTCGAACACCTGAGGAATCCATTGATCAGGATACATTGATGTATTCCCATCTGTCAATGGCAAGAGAGCCTACCACTAATGACTGCAAGTCTCAAGGTACTCATAAAACTCTAGGTCTCAGATCCCGAATACATGAGTTGAAGTTGATGGAAAGAGACCCGCTGAAAGGAGAGCATTGAGGCATCTCTCATCAGTCAGCACGATGAACAAATCAGTAGCTTCATAATTTGGTGGAGATCGGACGAAGAATATGTTCACAAACCAATGACCCTGTGCGTCTTTCGCGTGTGCCAAATGAAACCGGTACATGAAAAAGACCCTATGAATAGAAACCAATGATGAAAACTACTGACAAAAGAGAGGAAACCACCAATAAGGCTAATGGCATCCAAGACACTGCACAAATCCCAAAGTGTGAATAGATGTCTTGTCATCGAACACAAAGGAAACCACCCAGTCACCGGCCAATGATCAAATGTCGACTGTTGGGTTCAAGGTGACCTACCAATGATGAAATTAGGGCCAGGGTGCATGATAAGACCATAGTATCATGTGATTCTGAGACAAATTGAGGGTATGATCGACATGTAAAGTCAAGAGTTCTGAGGAATGGCCGACACAGGTTGATAGACTTCCTTTGAACAAGAGCATGAGATATATGGTAGACTTTGGCAGCATAGACTCAATGATGTAACTGTTAGATGTAGGAGGCATCAATAATGTTCTCTATAGGGAATGGAAGAGTAACCAGTCGGTAGAGAAAAACTTTGTAACAAGATTAGCTTCCTAAGGCCATGCTAAACCCAAAATTATGATGACACAAGGACTCAATAACTTTGTGATCTGTTCAAAGGTGACACAACTGCTGCCAATTATAATATAGTACTCCCTTCCCGCCCGTCTTTTTTTTTTTCATAACAAATGAATGTTATGATACAGAGGAGGAAATGAGTGTCATAAATAAGAAAAACTAGTTCCATCAGTGGAACGTACCTATGCTCAATGCAAGGAAATGCATGTGGGAGATGGACACTCGGGGTGATGTTCCCTACAGGGTATAGGGTGTCAAATTGTGAAGGATATAAACAAGGCTCTAATTGGTTGAGGATGCAAAAATTTCTTAGGCAATGGTTTATAACACAAAGCGAGAACCGGCTAAAGTCTCAATATTGCAAGTGAGGGCATGAGATGCAATCACAAATTTACGCCAAAAAAATGTCCTCTTTTATGTCTTTTAGTCTACTTGGTGTGAATAAGGGATAAACTTGTGCCAAATAGACATCTTTTCAAATCCAATTTACGAGTGTGAAAAAGACAATTTCACTCGACGATCTTTTCTATTTTTGGTAACGAGTCGGAAAAGAGCTTAACTAAGACTCGTGACCTTTCAAATCCAATTTAACGAGTGTGAAAGGGACAAATCACTCGGCAATATTTTCATTTTTTAGACGAGTCGGAAAAGAGATTAACTAAGACTCGTTTTGTTGTTCTAATTGACATGTAAAGGGGTAGGCCAACGCTCCCGTAACGGTCTTCTGATGAAGGTCGGTATCTTACAAATAGCTAACAAAAGATTGGGAAAACCCAAAGCTCTCCAAGTTGAGGAGGAGAAAGTGATAACGGAGTATATAGTCTCTATGATGGTTTTAATAATGTCTCTTAATGGAAAAGACATAGGTGGGGGTATGAGATGCCCCATCAGGTCGTCCCAATCGAAGAGAACCTCATCAGGACTTGGAGGGAGATTACTCATAGGAAGAATAAATCTCTCTCGTTCAGAAGGAGAAGGATCAGGAATGTTGATGACATGAATGAAGGTTGCATCACCCTTTACAAGGAGAGTGTGATTGACCAGAGATTGCAATGGTATGACCCCCTCTTCAATTATAGGTTGAAGAGGATTCATGATAACAGGGATAGGGGACACATCATCCTCGATAATGGGGGTGAGTTTGGGAGAAGAAAGAACCGTGTCAATTGAAGGAGGTACAAGGTGTGGGGTAACCACAGATGTCTCAGAATCTGATGGGCCCTTGGGAGAGCTCCATGCTTCTGGTATCTCGGTAGTAGCTAGACACAAACACATAAGATGACACCGACATGGAAAATGAAAGATACACGGATGGGGCGTAATAAGTGGGATAAGTACCCATGTGTGCATTGTCTCCTGGAAGAGTGTAGCTAGCATTGGATCCATAAGGGGGAAGGTTCCAACCTCCCATAGGGACACGACTCATATCAAACGAAGAAGTGGGCATCAGAGCCATGATGCCCCTGGATCCAATGCTAGGATTCATATACGTGGGTCGGGGAGAGGATTGCATGGGTGAAAGCATATCAACAAAAAAATGACTAGAGACCCAAGGTGCGGACTATGTGTTATAGTTCTACATACCATTGTGAAAAGAGGAAGGATCCGTCCCCATGAAATGAGTAGGTATCATGGGATGGGTAGCAGTAAATGAGGGAGAAAAAGAAACTCCACTACCCATGATGATGAAAACCACAAGAGACTCCTAAGGCTAACTAGTAGTCAAAGATCATACCAAGAAGTCAAACATCCAATATGCATGCAAACGGGCTAAAGTGGTTGAGTAGCCTCCCTCGCTAAAGTAGGTATGTCTCATCCAAGAGGGACCTGAGATTCCCCGATAAAGTTTGGAGGTAACAAAATTAGTTATAGGGGTCCTCATGGGCTTAACAACCAGTCGGTCAAATCCCCCCAGAGAGGTAATCCTCCATAAAGGTTGTGCTTTTTCTGAACCCTATCTGACCCAGGGTACAAGTAGAATAACCCCTGCAAGTAACCTATGAGATACCTAAGTCAAGAAACTAATAAACCACTTTATAATTGATGCAAAGGTGAGCAGTCATAAGTATGGATTACCATATGGGCAGGGTAGCAAAGCCCGAAACCTTGAAATCACCACCTTTCACAGAGGTATGGGTACTAGCAAGATCCCCAAATACGAATAAATCCACAGAAATATCTCTGACACTAGGCGGGTATCCGGGGGTTATCCCTTAAACTAACTTCGTGCGACCTCGTGATTAACTCTGGCGTGAGTGGAGCCTCTTGATCTTACCAATTATACAATGGACTTATCAACTCCCTGTCTCAAACACATATGTTGATTTAATTTGCTTGGATAATTTTACTCACAAAATCCTATTCCAAGGCACTAAATCCTAGACTAGTTTGTGCACCCTAAAAATAAAATCGTGACTAATCAATTTTAGTTCAAAGCATAAATTTTATTGGCTGTGATTACTCAAGAAGGGTATGGAAGTGAAACTCGTGATATTATGACTCTGCAAGAAAATAAATATAAATATAATGCAAAGTCTAATTTTAACTTTTCAATGAATTATATGTGTATAAAAATAGTGCAAATTTCAATTTCAACTCTGCAATTTAGAAGTAAAATGCAATCTTTCACTAAATGCACTAAGCTAATGATAAATATTCAGAAGACAAAAATACCAAGCAATGTAAAATGCCTATTTTTTTTGTATTTTCAATATATTAAAGAGAAAATGCATGGACTGAAAAGCAACCTGATATATAAATTCTACTTTGTATAAACGGAATGACTCAAGCAGAATACAAAATAGCCAAGCAACAGCCCAGAGTTCAAGGACAAATCAAAAATGAAAAACAATGAGAAAGACTACACCCAAGAATTCAACTCCAAATAGGTTTCCTGTCAACCCAGAGAAGCTCAACAGGCACAACAAAGACCTAAGAAGGCTCAGCAATCATCAAATCCCACCCAGTGATCACAAAACCAAGAAAACAGGAAAGTAAAAGTGATATACGTGGTTGTTCAAGCAAATAATGTGTATATATGCAACTTGCAGTGCAACAACACACGTGTATACGCGACTGTCAAGGAAAAAGGCATGTAAAGGCTTGAAAACAAGGCCAAGCAAGTGCAAAAGGCTAAAAACTCAAACCCAGAGTGAACAGAATTTGTCAAGCAGTGATACGACAAGAAACACAAAGGAAAAAGAGAAATTCAAGGAGAAAAAGTACTTCAACCCTTAGAAAGAAGATCTCTCCCGAGTGGATTCTCCAATTCTGTTACGAGGGAAAAACTCTCTATGGCCAGGGTAAACCACAACAGACATGTATGATTGTAGAAATCTACTCAATTCCAACATATGCTATATAAACCAATATGCAACAAAGATAAGAAATAAGCCTACCTCATTCCAACGTTTGATGATGTTCCATTGTTGAGTACTTTGACCCAAAGCTTTGTACCTGCAACAAGTTCTCAACAAACAAGCAGAGAAAGTATATAGTGATAATATAAAGGGGTTGGCACATTAGATAGCATAATCCATTAATAAACATTACAAATATTCCCATGGATAATAATCATATATTTGCACGATACCAATTGGACAGGAAAGGAGTGTTTCTATTAATAAATGATCAGCAGAAGAGAAAACATTACATAGTTTTTTGTCGGCACAGTTTGAAACCAAGAAACCAAGTTCCTTCCAACTGGGCCTCCACCACTTCAATCCTCCACCAAAGGCAAGCTCATAGAAAAGAGACAATGAGGTTCTCTCAACAGTAGGGAAAGAGCTTGCGGGCTGAACATTGTGTTCAGACTTGAGGGACAAAGGGATGCAAACTCAATATGAAGTAATTTATCCATAGTAACTTTGCTCTCAAAGTTGAATGCTTTCTCCTTTTTTTCCATAGCTCGGAATTGTGTTCATATAGCCTTCAAAATCAAACTAAAGGGTCGATCCAGAACATTTGCAGTATATGGAAGGCCAAGGATCAGAGATCTTTATCGTGACATGGAAACCCGAATTCATTTTTTTTATTTTCTGGCACAAATCTCGATGTACGAGGGTTGTAGTGGAGCAGCCTGCGTATACGCATGTTGTATAGTAGAGAGGGCATGTATATGTGGAAAAATATCTATTTTTAGCTCTGGATTCATCAAAGAGGGATGACAAGTATGCATAGGGAAATGGAAAAAGGCCCTCTGTGCAAGATAGCAATGGTGAGTCAAATCTTTCTATAACACATGGCTAGGGGGTGCCACCCTTCTAAATTGCCCAAAAAAAGGTCGATTTTTCCAAGAAAAAAGGTGTATTTTGACCTTGAAATGATGGGTTTCTTCCTCCAATATTACTTAGGGGTCATGGAAAACTATTTTCATGGTGTGAATGGGTGGTGACACCTCAAAACATGAATGTGACACTTGGGAAGTTGCATACAACACTTGTGGCAATGCATGCGACACTTACCAAGGTGCATACGTCATTTTGTGACACTTAGGGTTAGATACATAGGCATGTGATTTTGATGTGTAACATATACATCAATGATCCAATCAATTGTTTCTATAGTGTCGAATCAATATTGTCGAAATTGGAAGAATACATGCTTAATTTCTTCAGATTCGTCACCACTAGTGTAGCCACGGGCTTACAGTTTAGCATCCCAAACTTATTCAATATATCAATTGTGTACTTCCCCTGAATAAGGAAGATCTCATTAGTTCTCTTCCACACCTCTAGTCCCAAGAAGTAGTGCATCATATTGCGTTCCTTTGTTGCATGTATGGGCTTACCCGATTTCTTCCTTAATTCTCCAACAAAACCCTTTTCACCATCGACCCTTCTAGTAAACCAAAAGGCTACATCGCGCACAGAGTGCACAATACAATCTCACCCAATATGGTTTATGGGTGACAATAGGATGCATATTTCTGCATTCATTGATCCATGGGATCTTTTAATGACTTATGGTTGAGTTTTAATTTTGCATGCGTTAATTAACCATTTGAGAAAACTTAGTGAAGAATGAGGAAAGAAAAGGAATTATAATAGCCATATACATATGTGCAGATCTGAAATGAAATAAAAGACAGCAAACCATAACATGCATATTGATAATGGAGTTCGGCACAACTTTGCCTACGTCTCCAGGCCTTTTCTCTGTGGGGGAGGCTTCTTTATTTCTGTTCAAAATATCAAAAGTACATTGCTGCAATGCCAAATGGCTACAAGACTGATCTAGTCATGTTCGTCCATATCTCTAGAACCATGCAAAGAAAATGGCACGCAAAACGGACGTCCGGAGCTCCCAGAAATGGTCTGACAGTGTCTCCTCCTCAAAAGCTTCTTTGCCTCAAAATGGCTTTGGCTTGTCTTCTCCTTAGCATAAATCTGATCTGAATGCCCCCTATGGCCTCAAACATGCCTTGGTTATATATCTGGGAAGTTAGTTACTCATCTCCAACTTCCTCCCAAAATTTAGGCTCCAAAACTACCCAATAACTCCCAAAAACCATTAAAAATAGGCTTAATTACAATTAAAACTCAAAAATTAGTTACAAAACCCACTTTATACTTAAATTTGGCCATAAGCCCCCTTTTTCC